>BPLQ01014726.1:0-330291 GCA_021605075.1 Caerostris darwini | reverse complement strand
GCGGCGGTTGTTTCATTGTGGCGAATGTCATGTGGCGCCAACGAAAGACAGGTTAGAAACCTGATTATAAAACTCCGCAGCATATATCAACAGATAAATATTTTACTCATTTGAAAAAAAATTTGTAAAAAATCAATTTGTTGTTTAATGGTATAATTTTTGTATTGTTATATTTCTAAAAACATTTGTTTGTTTTTTAAATAGCGGGTATGCTTCATGGATTCGATTTTCGATAGATGATTTTTTTTTTTTATTTTTCTGTCAACTCAATGTTTGCGTGGGTTAAGATATTCAATTTCTTTTTATGTTTAATGCGTCTTCATTCAAAAAGATAATACCCACCTCTAATATCGATCAATCATTAAAATAATTAAATATACATACAACATATAAGTATAAGTACAACATATACATATAAGTACATAAATGTATGTCTACTTTTATTTTAACGAAATGCGTTATAAGTTTAACTAAAATAGGCGGGAAAAAATTAGTTCATTTTTAATAATTTATTGGATGTTAAATTCTTTTTCAAAAGTATGGACTTATTTATGTCAATGTAGGGGCCTGATGGCCGAGTGGCTAGCGCTCTGCCCCTCAGTACCACAGGTTTCGGGTTCGAGTCCCGGTGGTGCCCCGGTTGTTTGCTGTGGTTAGGAATCTACTTTAAACCGTGGGTCCCGGTCTTACATGATCGTAGAGCTTTGCGGGGGCAGTGTTACTCCGCGTCCGTAGCTCCACCTCTTGGGAAGTGCTAAGTGAGTAACGTCTGCGCAGCACTTGCCTAAGGCATCGATGACAACTGTCTAAGTATTTGCCAGCTGCATTATAAAAATGCCAATGATTGTATTTTCTCACTTTAAATAAATATACCTGATTATTATTTTGTATTTATGTACATCGTTAAGCAAAACTTAATCAGCGGAGAATTATTTTCTTCCTAACTTGGAAAAAAAAAATGATTTGTAAGACGTAATATATGAAATACAGAGACTTTAATGGTACTTGCTCTGGAAAAAAACCCCTTACTAATGTAAAAATGAATAGAGCACATACAATAGAAATCAAATCTCAAAAAAGTAGTAGCTGCCTGTAGGCTAGCGCTCTTGCCTTTGGTACCACAGGCTCCAGATTCGAATCCTGGCGGTGGAATGGATGTTTGTGAGTGGTTCGGAATCCACTTTAAATTGTATGTTCCAGTTAATTCGCCTAAAGTGTGCACAAAATGACCGTAGGGCGACAAACCAAATCGAAAAAATAGTTTGATGCGAATGTTTGTTTGCCAAAGAGGGAGAACCACAATGTACTTTGGTAAGAGACATGACCTTCTTAGCTGCAAACAGGACCATTAAGATTCAGTTTGCTTGCCACCACTATATATATATATATCAGGCCCCTGTTTGTAATATATATATATATAATAAACAGGGGCCGGAGGGTCGAGTCTCGGCGATGCCATGGATGCTTGCAGTGGTTCGGAATTCACTTTAAACCCGTATTTCCCGGACTAGTTTGTGGATAAATGTCGTCTTGCCGAAACAGTTTGCATATGTATATGTTAACATGTAAATATTAAATCTTGTTTTAATTAATTATTGGGAACTCGTCGATATATATATTCGGATATGTAGTGGTTCGAAATCCACTTTAAACCGTAGATCCCGGTGTAATATGAGCTTTGCAGGGGTATTGTTACTCTGCGTCCGTAGCTCATCTTCAAGTTACAAGCGCACCCTGGGTAGTGTTAAGTGAGTAACATCGGCGCAGCCCTTATGGCATAAACGATCACGGTCTAAGTATTTGCCAGCTGCATTAGAAAAAAAAATGCACAAGTGTTCATTGTACAACAAGAATAAGTAGTCGAAACTGAACAAGAAGTTCAAGTTTTTAACTGTGTCCAATATTTATATACCATTTCAGCCATACGTTTCTTGCAGTTAATAACGTTAAAATTGAATGTAATTCCAAATTTTTTATTTAATTTGAAAATATAAAATTAATAATAATAATAATAATTCGCCACATTTACTGCCTGCTAAACAGGAGAACGAAAAAATGTAGCATGAGCAATGATAAACGAGGCTGTCATATTGTTCTGAAATAGTTATAAGCATTTATTATTCATAGCCGGTATAGCAATTCAGCGAAATGGATTTGACCCTTTGAAATCTTATGCTCGTTAATGTTGCTGTATCACATTTTGTCCAAAAGCTGTTAAAACACGAGGGGGAAAAAATCATATAGTGAACATTTATAATCGAATTCGAAATTCATGAATCCATGATATGTCAAAAACATGAAACTCAGTGAGGTTGAATTACGATCCAACTATCTTGTTAAAAAGAATACATATACAAAGGATAGGTATTATTTGTAATTAGACATCAGTTTAAATTTTTAAAGCATTTTAAGGGTTGAGACAAGAGAAAAAAAAAACTTAACAAATTTTATCGAAAGCACTTAGAAGGCTAACTGCTTCGTAAGAAATGGTCTTCTCAAGAAATCCATTCGAATTTGTACTTTTAAAATGTTTATCCCGAAAGTTTCTAACAAAAATCCTTTCATAATTTTGCCACCACAATTTGGATGGGCATATCCCTGTGTATATAGTGAGTTCTCACCTATCTTTTCTACTCTCGAAGTTTAATAATAAAACTTATATATGAATATTGTACGCATTCCTAGTATAGACGTCAGAATTTTTGGTTTTGCTTCACTAGTAGGATTTCTAACTGAATTTGGAATATAGAAACCTGAACGTGTTATTTGTGTATAACTAGTACAGGTCCAGTGCCTGACTGGCGACTCAGTGACAACGCGCGCCTCTGGTGAGCGTTAGGGTTGAGGTTCAGTCTGCTGCCGACATTGTTGTAGACACTGTTTCAAAAAAGGAGGGGACTCGATGGCGTTTGGGATGTTCAGCATTTGACACGTGAGTCGCAATACCTGGTGGGAGTTTTCCGTGCTGTTTCTCATATGATACTCAAATGTAAGTAGTGCTCCCTAAAAGTCCTCCCGGAAGTCACTGCCTTCCTTCTTCGACGTCACGGAGTCAAGTCAGACATCTTCCTACGGGTGCTTCATCACAACACAAGCTGCCCCCCTCCTGTCCCTCATTTCATGAGACCACATGTGTCCTTGGATTTGGTCTAGATGTTGCTGTCTACCAAGTGGGATAAGAAAAAATAGTAAGGGGGACTCAGATTTCAATCTATTGCCAACATCAGTTAAAGCCACTGCTTTCAAAAGAGAAAAAACTGTATTGTAATTATGATAATGTAAGGCTTTTACATTAATTGTCGGGTTGCCTAGTGGGAGTTTTCTTTGTTGTCTCATACAACACGCCAATACGGGTGGTTACTTCTAAAAGTGCAAAGGCAATATACTTTCATCGCCCTTCTATCAGCTACCCATGACATACTCACGTTGAACATAAGGCCTACCGATGTTAAAAATAAATTTAAACAAAAAATAACTAAAAATAAATATAAATTTAAAATAAGTAAGTAAATAAATGCGGGCCCAATATATTAGGAAGAGTTCAGAAGAAAATCAGAAACATTTTGTAAAGTCAAATAGCTCTTAAGAAATGGCTGGTTCTAGAAAAATCTAATCAGTTTTAATCTCCCTACTTTTAAAACATTTATCGCAAAGATTTATCAAAAAATTCTTTTATATCCTTTACAATAAAGATGGGGAAGAAATTCAATGCATTGAAAGTTACCCATCTAAAGTCAAATTTGGAAAAGCATTGTACAAATCAATCTGTATGAGTGCATTGACCACCATAAATATTATCTATTCTTTTTGCTTACTTTGCCGAAAATAGATTTCGATTTCTTATCATTTGTATATATCATCGTTCCCTTCTGATTCTATTAAGCTTCTCAAAATACTTTCCAAGAAGCTAAAGGATGATGTTTTCTGTAGATAAAAGAAGTAAATAAAGGGACAATAAAATCACGTATAATTTCGGATCCATCTTGGTATAGCGTTATGTTAATCCATCTGCAGAAATTTCCCGGTTTCTGTCCCACAGATAAGAAGACAGGGAAAATAAACTTCAAGCAGTTTAGCTAACATTGACGATTCACGGTTTATTTATTTTTCTAGTATAGACACAAATATCATTGGTCTACAATACAATCTTCTCTTTAAATGTTTTATTCCATATGGATTCATTTTACAACCAGTTTTACTAATATTCTCGTTTCAAATTTTTGTGTTTTCAAACAAATACACATGATATGATTCTTGTCTTACAAGAAAAACAAATTAATTATGTATATATAACCTGTCTACCAGTTTTACGGTGGAAAAGTAAACATCCGGTTTACGCAGAAAAGGACGAATCCATTATTTGCTAGGCTTGCTAATCAGACAAAAATGTGCTCTTAACACTATAGAAAGAGTTGAATAGTCATTCTGGAATTTTACATATAATTTTTCGATGGATTTTTCTTTTGATTTTATGCAATTGAAAATTGTAATTATTTAAAAAATTAAAATTATTATCATCGGAATTAAAATGCCTCCGAAATAACCATTCTTTTTTAATACACCAGCTGTGTCTGAATTCCTTTAACTTGGTGGCTTGCTTATGTTTCGACGATATCTGGTCGGACTGTATCGTATTTCCAGTTGTGATTTTGAGACTCGAAATTTGGAAAATATAATAATAATTTGATTGCATAAAATTCTTGAACTCAAGATTTATTCATCATAGAATCAAGAAAACTATTCACAGGAGCTGATTGTGTTGTGACTAGCGCTTTGGCGTTCGGCTCCACAGCTTTCGGATTCGAGTCCCGATGGTGCTATGGATGTTTGTAGTGGTTCAGAATCCACTTTAAGCCGTATATCCCTGTCTAATATGACCGTAGAGCGCCCTACCCCTTATAAAGTCAGCACCTCGGTTTGGTTTGTCGCTGTACAGTCATCTTGTGCACACGAGGGCTAAACAGACCGGGAACTACAGTTTAAAATGGATTCCGAAACACTCACAAACATCCATACCACCACCAGGATTTGAACCTGAAGCCTGTGTTAAAAAATGCCAGAGTGCTGGCCAATTTGTCCACTAGGCTGCTCAATGTCTTGGATCCAAGTCAGACTTCTACGTGCTGGTACTCCATCACAACAGAAGTTGCTCCCCCCACTTTCACTCTTCCCCTGAGACCACGTGGGTTCTTGGACTTGGTCCAGATGTTGTTGACTATTAAGTGGTATAGGAAACAACAAACTAAACTATTCATCACTGTCACTCTTATTATACGATAGTTCTTTAGGTTTTCTTCGTCTATGTTTGTCCGTCTTTGAGGACAGCTTTGCATTTTGCGATGGCTTTTTGTTTTTCAATCCATATGTTTAATTCCATCTCCAAATAGGGCCTTTGGTACCACAGGCTTTAAGTTCGAATCCTGGCGGTGGCATGGATATTGAATGGACAGTTTAAAGTGGATTCCAAACCACTAATTGTGGTTCGGAATCTACGTTAAACTGTATGTCCCGGTGTAATTAACATAAAAGTTTGCACAAAATGACTGTAGAGCGACAAACCAAACCAAATTGGGCCATTTTGCTGACTTGCCTGTCAAGGTTTGCGGGACTTCTTCAATAGGGTTTTTTCTTCGGGAAGCCAATCTCGGATTGTTTTCTCAGTTGGATCAGAAAGATCAAATTTGCATTTTTAGCACGATTTCCGTTCACTTTTGCAAAGTTTTTCAAAAAAACATTTGCAAAGTGTAACACATTTCTCACCTTATTTTTATATTCACATAATTTTGTAATGCACTCAATAATCTTCGGACATTGTATATAAGTTTCAAACCACAACAATATATTATCCCCTTATCAACGTAACTCTTACTTCTCAATCAACAAATTGACAATTTGGGAATGATAACTACTGGCGCCTCCTTAGATAAATAGAATGGGGAAGGGGGGGGGAGAAAGTGCCGAATGGAACCTTAAAGTGCCACTGTGCACTAAAGCTAAGAGAATGTCACCAATGAACCCATGTTCTTGCACCAAATTTCGCAACGCAGACAGCGCTGAATAAGAAGACTGAGATAACGTTCGAAACACTTACCCTTTCTCAGAAAAAAGAAAGAGAGAGAGAAAAACAGAAAAAACATCTAAAAACAGCCTATAAATTTTAAAATAAACAAATCTGAATAGTTGAAATTAACATAACAACTCTTAAAGGAATAGATATTTATTATTTAATTAAATGCGGGCAATATTTAATAATTTAATTCTGTTTATTTTCTTATACGTGATTTAGTTACATGTGCCTAGATTTACATCAAACAGTAATGTAGCCATGGGAATGCCATTTAAAGTTCCATTAAACTAAAAACTAAAACTAAAATAATTTTTGTATCCCACTTGGTAGACAGCACCATCTAGACTAAGTCCAAGAACGTGTGTGGGCTCATGGAGGGAGAGCTTATGTTGTAATGGAACACCCGTAGGTAGAAATCCGACTTGACACCGTTGCGTTGAAGAAAGAGGGAAGTGCCCTCCGGGAGGACTTTTAAGAAGAATTACTCCGCATTTGCGTATCGTAAGGGAGAAAACCTAGAAAACTCCCACTAGGTAGTCCGATTCACGAGGCAAGATGCCGAATATCACCGAATATCAAATGCCACCGAGTCTCCTCGTCTTTTAACACAGTGTCTACAACAAGGTTGCATAGGATTGAACCTCGGCCCTAATGCTCAGAGGCCTGATGGCCGAGTGGCCAGCGCTCTGGCGCTCGGTACCACAGGTTTCGGGTTAGAATCCCGTTGGTGCCAAGGAGGTTTGTAATGGTTCGGAATGCACTTTAAGCCGTAGGTCCGGGTCTGCAGAGCCCAATTATGACTTCTCACCCACATCTTTCTCAGACTGTAAAGGGGCAACTCAGCTCTAGGCACAGTGATGTGGTATGATGTAGTAGTAGTAGCCCTAATGCTCATCAGCGATGCGAATTGCCACTGAGCCTCGAGTCGAGTATATTTAAAAAGATTAAATGAAAACTATTTAAAAATCCAAAACTTGGAAAGTCTCCATATAAATGTACTACTGTGTCCAAAAAGTAAGACCAATTTAAAATTCCCGGGGTTATAGAATTTCAATTTTTTTTTTCCTTCCTTTTTTAGGTTGCATGCACTGTCCTTAACATTTGTGGGAAATTTCACGTCAAAATATTCATTAGTGTTTGAGTGACGCTTGGCTTTGTGAGACGCTAAAACTGATTCCGGCGATTTTTGAAATGTCTGATTTAATTGAGCAAAGAACTTGCATTCAATTTTGTTTGCGGAAACGTGTAGAATGTTGCAGAAGGCATTCGGTGAGCATTCCTATATCGGAAAGAAATGTTTAGAAGTGGTATAAACATTTTCAAAGAAGGCAGAGAACGCGTTGAAGACGAAGAGCCCTCTGGTCGACGATCCACCTCAACCGACGAAGCTCACGTCCAAAAAATTAAAGAGTTGGTGATCGCAAACCGTCGATTTACAATTAGAGCCCTTGCTGATGATGTTGGAATTTCGAAAGGATCTGCCAGTTCCATTTTGGGCTCCAAACGCGTCCAATCTCGATGGGTACCGAAAACACTGAATGCGCCAGCTCGCACTGCATTGATTCTTCGTGACTTTTTTGCCAAAAATAAAGCCCATATCGTTCCACAACCCCCATATTCACACCGTGCGACTTCTGGCTATTGCCTAAACACAAAAGACCACTCCGAGGACTCCGTTTTGAGTCGATTGAAGAGATTCATCGTGAATCGCCGCACGCTTTGAAGGTCATCCCTGTCGATGACTTTTCAGCATGCATTCAGGATTGGAAAAAAGTTGGCATAAGTGCATTGTGTCTGGAGGGGATTACTTTGAAGGCGATGAAATAAATTTGGAACAATAAATAAAGAGTTTTCGAAAAAAAAAATTGCTCTTACTTTAGGGCACAGTAGTATTGACTTTTTTTAGAAATTTCCCTTCCATCGGATTTTTAGTTTTCTTCTTTTTTCCCTACAAATGAATCAGTTTATCCGGAATTTCCATCAAGAAGGAAAATTTTTCCCTATTGTAAAACTAAGCTAAAACTAACAAAAAACAATAACAAAAGCACCGGAAGAATTGCTGGAAGCAGAATATTCAATATATACCACCCATAAAATATGCTACAGCAGAAAGAAAAGAATTCCACGAAAAATTCCGAATAAACAGCCATTTTTAAGACATTTACTGTCTGTCCCTTTTTCCTTTCGATTAAAATAAGATGTTGGAATGCGTTGAGGTTGACCACCTCTCTTTATCAGAGCATTTCCTATAAAACAGGAATGGAGCACTAAATGCAATTATCTCTTGATGATAGGCCATTCTGAAGATTCACCACTGTTACGCTTTGATGTTCCCGACTTACTTTTATGTGTTCTACGGTATATTTGCAGTAAATCTAGTAGACAAAATAAAATAAGATAAAGGTCTTAACACTTGGAATTGATTAATATGGAATGAGTAATAGGTAGTGATTATAATCAATATCTTCACATTGCAATACAATAAAAATTTCAAATATATAATCAGAGTTAAATACAATTATATCAATCAAATCAAATTTATGAGGAAATCAAACTTGATAAATGATATTACTAACAAATATGTCGTTGGTTCTGCTACGGTAGGGATATGTAATATAGAAAATAGAATGGGTGTCATGAATTTGTTAATAGAATTACTATATCTGAACTATATGTGTTAATTTTATAAAAACTTGTCCGACTAAGTCCGACTCATGGCTCAGTGGCCACGCGCGACTCTGATGAGCATTATAGGGAGGAGGTTCAATCCTTTGGCGATCTTGTTGTATACACAGTTTCAAAAAACGAGGAGAATTGATGGCGTTTGGGATGTTCAGCCTTTTGCCTTGTTAGTAAGACTACCTTGTGGGAATTTTTAGGATTTTATCGCATACGATATGCAAATGCGAAGTAGTCCCCTCTAAAATTCAAGACACTGTCTTTTTCGGAGCCCAATCAGACTTCTCACCCACATCATTCCCAAACTGTAAAGTGGCAATGAGCTCTAGGCACAGTAATGTGGTGTGGTGTAGTAGTAGTAGTAGTAGCCGCCCTTATACTCACTAACGGTGCACGTTGCCACTGGCCACGAGTCGGACATATTTAGAAATATTACGATATAATCTAATTAAAGATCCAAAACTGGGAAAGTCCCAATATAAATGTAGGGTCTTTTTTAGAAATATCCCTCCAATAAGATTTTTAGTCTTTTCCTTTTCCCTACAAGGGAATCAGTTTATTTGGAAATCAAATCTTACTTAAAATAATTTTCTTTTTATCCCACTTGGTAGACAGCAACATCTAGAAAGTTCAAGGACCCAAAGGAAGGGAAAGAAGGAAATCAAGAAGAGAAATTTTTCCATTAAATTTTTGCAAAACTAACAAAAAACATTTACAAAAGCACCGGCAAAATTGCCCGAAGCAAAAGATTCAATACATACCACCCATAAAGTATGCTACAGCACAAAGAAAAGAATTCCACGATACGAATAAATAGACATTTTTAAGAAATTTATTGCCCTTTCGATTAAGATAAGAGGGTTGAATGCTTTGTGGTTGACCACCTCCTCTTATCCGCTGAAAGCATAAATGGAGCACTAAATGCAATTATCTCTTGATGACAGGCCATTCTGAAGATTCACCACTGTTACGCTTTGATGTTCCCGACTTACTTTTATGTGTTCTATGGTATGTTTGCAGTAAATCTAGTAGACAAAATAAGATAAAGATCTTAACACTTGAGATTGATTATATAGAATGAGTAATAAGTATAATAAAAATGAATTGATTATAATCAAGATCTTTACAACTGAAGTACTATGATGTTGAACGAATTAAAAATTTCAAATCTATAATCACAGTTAAATACAATTATATCAATCAGAGGAAATTTATGAGGAAGCCAAACTTGATAAATGATATTACTATCAAATATGGCATTGGTTCTGCTATGGTAGGGGTATATGATATCAAAAAAAGTGGGTCTCGTGAATTTGTTAATAGAATTACAATTAAATTTATAAAAATTTGCAAGCCCTACTCGTGCTTCAGTCATTCATTTATGATGAGAGTTCTTAAATGAAAATTACAGTGGTACCGACAACGCTCCTTTGAAAACTGATTAGAATAGAATGATATATAAAACAGAACAGTTTTTTTTCTCTTTCTAATGCAGCTGGCAAACACATAAGACAGAACATAAAATATGTTATTAATTGCGATTTATTATTAAACATTACATGACAACAATTCTTGCATTGTTTAGCATGTGATTAAACTTACAGAAAAAAGTCTATTATTTATCCGCACATATATATATATATATATATATATATATATATATATATATATATATATATATATATAACAGAATGGCAATAAAAAAAACTTTTCAATTATAAATCTGTAAAATTGATACATCCTTCTAGTTATTTTCAATTAATTTAATTTTGCTTTTAAATACAAATAAAGAGTTTCAAACAAGATTGGTAAATAATACAAAGCAGCCATCCAAACATAGTCCAAAATTAAAAATTTATTTTCGGAGTAAACTCATAGGGCTTCGAAAACATACAAATATGAAATGCGAATACATTCGGCATAACGTGTTCTGGGACAAATATTGGTAGCATAACAAAAATATACAATACTTTGCCTAGATCAGGGGTCGCCAACCCAAATGATCTTGCGGACCACTTTGGAAATACATCCTAACTCCGCGGGCCGCATATAGAATTATATATCCACATATTAGATTAAGACCCACTATAGACATTTCTTTGGAGTGAAAAATATTGAAACATAATGAGTAATTAATATTATGTTTATTAATATTTTTACATGTAAACATAGATAATTTAATAGCAATGCTACTAAACGCACATTGTAAAGAAATATAGAACACTAAAAGAGAAATATAAGAAATGTATAAATATAAACGAAATAAAAATATTTATTTTACTAGTGCGATACTTATTTCTCCACTCTTTTACTTAGCGGCCTGGTGGCCAAGTGGCTCGAGCTCTGGTCTTTTGTATCTCAGGCTTCAGGTTCGAATCCTGGCGGTGGCATGGATGTTTGTGAATGGTTCGGAGTCCCCGTTAAACTGTAGGCCCCTATCTGTTTAGCCCAAAGTGTGCACAAGATTACCGTAGAGCGACAAACCAAACCAAACCACTCTTTCACTTAACTTTTGTTCATTTTGGGGAAGAAAAAAAATGCGAACTTCGCAACTCTCTACTATTATGTTAGACCGAGACCTACGGTTTAAAGTGGATTCCGAACCCCTACAAACATCCATGGCACCTCTGGGACTTATAATTGTTATAAGAGTGTAAAGAGTATTTGTATAAATTATTTACAATTAATTCTTAAATATATATATATATATATATATACACTGAAGTGACAAAAGTCATGGGATACCTCTTAATATCGTGTCGGCCCTCCTTTCGCCCGGCGAAGTGCAGCAACTCGACGTGGCATGGACTCAACAAGTCGTTGGAAGTCTTCTGCAGGAATATTGAGCCATGCTGTCTCGACAGACATCCATAATTGTGAAAGCATTGATGGTGCAGGATTTTGGGCACGAACAGACCTCTCGATGATGTCCCATAAATGCTTGATGGGATTCATGTCGGGCGATCTAGGTGGCCAGATCATTCGTTGGAATTGTCCAGAATGTTCTTCAAACCAATCGCGAACAGTTGTGGCCCGGTGACATGGCGCATTGTCATCCATAAAAATCCCATCGTTGTTTGGGTACATGAAGTCCCTGAATGGCTGCAAGTGATCTCCAAGTAGCTGAACATAAGCAATGTTCGGTCCAGTCGCACCAGAGGACCAAGTCCATGCCATGAAAAAACAGCCCACACCATTACGGAGCCACCCCCAGCTTGAACAGTGCCTTGCTGACAGTTTGGGTCCATGGCTTCGTGGGGTCTGCGCCACACTCGAACCCTACCATCAGCTCTTACCAACTGAAATCGTGACTCATCGGACCAGGCCACGGTTTTCCATTCATCTAGGGACCAACCGATATGCTCACGTGCCCACGAGAGTCGCTGCAAGCGATGTCGTTCTGTCAGTAAAGGCACTCGAGTCGGTCTTCTGCTGGAATAACCCAAGAAAGCCAAATTTCTCCGCACAGTTCTAACAGACAAGTCCCTTGTACGTCCCACATTGATTTCTGCGGTTATTTGACGGAGTGTTGCTTGTCTGTTAGAATTTACGACTCTTTGCAGACGACGCCGGTCTCGGTCGTTAAGTGCAGGCGGTCGACCACTGCGCTGTCCATGGTGGGATGTTATGCCTGAAATTTCATACTCTCGGCACACTCTTGACACAGTGGATCTGGGAATGTTGAATTCCCTAACGATTTCCGAAATGGCATGGCCCATGCGTCTAGCTCCAACTAACATTCCGCGTTCAAAGTCTGTTAATTCCCGTCTTGCGGTCATCATCACGTCAAAACCTCTTCACATGAATAACTTGAACAGAAATGAAAGCTCTGCGAAAGCACTGCGCATTTATACCTGTTCTATGCGATGCTACTGCCATCTGAAAATTTGCATATTGCTATCCCATGACTTTTGTCACTTCAGTGTATATATATTTGCTTTTATAATAGCTTTGTGGGTTGGATTTGATCAGTTTCGAAGTCTTTGAATTTGAAATATAATTGCATTTTTTTGAAGAGCGATTTTTATAACAGTCTTTACTAAAAAGGGATCCTGATCATAAAATACCCCACAAATGCTCCATGGCAGTGATATCCGGCGACTATAAAGGATATTGAAGAGATTTTGGCGTCTAATATTAATGCTGCTTTCGAATTTTTACATGTGTAAAAAATATAATCATGACTAAGTTTCGTTTTTGCAGAACTAAAATTGCAAATTATTCTTTATGTAGTGATTTGGAATCCACTTTAAACCGTAGGTCCAGGTCTCATATGACTGTAGAGCGTTGGGTGTAAGGCTGACAACCCTACCCTGTAAGAACCTCCTGCAGACGGCCCTTGGCCCACCATGGCGCTGTTGCGCCATTGAAGTAGATATGTACATATGTATGTATGTATATGTATATATGTGCATATTATGTTCATGAACCCATCAATCATGACAAAATTTGTTACAAAAGAGAAACTCATACAACTGAAAAAAAAAAAAAAAAAAAAATGTACAGAACTTCCTCCATTGCTGAGAAAAGATTCATCATTAGTATAAGTTTTTATTTTATCTATTTATCATCCTCATCATCAGTGGTGCAACAGCCCCGTGGTGGCCAAGGCCGTCTGCCTATTGGTTTTAAATAAAATGTGACATTTCGAATGGGCATGAAATTTTTTTGTCATTTTTGAAAAGTTTTTTTACTAAAAACCTCTCACTTTTCCTTTTCAATGTGAATGGACATGTATGCAGTCTCTCGAATAGGAAGTCAGATTGTCTGGAGGGAATTTTCGATATTTTATCCGATATGACACAGAAACGCGGGGTACTTACCCCTAAAAGTTGTCCTAAAACAGGTAATGCGTTGGGGTTGTTCGTATCATAAGTAAGTAGACCAGAACCTCACAGATGTTCAACAACAACAACAAAATTATTTCGATTCTAGAATAAAATTATATATATATGTATGTTCATGTTTGAAGGAGAACTTTAACGAAATTGTCCTGTTCTTACGTTTAAAAAATGACGACATGTTGGCACAGTTGAGTCTTGAGCTTTGTGGTGTAAACCATATGACTTCATCATCCTCATCAGTGGCTCAACAGCCCCATGGTGGGCCAAGGCCGTCGGCTTATTGGCAGATTTCGAGACTAGTTTTTTTTTTTTCCTTTTTATGTGGTATTGTTGTCAGTCATACGATCAACGTCCTGCAGTCATATTAGAGCGGAACCTACTGTTTAAAGTCGTATTAGGCAGGAACCTCTGTTTAAAGTGGATTCCGCACCACTACAAACACCCATGGCACCGCCGAGACTCGAACCCGAAACTTGTGGCACCAATATCTATTTATGACTTTTGTAAATGTTCTTTTATTTTTCATTTTATAATTGATGAAACTACAGTTCGTTAATTTTAATTCATTGATAAGGATGTGGAGTTTTTCGGGGGTTATTTTATCCCATAGGAGCTCCGTCCATCTTTGTACCATTTGATGCATTTCTGTGTTTGGTTTTCTCTTTCTCGCTCCATGAGATTCAAAGGTTCGAATCCTAGCGGTGGCATGGATATTAAGTTCGGAATCCACGTTAAACTGTACGTCCCGGTCTAGTTAGCCTAAAGTGTGCACAAAATTACCGTACATCAACAAACTAAACTATCAGATTCAAAAATGGTGAATAGAACCTAGAACCTAGATTTCTTTATATGATAAAAGAAGATACAGTGGGCCTCAAAACTGAATATACACCTTAGAAACTTACAGACTTTTTGCAATTACAAATTAAATATTGCTTTAAGATGATTGAATTTTTTACCTTATACACTGAAGTGACAAAAGTCATGGGATAGCAAGATGCAAATTTTCAGATGGCAGTAGCATCGCGTAGAACAGGTATAAATGCGCAGTGCTTTCGCCGAGCTTTCATTTCTGTTCAAGTTATTCATGTGAAGAGGTTTTGACGTGATGATGACCGCAAGACGGGAATTAACAGACTTTGAACGCGGAATGTTAGTTGGAGCTAGACGCATGGGCCATGCCATTTCGGAAATCGTTAGGGAATTCAACATTCCCAGATCCACTGTGTCAAGAGTGTGCCGAGAGTATGAAATTTCAGGCATAACATCCCACCATGGACAGCGCAGTGGTCGACCGCCTGCACTTAACGACCGAGACCGGCGACGTCTGCAAAGAGTCGTAAATTCTAACAGACAAGCAACACTGCGTCAAATAACCGCAGAAATCAATGTGGGATGTACAAGGGACTTGTCTGTTAGAACTGTGCGGAGAAATTTGGCTTTCTTGGGTTATTCCAGCAGAAGACCGACTCGAGTGCCTTTACTGACAGAACGACATCGCTTGCAGCGACTCTAGTGGACACGTGAGCATATCGGTTGGCATATTGGAGCATATCCCTAGATGAATGGAAAACCGTGGCTTGGTCCGATGAGTCACGATTTCAGTTGGTAAGAGCTGATGGTAGGGTTCGAGTGTGGCGCAGACCCCACGAAGCCATGGACCCAAACTGTCAGCAAGGCACTGTTCAAGCTGGTGGTGGTTCCGTAATGGTGTGGGCTGTTTTTTCATGGCATGGACTTGGTCCTCTGGTGGGACAGGACCGAACATTGACTGGAAATGCTTATGTTCAGCTACTTGGAGATCACTTGCAGCCATTCATGGACTTCATGTACCAAAACAACGATGGGATTTTTATGGATGACAATGCGCCATGTCACCGGGCCACAACTGTTTGCGATTGGTTTGAAGAACATTCTGGACAATTCTAACGAATGATCTGGCCGCTTAGATCGCCCGACATGAATCCCATCGAGCATTTATGGGACATCATCGAGAAGTTTGTTCGTGCCCAAAATCCTGCACCATCAACGCTTTCACAATTATGGACGTCTATCGAGACAGCATGGCTCAATATTCCTGCAGAAGACTTCCAACGACTTGTTGAGTCCATGCCACGTCGAGTTGCTGCACTTCGCCGGGCGAAAGGAGGGCCGACACGATATTAAGAGGTATCCCATGACTTTTGTCACTTCAGTGTATACTTTAGTCTATGCTTTACCGTACTATACATATAAAATTGTTACGTTTATTTATTTTTTACGAAAAAAAAATAAAAGATCTGAGACGAGAGGAAAAACAACACCACAAAAATAAGTATACACCTTTATTAATTTCCTTTCAACGTACAAATTAATATTTTGTTGCATAACCTTTTGCTTGAATTACAGCTTGTAATCTTCTGGACATAGATTCTACTAGTGTTTTAGTGGTTTCAACAGAAATTTTAGCCCATTCTTCTCTCAGCTTGCTTCCTTGCTTGTGATTTCGTGCTCATGTACAGCTTTCTCTAATTGCGACCACACATTTTCGATGACGTTTAGGTCTGGAGACTGGGCTGGAGTGTGTAATTGCTTCTTGCAATGGTACAGCAAGTATAACTGCACAATCTTCGCTGTATGCTTGGGGTTGTTGTCCTGCTGGAATATGAAGCTTGACCCAAGCCCCAACTTACTGGCACTTTTTTTCAAGTTATCATTTAAAATCCCCAAATATGCATGTTTGTCCATAATACCATCAATAAAAGCAAGCTCTCCGACTCCTCCAGCCGACATACAACCCCAAACGAGGACAGATCCACCTCCGAACTTGACTGTCTTAACGGTGTTTTTAGGTGCCAGTGCTTTCCCAACCTCTCTCCGTATTTTAAATCGTCCATCGCTTCCGTAAAGATTAAACTTACTTTTATCAGAAAATATTACAGTTTTCCAGAAAGAAATAGGCATTAAACGATTTTCTTTGGCGAAAATCATTCTCTTTTGTCTATTCACATATTTGATGAGTGGCTTTCGTATTGGTGTACGGCCATGAAACCCATATTGGTGAAGGGTACGTCGAATTGTTTCAACTGAGATCTTTTTCCCGATAGTAGAGGACATCGATAAAGCTAGTTTAGAGGCACTTACCCTCGGATCTTTCTTTACTGAGTGAATGATCTTCCTCTTCGCTGTAGTACTCAGTATTTCTTTACGTCCTCTTCCAGGAATATTGGCCACAGATCCAGTTTTTTTATACTTCTGTAGTATTTTTTGGACACAACCATGAGTTACACCAATCAACGAAGCGATTTCTCGAAGAGATTTGCCCTCTTTCGACCATTTTACAACCAATAAATGCTCAGATTCAGTAGTTTCTCTACGAGAGCTCATTTTACGATTTTTAATGAGAAAAAATACTATTTAAAAGCGTTGAAGTGCAATAGCACGTGTTATAAGCAGCAGCTACTCCTGAAACTCTTTAAAGAAAATTTGAAACTAAAAAAAGTGGTGGCATAATTTGCAAATATAAGAAGTGTATACTCAATTTTGTGGCATGGTTTTCTATCTTTCCTTCGAATCGCTTAACTTTTTTCGTAATAAATAAGTTAACTATAGAATTGCGTTATTATAGGATGGTAAAGCAGAGGTTAAAGTATCTAGGATAAAAAAATTTATCTATTTAAATCAATATTTAATTTGTAATTGGAAGAAGTCTAAAAGTTTTAGAGGTGTATACTCAATTTTGTGGCTCACTGTATATCAATGTTCTTCAATGGCGCTGAGATGTTTAATTTTTACAGGTAGGTCTTTCAGCCCTACGCCCAATGCTTTACATTCATATTAGACCGGAACCTACTGTTTAGAGTAGATTCCGAACCACTACAAACATTCATGGCACCAGATTCGAATCCGAAACGTATGGCCCCGAAAAAAAATATATTTACCAATATTATATATAATTTTTATTGCTTATTCTGTGCTCTGTTTAATTGCATATTTTGATCTCAAATAGTTTTTGGTATTTTTAAGAAAATCTTAAACAAATAGAAACATGAAATCTCACACAATATGGGTCCTTGGACTTGAGCCCGGAACCTGTGGCACCGAGCGTCAGTCAGTCGGCCATCAGGCCCCAATAACATTAATGGGATGATTTAATATCTGGCGGGCCATTTATTAGATTTTTATTTAATTTGCATGTTATTTTAACAGCCATCTGTTGTTTTCTTTTTAAAATACATTTTTAATTTTTTTTTTTTTTTCTTCATCATATGCATTTGATGAAATTTTTTTTCATATATCGTACAAAAAAAATCACACAACACTCAACAAACATCCATGGTGCTAGGACTCGAACCCGAAACCTATGGTGCTGAGAGCCAGGTATGTATACCAATTACAATGCGAAATTTTATTTAATGTTTCATCTTCTTTACGCAAAATTTGTTACCCATCATAAGTAGAAGCCTTCAAACATTTCTGAGAATAACACTTCAAAAAACAGAAATTTCCAATTGAATTTCTAATTCAGCATCTAAATAAATAAATAAATCTCCTAAAATAACCTGCAGGATTTTTTTTTATTTAAACGCCCTTAAATGATGACAAGAAAATTGCATTTTTCGAATACTTTTTACGCTTTCGAAGTTCATTATTTTGTTTAGAGTTGTTTTTTTTCCCCTTTAAATTTTAAAATAAAAACTTATAAATATTTTGATAATTATATTAAAATTCCAAGTTTTCGAATAGTTTTTAAAACTTTTTATAATTGTTTCCACTGTATATGCTTTCCAATAAATAATAAAAATATGTTTTTCATTGTAAATCGATTACTTACTGTGCATATACAACGGAAAACCCCTGAAACATTTATATATCATGTCGCATAACTTCAAAGCAGGATTATCCAGGGGTATTTTAGTGAAATATGATCGTCAAACCCTGTTTTGGCGCCTCAGTCCCCCTCCCCCAGTAGAAAGCACATTTTCAAGATAAGCCTTAACGATTACGTATGACATGAAATTTGAAACAATCACGGCTTCAATTGTCTCTTTCTGATCAATAGATTCTTTCATAAAACATGTTCTATGCGGTTAGATATATCAATATTTGTGATTGGTCAACACTTATCAGATGCGCAGAAGTTCTGTCCGATTATCTTTAAATCTTCTACAATCTTGTCGTTTGCCATGTAGTACAACAGATGCAATGTACTAAAGCACATCTCCCTCGTGGTACTGTCATTTGTGAAATAATATTCTGCACTGTGTGTATTTGAGTTAAAACTTACTATGTTATAAAGCAAAAAATCCAAAAATGGGGGGCCAGCTTTTTACTCGCATAGCTGTTTTAATACTATTTATATATTGTGGAAACATATTATCAACTGGAATATCAAAACCAACGAGTCCAAACCAAACCAAACCAAATCCTGCAAAGCCAACTGGAACAACAAAATCAACTAGTCAAGAACAAACCACATCAATTCCTGCAAAGCCAACTGGAATTTATTATAATGATGAGGAAAATGAGCAAACTGTTTTTATTGCCCCTCTAACAAATGCTCAGAAGGAAACCGTGGCAAATGGATTTATGGATTTAATCGGCCTTCCTTACAAACGCAAAATTCGCCATGTTTATACAAATAATTCCGTACAGAGATATTTAAATAAAATGTACAAAGTCGTGGCGGAAAAAGACAAAATAACCGAAATCGAAAAAAATAAATTAAAAAATCGGGTATGGCACAAAATAGCTATAGAATCGAATTTTATGACTGGTTTCGTCAACAAGAAAGAACACCGTAAGTCTTTTTTATTTATTTATCATTACTTTTAAACTCTTAAGTAAAAACTAATAACTTATTCTATTTACTTTTTAGTATTCTACTAAAATATATTCAGTTTTTCTATAAGTGATACAAGCAGTTTTTCCATTGAATGTTTTGAAAAATGTGTTTTAAAAGCGATGCAAGCATTTTTTTTATTGAACGTTTTGAAAAATTAATGATTTTTTTTTCAATTTTATTTTTTATTTTGAAACTTGAATTTTATACTATAAGTCTTAATTTTTACGAGTTTAAATTCATGCAAAATTTCAAAGTAAATTTCATGTTATTGAATTACGTATAGCTTAAATGCCAAATGTATTCCAATACTTCTAAAAGAATTTATAAAAAATTTAAATGCATTTAAAAATATTGTGATCTGCCTTTTTCTAGGCAAAAATTAGTCACAGATCTGTGCGTCTTTAACAAATCGCAGATTTGTTAAAACAGCATAGATTCACTGTAATTTAACAAAAATTAAAACTGCAAGATTAACATATATTATTGATTATATTTATTTAATGCATGGAAAATTTCATGCTATGGAGTCCTATATACTTTAAATGTCAAATATATTCCAATAGTTTTAAAAAAACATTATCTAGATTATAAATGTATTTAAAAAATACTGTGATTTACATTTTTCCAGGAAAAATTAAATCACAGATCTATGAGTCTTTAACAAGTCACAGATTTGTTAAAGCCACATAGATTCACTGTGGTTTAACAAAAATAAAAACTGCAAAAGTAATTAATATATATTTTTGATTATATTTATCATTTAAAAAATCGTGAAGTTATATAAGTTTATTTGATGATATTCTGCTCGGTAATTTCGAGAGTTTTGTGTTTTTTTTCCAAACCACTAACAAACATCTATACCTGATTCGAACCTGAAGTCTATGATAGCAAATGTTTTATAAAGTCGCATTAGAATTAAGTGAAAACAAAGAGGTAGCAATTTAGATTTAATACAAAATAGCGTCAGCTACACAAATGCATTTTAAGAAAAACTATGTTAAATCATCGGAAAATCTGTGGGTTTTTTTTCATAGCAATAACACTAAAACAAATCTAAGGTTTTTGTAAATATAGAAATATATCTCCTTTTTTGTAAATTAAAATTAACACAAAATAGAAATCGAACTAAAAAAAATGGTTTATGAATGGTTTGTTGGTATTGAATGCTGAAATTATTACATAGATTCGCATGTTATTTATTTTTGGAAACATTGCAACTGCTACTGCTAAAATTTATTATCTGGGATATAATTTTTTTTTATCGCAAATCGATAAGCCTTAAGCTCCACTTACTCATGCCACGAACTGCCGATTAACGGGTCATAAGGATTTGTCTTACAGAAGGACTTTTAAGGGTAATTGATTATCATTTGTGTGTAGTATAGGACCCAGTAAACTCAGTGACGCATTTAGGTTCGATGGCACCCTAGGCCTGAGTTAATTTGATGCCTTTATATATAATAATAATAATACGAATACGGTTTCAAATTAAATTTAAGTATTAAATTTAGGCATGAATTAAATATATATATATATATATATAATTTTGGTATAAAACTAAAAATACAATTTAGAATTGCTTTTAATTAAGAAATAAATCATATCTATTTAATGAATCATATAATGTATTTGTTTCTTACTTGCATCCATGCGAAAGTATTAATGATATCCTCATACTTAATTTATTCCCATACTTAACTTAGAACAACCTTTCTAGATTGATCATGGTAATCTTTGAAAAATGCGTCACATTACGTAAAACTATAAAATTTTTGTGCGAGATTAAGAAAAAATAAAGTTTTTGAGTAACCAGACAAAGGTATAATTAAATATGGTGAATTAATATTTTGTGTTATAATGATGAGCAAACAAACGCTACATTTGGATTTTTTAAGAAAAATTTGTGAAAAACATCAATAGATAAATGCTATACTTAACGAAATTTTTTTTAGTATCTATTTGTTAGATATTTTAAATTTTACTACTTACACGATTAATTATTTTTAAAAAAATTCTACCCTTTAAATATTGACATTTTGAGGTTGTTAAAGCAAGAAAAGAAGCATTAAAATTCGGTCTTACAGTTGATAAAAAAAACAAAATCGATTTCAAATTTTTGCCGCCTCGAAAATGTTGATCGAATTTTGGTTGCCGCTTCGAAAATTTTGCCGCCCTAGGCCCGGGCCTCGCGGGCCTAAGCCTAAATCTGTCACTGAGTAAACTATAACTGGGCAACCTTACTATAGATGCGAGTCGCTTTACATGCGTTATAACAGTCACCATTGAGTTTATTCGTTTCTGAACGCAGTGACTGCAATGAACATTGCCAGCGAATTATGTTTGGTATTTGGATTCCTGCAGCTTCCTAACCACGAGGAATCTCATCTCCGGGAAAACAAGGTATAAACAGTTGACTCTTAGGTAAATTACCCAGAATAATAGAAATTATTAAAATAAAGCAGGAAAAATACTAAATTAAATTATCCCGCAGTCTTTTAATATTAATATTAGAATCATAAATTTTAATTTCCTGGATTGCGGAGTTCTTGTGGTTATCAATAGAAGTAAAGAATTTTCCGAAACTGGCTTAAGGAAGTCTTTTAATAGAGGAATATTAATGGCTTATTGTATTTCCGAATTTCTCATGAATCCTTTAGCTGCGGTGATTTGTCTGAGAGGGATATTTGAAGAGCTTCAATAATCAATTTAGACAAAATTTAGACGTATAAGACAAAACTGAACATGCTTAGGTGATTATAGGTTGTAGAATAGCTGTATACAAAAGAATTTTATTGTTTTTACTTATGCTAGATGGTCTATTGATAAGAGGAAAATTTTTTTTTATAAAATTCATACGGAATTTATTCTTAGTATATTCGAAGTGCTTTTTCCATATGAAGTGCTGGCCTATGACAGCGAATTAGTACCAGAGCCTAGTTGTACGCTAGATACATACATTACCATTGAGCCATGAATAGGGTGGAAATTAATCGAGAAATGGTAGGAAATCGGCAACTTTCAAACAAACTTGTTCTCATCAAAAAAATTGAGGTTTGAAAGAAAGTTTTAATGAAAAATATCATTTTTGAGCGGAAATGGTATCTTTAGTACTTTTCAAATCGTCCGCGGATTATAGATCTAATTTTTGGGGCTGCAAATTACGCCTGCTAAACATATGGTACATTTTCAAAAAGCAAGGAATTGTGGCCTCAAAAGCGCTCTTTAAAACGGAGAAGCGCTTTGTTAGTTATAAAATAGGGGTATAAAAATGTATACGATATTTTAAAGAATGGACACAAATCGCCCGCAGATCGAAGGCAGTAAAATACTGCTTCAATATTATGTTGCTTAAATGAAAATACATCGATAATTAATGAGATTAAATATTTTAGTTTAGTTTTTGTATATAATGTCTTCAAATGTAAATGTGTGCCTTTTTCTCTTCCAGTTCGCAGGTATCGGCATTTGCATCATAAATCGGACTGCAGATTCTGGTTCGATCTCGAGAAAGTCACTCGCACCTTCAACTCGATGGATCAAATTCTGGGCGCCGAGTTGAGAGCTTACTGCAGAAGCAAGGACCTCAATTCGTCCGAAAAGGAGATCGGAAAGCTTCCCAAGTACAGACTGGGTCTGTACGCCGTGCATGAAAATGGCACTCCATTGTAAGTACAGAGCATTTTATTTAACAAGGTTACCATTGCAATTTTTATGTCCAACTTCCACATTTATGCTTCACATGAAAATGGAATTTCGAGTTTTTCAATCGTATCTGAAATGCAATACTTTCTTATATATGTCAACCTCAACTTTTGCAAACGTAGTCTGTGATGCAAAATATCCATAATAGTGAGTGCATAGTATTCATAGAGGGGCCCGATAGTCACGCAATCATACTAGCACCCCTAAAAAGTAATCGATTTGACTGTTTCCGGTTTTGAAATGGATATTTCCTTTTTATACAACCATTACTTAAACCAGGGATGGGCAAACTGTTTCTGTCACGGGCCAAAAATTGAAAAAAAAAAAGGCGAGGCCTAGGTAAGTTTTTCAAAAATTTTAAAAACAATATACAACTATTACAATTTAAATATGCTAATGAGATGAATGAAATTGAGATTTTATTTTAAAAAGTTCCTTAAAGATAAAAAAAAAAAAGTAAAAAGATCAAAAAAAGGAAGAAAAAAAATATATTTAATCAAAGTAGAAAAGGAGATGGATATATAATATATAACTATATATTTCTTTTAATTTGCCTCGGACCGGCAAATTAAAAATCTATCCGCGGGCCGTAGCTTGCCCATCCCCGACTTAAACCACTACAATATCACTTTTGCCCTGTTTAGGCCTTCACAGCAGAAAACTTGACTGCCTCCAGAACATTAACATCGACATATTGTAGATGCTTTGCGGTACATGAGAAATAAATTGCACAAATCTCTTAACGTTCCTTAAACATTAAGAGATTTAAGTTCTCTCTCTTTTAACGTTCTCTTAAATCTTAACGCTTAACGTTCCTTAAACGTTAAGAGATTTGTGCAATTTATTTTTCATGCACAATCCTCTTAACGTTACTTAAAGATTTCATTAAAAAAATTTTTATAAGTCAAGACGGATGACTAACTTAACTGCCCTAAAGTGGATATTTAATGGCAGAGATTGTTTTTAAGGACTGAGAATGATGCAGAGATTTCCCCTTCAAACCAATAGGTATCTTTAGGCTGTCCCAAAGATGCAGATCTGGTTAATAAGGCAAATTCAAATGGCGTATAAAAATTATCTGAGAGATGGGTGAAAGAGAAGATGTAGAAGTGATCGAAATATGTGAAGTGAGAGTGGTAAAGAAAAATGGGAGATACCAACGTTTGATTTTTTTTTAGTTTGTTTTAAAAAAAGACACCTCGTTAATTCTCTGAAGAGAGTAACACAGGGTCTACTAGACCCAACGCTATCAGGTGATGTCAATCTAATTCCCCCCTCCCTTTATTTTTTTGGGGGGCAAAAACATCGATCGATGCCGGATCAACCAAACAACCACTATTCAAGATATATGTATATCTTTTCCCAAGTGACAAATTATTCATGAGTCAATGATGAGGATTGAATTTTTTTTTTAAATCAAGAGTTTACTATAACTGTGATATTATTTATTTAAATGTATCCTTAATTAATCCTTAGTAAGCATGTATTATCATTTAAAGATATCCTTAGTTATCATGTATACCTTTAATTAATCACGAAATTTTATTTGTGCGATGTCAATGTTTTTTTTTGTTGGTTACTGTTTATCTCACTATGTGAGGGGATTAACTTAATCACATAGAATTAAGTTAATCTTATCTTATCTTACTAGGGGCCCCATTATATTTTTGATATCTATAATGAATATCTTTTTGTTAACTGGTATATCATTTGTGTAAACTTATAAACTTAATTTAAATATTTTTTTTTTATATCCCTATGTTTGTATTCTTTATTTTATGGCAATGTGGTTATTTCTTACCTACCAAGTTAGCTCTGGAGTAAAACGAATCTGTTGGGAAATATATTGTGGTGCTTTGTTGATGTCGTATTTTTTTTTTATTGAACCGATAGCTTACGCATTAGTTTTAATTTATTTATGGTTTGATGTGACTAATTTGATGGTATTTACTTGGAATTAGTTAATGGGGATCTTGTTAGAAAGGGATGTTTTAATTAAAAAGTGTAATGTTTGAAATTAATTCTGTTAGTTAGCTTTAATTCCACAATACCACAGAATGTCAATCAATCTGAAACCTGATCTTCAGCCCACTCGGATTTTGATGCGACCTGGTGGCCAAGTGGCTAGTTCTCTGGTCTAGCTTCAAGTTCGAATCCTGGATGGATGGTGGCATGGATGTTTATGAGTGGTTTGGGATCCACTTTAAATTGTAGGTCCCGGTCTGTTTAGCCCTCGTGTGCCCAAGATGACCGTAGAGCTGCTAACCAAACCAGGTTTCTGATTGACAACGAGTAGTATCCTGTGGAAACCACCCTACCCACTCCAAAACCACCCCGTCATTTTAAATACCAGTGGTGACAAAGTACTTTTAAAAATGCTGATTTCAGAAAAATATTTATTGTTGTATTTTGGGGCATTCTAGGTAGAAGGATAGGTTATGTATTTATCTTCATTCTAAACATAAAGCAAGAAAAAGGACCAGTTTTCAAATATTCGAAGGATAATTGAAAACTGAACACGCCAAGAAAGATTTTCAAAGTGCATATCTAATACCAACTTAAAAACTATAATTTTATTTTTTTCCAGTTCATTTCATAATAAATTTGTGGATGAACTTAACATGACAAGAGCCAATAAATGGTTGTCCTTTAATGTCACTGCTGCTGCCAAGGACTGGATAATCAAAAAGAGCGACAACTTGGGACTCTACTTGGAAGTTACAGCAACCAAATCTTGTAAGATTTTTTTATCTACTTTTATTTCTTTGTATATATATATAGATATATATATTATTCAAATTTAATATGAAATGCGTCTGATACAAATTTTTCAATGAAATGTATTATAAAATCATTTAAAAAACCTCAAAAAAGGATGATATAAGTTGCAGATCAATAAGTCTTTTTTTAAAATGCATTTAAAAAATTTCAACTTAATAAAAGAGTGTAGTAGATGTCGTCGTTTTGTTTGTTGATACATCTAGATCTGGGTGTGGTCAGGTCATAAGAACATTCATTTAACAAGTCACACCACTTTAATTACAAGCGCACAAACACGAGCACAACACCTTTAAAGACATATATTTAAGTGAAAGGATTTCACTTCTAGCTCTCGGGATTGTTATTTTGCGCTAGTAGTGCCTTGCGTCCTCTGGTGCCAACTGAACTTTTCACCGCGACGCAAGATACGCTTTTGCAGTGCGTAGGAGGAAACACGGCAGGTGGAATCCCGATATTGATCTGTATAGTGCTTCTTATTGTATTTGAAATACTTCATTCTTCATTTATGCTTAGCATTTTCGAACTTCTCTTGGCTATTGAATGTGAAAACGTTTCTTGTAGAATTTGGAATACTTCATTCTTTATTTACGGCGACATTTGTTTTATTTTTGAATATTCTTTTAGTGTTTCTTGAACAATTCGTTTTTCATGAAGTTCTTGATGTATTCAACATAGCTATATTCATGTGGCTATTTGAATTTGGCCATTTTTATAGTATTCCAATCCATTGCTTCACATATCTCGTGCATTATTAAACATTGGCATATTCCCGAGTTTATTCATTCGGACTCGAATGTTCACACCTGATAAGTTGAAATTTGCCGAGCAGATTTCAGCATTTTTTTTATTTAAAAATTTCTTTCTTTTTTTCGCAGCTCGACCAGTGTCTCTGGGAGAAGCTGGTTTGAAATATTCAAGCGGTGATAAAGCGCATCAGCCATTTATGGTAATTTATTTTAAATCGACTACTCCTATAATCAGAAACAAGCCACCCGTTAAAATAGAGACGAAGTCATTGGTAAGCGAAGAAGACTACTATTATGATGATTATGAAGATGATGATTTTGTTTATGATGATAAAAATAAAGTGGATTATGATAAACTGTATGGTAAGTGTTAAAAGTTTCAAAAAAAAAAAAAAAGTGGAAATACATTTCTATGTAATCCTATTTTATCTAATATAAATTATGCTTAGTTTCTTGGAGAATTTTATTTTTTCAATTGGTTGATATAAGATTAAAATTAACGAAATGTAAAATGGTGAAAGGATTTTTTTCTCGCAATTATAGCATTATTGCTATAATAATAATTATTATTAAGGATAATTATAATAATAATACTAATTATTATTATTAAGGATAAATTTATTAAGGAAAATTATTAGTAGTAGTAAGGATAATTATTATTGGTAGTAAAGATTATTATTATTATTATTATTAGTAGTAGTAGTAGTAGTAGTAGTAAGGATAATAATAATTATTATTAGTAGTAGTAGTAGTAAGGATAATAATTATTATTATTAGTAGTAGTAGTAGTAAGGATAATAATTATTATTAGTAGTAGTAGTAAGGATAATAATTATTATTATTATTAGTAGTAGTAAGGATAATAATTATTATTATTAGTAGTAGTAGTAAGGATAATAATTATTATTATTAGTAGTAGTAGTAAGGATAATAATTATTATTATTAGTAGTAGTAGTAAGGATAATAATTATTATTATTAGTAGTAGTAGTAAGGATAATAATTATTATTATTATTAGTAGTAGTAGTAAGGATAATAATTATTATTATTATTAGTAGTAGTAGTAAGGATAATAATTATTATTATTAGTAGTAGTAGTAGTAAGGATAATAATTATTATTATTAGTAGTAGTAGTAGTAAGGATAATAATTATTATTATTAGTAGTAGTAGTAGTAAGGATAATAATTATTATTATTATTAGTAGTAGTAAGGATAATAATTATTATTATTAGTAGTAGTAGTAAGGATAATAATTATTAATAGTAGTAGTAGTAGTAAGGATAATAATTATTAATAGTAGTAGTAGTAGTAAGGATAATAATTATTAATAGTAGTAGTAGTAGTAGTAAGGATAATAATTATTAATAGTAGTAGTAGTAGTAGTAAGGATAATAATTATTAATAGTAGTAGTAGTAGTAGTAGTAGTAAGGATAATAATTATTAATAGTAGTAGTAGTAGTAGTAGTAAGGATAATAATTATTATTAGTAGTAGTAAGGATAATAATTATTAATAGTAGTAGTAAGGATAATAATTATTAATAGTAGTAGTAAGGATAATAATTATTAATAGTAGTAGTAAGGATAATAATTATTAATAGTAGTAGTAGTAGTAGTAGTAAGAATAATAATTATTAATAGTAGTAGTAGTAGTAAGAATAATAATTATTAATAGTAGTAGTAGTAGTAAGAATAATAATTATTAATAGTAGTAGTAGTAGTAAGAATAATAATTATTAATAGTAGTAGTAGTAGTAAGGATAATAATTATTAATAGTAGTAGTAGTAGTAGTAAGGATAATAATTATTAATAGTAGTAGTAGTAGTAGTAAGGATAATAATTATTAATAGTAGTAGTAGTAGTAGTAAGGATAATAATTATTAATAGTAGTAGTAGTAGTAGTAAGGATAATAATTATTAATAGTAGTAGTAGTAGTAGTAAGCATAATAATTATTAATAGTAGTAGTAGTAGTAGTAAGGATAATAATTATTAATAGTAGTAGTAAGGATAATAATTATTAATAGTAGTAGTAGTAGTAAGGATAATAATTAATAGTAGTAGTAGTAGTAGTAAGGATAATAATTAATAGTAGTAGTAGTAGTAGTAGTAAGGATAATAATTAATAGTAGTAGTAGTAGTAGTAGTAGTAAGGGTAATAATTAGTAGTAGTAGTAGTAAGGGTAATAATTAGTAGTAGTAGTGGTAAGGATAATAATTAGTAGTAGTAGTAAGGGTAATAATTAGTAGTAGTAGTAGTAAGGATAATAATTAGTAGTAGTAGTAAGGATAATAATTAGTAGTAGTAGTAAGGATAATAATTAATAGTAGTAGTAGTAAGGATAATAATTAATAGTAGTAGTAGTAAGGATAATAATTAATAGTAGTAGTAGTAAGGATAATAATTATTAATAGTAGTAGTAGTAAGGATAATAATTATTAATAGTAGTAGTAGTAGTAGTAAGGATAATAATTATTAATAGTAGTAGTAGTAGTAGTAAGGATAATAATTATTAATAGTAGTAGTAGTAGTAGTAAGGATAATAATTATTAATAGTAGTAGTAGTAGTAGTAAGGATAATAATTATTAATAGTAGTAGTAGTAGTAGTAGTAGGATAATAATTATTAATAGTAGTAGTAGTAGTAGTAAGGATAATAATTATTAATAGTAGTAGTAGTAGTAAGGATAATAATTATTAATAGTAGTAGTAGTAGTAGTAGTAAGGATAATAATTATTAATAGTAGTAGTAGTAGTAGTAAGGATAATAATTATTAATAGTAGTAGTAGTAGTAGTAAGGATAATAATTATTAATAGTAGTAGTAGTAGTAGTAAGGATAATAATTATTAATAGTAGTAGTAGTAGTAGTAAGGATAATAATTATTAATAGTAGTAGTAGTAGTAGTAAGGATAATAATTATTAATAGTAGTAGTAGTAGTAAGGATAATTATTATTATTAAGGATTTATTTTATCGCAAATAAAGACAGAAAAAAAAATTTTCCTCTTAAAATATGGAGTATACTACATGCTATTTTAACATCAAGACATATTATAATATGTAGTTGAATCCTTTTTGTTATTATATACATTACTATAGCAAATACAAACTGATTAATATAAATATTGCTACTTTTTAAAATTACTAGTCCATTTACTATATTTTTATTTTGAATAGTTGATATTGAAAAATATTTTATAATCATTTACTTAGAATAATAATTTCTGTTATATGTGGGTAAATAATGAATTTATTGTAATGCAACTTGGTAAAGGTAAATTAATTACGAAAAAATCGTAATTAAGTTAATACCAAGATTAACTTAATTACGATTGGCCGTATTAAGTTAGATTAGACAAGATTTTTATTCTTGTTTTGTGGATGCTGTGCACATGAAATAGATGCCTACTTAGTCCTTTCAAGAATTTAAATACTTAAAACAAAATTAGAAAATATCATTTATATTAAAATCCAGTTGAAAAATTATATATAATGATGTCTACAATCAGTCTCTTCATGGAAGAAGGGTTACCTCTGCCATAACTGAGATAATTGTTCTTATTTGTGCCAGCGCAATTCAGAATGAGCATTTCCAGGGTTGTCGTGTGGAGGGGATTGCATTCTAATTCTCACCAGAGGAAGGACTTTCTGATCTACAGATGTTCGTTCCTGGCATAATGAAGCTTTTGTTTTGGCATCACTTACCAGGTTTCAAACCAAGTTTTTTTTAATTTAAAAATACAAACTACCATCCGTTATGAATGTGTTTTTTTTTATCCCACTTGGGTAGACAGCAACATCTAGACCAAGTCCATGTATCCGTGTTCTCATGGAAAAAGTGAAGGGGGAAGGAACAGTACACATGTGCGTATCATATGGAAGAAAACCCGGCGAACTTCCACCAGGTAGTCTGACTCACTATGCAAGATGCTGAACATCACATATGTTGTCCTCATTTTTTGAATCAGTATCTACAGTAAACCGACAGCGAATTGAACCACATCCCTGATGCTCACCAGTGCGGCCTGATGGCCAAGTGGCTAGCGCTCTGGCCTTTGGAATCCCAGGCTTCAGGTTCGAATCCTGACGGTGACATGGATGTTTGTTAGTGGTTCGAAATATACGATAAATTGTATGTCCCGATCTGTTTGGCCCTCGTGTGCACAAGATGACCATAGAGAGACAAACCAAACTAATGCTCACCAGCGTCGCACGTTGTCACAGAGCCACGAGTGAGAATGTCAGGATGATTAGAAAGAATTTTTCTTTATTCTCATTTATGCTCGATTCAAGTATGCCGTAACATGATGTGAATACTTCTTTCATTTGCCTTTCTTCCCCCAAGCTATTTTTTTCATGCTTAAATCTGAAGATAGGTTTTATCAGGTAATACAATCTCTTGTAGTAGGACCCAATCAGGAATAAAGCTGAGTGGGCGGAAATCAAGTTGGCGTTCTGCGCTGGAGGACTGTTGAAAAGCCATTGCTAGGCATTAATGAAATAGGTAGCTAAGATAAACATTTATTTGAAAGGTCTTTCTTCATTTCTCAAGTTGAATCTTGACTCAATCGATAAGAATTTTCTGGTTAAACAAGACGAGACGAGACTTTTCGGTTAAACAATCGCCAGATGTTTGTTCCTCCTGTAAATATTACTTTTCTTTTGTGCTGGAAAGGAATGATTATTTTTCACTTGGATTTCATAAATTGACAGTCGTTCTATCCTTTTATTTCTATCCTTTAACAATAACTACAACAACAGCACTTCCTCTTTCGCAGTGTTTACTGTTCGCCTACTTATTCTGTTGGACTTATTAAAATGTATGTGCTAGTAGACGAACATTCCAAGTTTGATTCTTAAAATGAATGTGAAAACTTAATTTCTCTCTGGTCTCTAACGTTGCAGTCTTAACGTCGAAATTTTATCTATGTGCTTTGTATTAAACTATACTAGATCTTGTGCTTTTACAATCGGCATCCTCTGCCCTTTGTTGCTAAATTCAAGTTCTGTAAAATTAAAAGGTTTCATCTTTCGCAAATAAAACTTAAGGACCTTTGTTTTGAAATAATTGGGTTGCAAAATTTCTGTAAGAAGATTTTAGGAAGATTCTGAATCTCGAATAAAAAATTATTGAATTAACTCAATATTTTCTTCTATAAAAATATGCAATAAATCCGAATGACAGCATGAAAAAAAATCTTGATACTTCATAAGTAGTTATAAAGTGTATTATATTCAACATATTTAAAAAAAGATTTTTTATGCGGTGAATACAAAACGACCAACGCTCTACAGCCATATTAGATCGGGACCTACGGTTTAAAATGGATTCCGAACCACTACAAACATCCATGGCCCCGAGTGCCAGAGTGCTATTCACTCGGCCATCAGGCCTCAATGACATTAATGGGATAATATAATATCTGATGGGCCATCTATTAGATTTTTTTTTTTTTAATTTCCTGCTATTTTGACTGCCATTTGTTGTTGTCTTTTTAAATATATAGTTGATTTTAATTAAAATATGCAGCTGATGGCATTTTTTTTTTCCTTATATCGCACAAAAGAAAAGAAATCCGCACAAATAAATGAATAGTTTAAAAAAAAACACGCTTTTAGAGTTAATCAATCTAAAAAGTGAAAAATAAATTAATAGATTAATTCTAAAAGCGTGTTTTTTTGTTTTTTTAATCTATTTAAAAAGTAAAAGATAATTGTGAACATAAGAATAAAATGACTGACGAGAAAATGAATGTCACTGTTCTAAAAGCGTGGGGTGCTCGATATCAGTTGTTATAATTTTTCACTAGTTTCATTCCGAAATGCAGAGTTAGTTTAAAAATGTCATACAAAGCACCCCACACTTTTAGAATAGTGACATTAATTTTCTCGTCAGTCATTTTATTCTTATGTTAACAATTATTTTTTACTTTTTAGATTGATTCACTCTAAAAGCGTGTTTTTTAGTTTTTTTAAACTATTCATTTATTTTTTACTTTTTAGTTTGATTAACTCTAAAAGCATGTTTTTTAGTGTTTTTAAACTATAATATTTAACTGAGGTCCCGGTACGGAGGAGTGGAACTATAGCACTTACAATAATGTAATTGTGAGTAAAACAAAGGCTAAATGCGAATAGTCCGTTATGCCACTGTCCCACGTAAGTTTGAATGTCTTTACTGAATACTTTCCCTCTACATGGGTTAAATTGCTCTTCATAAGTTAAAATAAAATCTCTAATCCTGGCGATCCTAATCATGATGAGATAATAAACTTATCAAGGACTGACGACACTAAAATAGTTTGAGAAGTCTACAACGTTTAAATTAAATCTGATCGCTTAAAGTAGGGCAAAATCAAGCCCAAAGAGTCAGTTACAAACAAACATACAGGTGAAACTAATATAAAAGCGTATTAAAAAGAATCAACTGTTTTCTTTCTGAAAGATGCCTGTAAATGTTTCTTTGCAGCTTAAATAGTGTATATGAGGAGAAACATATCTCCAGGGGAAAAAGTCAGTTACATACAGGTGAAACTAATAATTATTAAAAAATTATAAAGCGTATTAAAAAAGGTTTGACTGAGAGAAGAATATTCCTTCGTGTTATTTATTTTTTTTTTTTTAATTTCGGCATCAAATTATATCTAATGTAACAGTATTGAATGGTTTATTTAGAAAAGTGACTGTTACCAAAAATATCTATTTCAATAATAATTTATTAACAATACCATGCTTTTTAATAAAGGTTTTATGTATTTTAAAAGCAATACTGCTATATACATTTTTGAGCATACGTAATTTAAATTATTTCACAATATTTTTTCATTTAAATTTAAGTAATACTGGATTAAAAGTTTTTCTTAAAATTGTTTCTTACTTTTTATGTAACACTAGTAAATTTTAATCATTTATTCTTTATAATAGTTATTTGTTTTTAATATGATATATATTTAAATGTAATGAATACTTAATGTAATAAATGAAATAATGTATAAATGAATGTAATAAATGAAATGAAATGTAATGACACGTAACGTAAATATTCATATGTAATGAGTTATGATACGTATTCATATGTAATGAATATTTATGATATGTATTCATATGTAATGAATATTTATGATATGTATTCATATGTAATGAATATTTACGATACGTATTATATGTAATGAACATTTACGATACGTATTCATATGTAATGAATATTTATGATGCGTATTCATATGTAATGAATATTTATGATGCGTATTCATATGTAATGAATATTTATGATGCGTATTCATATGTAATGAATATTTATGATGCGTATTCATATGTAATGAATATTTATGATGCGTATTCATATGTAATGAATATTTATGATGCGTATTCATATGTAATGAATATTTATGATGCGTATTCATATGTAATGAATATTTATGATGCGTATTCATATGTAATGAATATTTATGATGCGTATTCATATGTAATGAATATTTATGATGCGTATTCATATGTAATGAATATTTATGATGCGTATTCATATGTAATGAATATTTATGATGCGTATTCATATGTAATGAATATTTATGATGCGTATTCATATGTAATGAATACTTACAATATGTATTCAAATGTTATGAATCATAATATACGTTTTCAAGTGTAATGAATTATAATATACGTTTTCAAGTGTAATGAATTATAATATACGTTTTCAAGTGTAATGAATTATAATATGATACGTTTTCAAACGTAAAGAATTATAATATGATATGTATTTATATGTATCATATTAAAAGCAAATATTATAAATAATTTCACTTAAGATAGTTATATATTTACAAAAATAACCCAAAAATATTGTTGCAGGTTATTCTAAACCAACCAAATGTCAGAGGAGGGAACTGTTTATCAACTTCAAAGATCTGGGTTTGGAGGTAAAATTATTTCATGAATTTTCTTTTTTAATAGCTTTTGTAAATCATTGCCAAAAAAATCTTGTAATCAGTTTGTTTCTTTAAATTAAGTAATCTTTCAGGAACTACTGAAAGGAATTTTTATAGACATTATAAAGAATTTTAATTTTAATTTAAAAAAGCGTCGAATATTCTTATTCTTTTACGGAAAGACTAACTTTCTATATTGCCAGCAATGGAATTGAAAAAAAAACTCTTAAAACTAAATGTTTTTTAATACAGATATTAAGTCTGTTATAAAAATTAAATAAATAAATGAATATAAATAAATAAAATGCTACGCTTCACTGCAGATTAAGACATTTTAGTTATATTTGCGAATCACACACAAAATCTATGCGTGATTAAAGTAATAAAATATTTGCATAGACTAAAGATGAAATGATTAAAAAAAGTTTGAGATGTGAATAAAAAATATTTTATGTAATGAAAAATAGAAAATAAGTTTCCATTTTGTAATAAAATATTTATTTCATCGGTGTTTATAAAAACATACCATTTTTAGGAAATTAATTTTTCATATATTTCAAAATGATAAAATAATGAAAAAAAAAAAAAAAAAATAGTTCAATGTTAGCCTTCAAACAAGCATTTTTTAATTTTGTTTCAATCTATTTCTTTTGTTTCGCATTTTCATATTTACATATATATTTCATATTATTTCATATTTACATAGCATATTTCGCAATAAATTTAACAGAATTAAAAAAATAGAAAGAAAATACGATATATTCATTAAAAGTACGATGTTACTATACAAACATTAAGCAGCCAATTAAAAATCGTAAATTTTATACATGAATTAAGATTGAGGAGGTTAAGGGGTCTATCCACATTGGTACTCCGTAATCGGTACGACAGTTGCCAGTCCATATTTCAACGGTAATCTGAGACAATATTTGTTTTCATTTCAATCCATTTTAAATGAAACTAAAAGCTTGAGCTCTAGCAGTTTTACAGTATTTCATAATTCAGGGGCCTGATAGCCGAGTGGTTAGCGCTCGGTACCACAGATTTCGCATTCGAATCCTGGCGGTGGCATGGATGTTTCGATGTTTGGAATCCACTTTAAGCCGCAGGTCCTTGCCTTATATGACCGTACAGCGTCACAGAGCCCAATCAGACTTCTCGCATTCACATCATTCCCAAACTGTAAAGGGGCAACTCAGCTCTAGGCACATTGATATAGTGTGAAAAACATATCTAGTTTCCTTAAATATACATCTTTTTTTTTTTCAATTCCTTCTATTAGCTCACACTCTCCCTATATATATCTTGTTCAAATTTTCAATCGTTCATAAAATACTTTTTGTTCATCCACTCAAGTTCAAATACATTTTTTTTTTAACTTGTAGTGGATGACACTGGATGATAATACAGTTTTCCAAATATTAATTCAGTAATTATATTTAGTTAATTAATTTTAGTTTTTTTTTTTTTTTTTTTTTTAGATTTAAGTTGCATATATCTACCAATCGATGGCGCCAGCTAAACTTTAAAAAATTGAATGAAATTTATTTATATAGGTCTTTCTGCAATATAGTGAAAAAAAAGTAAGAACTGACTTTAAAAACATTTTGTTTTATTTCAGAATCAAGTGATCGCGCCGGATGGTTTCCATGCTTACCACTGTTATGGGCAGTGCACCTTTCCTCTAGGTTCAACCATGAATACAACCGCTCATGCTGTGGTACAGACCTTGATGCACTTCAGGGCTCCAAATGTTCCTCCGCCATCTTGTGCCCCTAAAACCCTGTCATCTTTCTCCTATCTGTATACGGATGGCAACGGCAAATTTATTCTGACGGAGGGTGAAAATATGGTTGTTGAAACCTGTGGATGTTTTTAGATCCAGATTTGTTTTTTTTTTTTTTTTTTTTTTTTTTTTTCCCCTACCAACTGCAAAGGAAATGAATAAAACTTCACAAAGTTAGTGGCTTAAAAAAAGGAAAGTGAAGATGACTATAGATTCTTTTTAAATGTGCTTCGGAAAGATACAGATCCTTGGACAAATAAATGATTGGACTTGATTAGTTCATAATTGGACTTGGAATCAATTGATTAATAAATGCAATAGATGATAATTGGAATTAATTGATTAATAAACGATTGGACTTGATTAATTTATATGCACTTTGCTACTGCAATGAACGCTGTCTACATACTCTACAGATGCAAGAGAACCAGTTATTATACTATAGTGCTGACTTTCATTAACGGAATGTTTCAGCACAATTTTGTTCACCAGAAAAGATGTTATTCTTAAAAGAAATTTTATACAGATGACGATGGAAATTTATACCTGAAAAGACATTGACTGACTTAATGAAGTTTCATTCAATTTCTTTGCGGTTAGGACAAAGTTAGTGACTTTAAAAAAAGAAATGTGGTGATGATTATAGATTGTTTTTAAATGAGTTTCGGAAATATACAGATTCCTAGGACAAATAAATATTCCAAGCTTGATTGATATGCAGTTTGCTATTGTGATATACGCTGTCTACATACTCTATAGATACAAAAGGAACTAGTTACTATACTTTAGTGTTGACTCTAGCTGAAATTCATTAACGGAATGTTTCACCACAGTTTTGTTCACCAGAAAAGTTATTCTCAAAAGAAATTTTTTATGGATGACGATGGAAATTTATACCTGAAAAAACTAAATGCAAACTGTCTGCTATTAAAATTAAGTGAATAAAACTTAAAACATATTACTTAAATTTAATGGACTTCGTATGTATTTTTTTTTTTCCCTTCAGAAATTCTGAAATATATCTATCACCCAGTTGATTGCACTAATTGCATATGCAGCTGGCTACTGTAATGAAACTGTGTTGACATCCTTTGAGTGCGCAAACATGTCATGGTTTAGTATGGATTATGACATCCTTCACTTTTCATTTGCTGTCAAAATGTGTCATCTTTTTAGATAATTTATTTGGAAGAAATTTGATAATTGATATATTATATGATATTGGTAATTGATGTATATGATAATGATATTTGATATATGATAAACAAGGTTGTTGAAACGTATGGATCTCTTGAGATTCAGTTTAATATTTATTTTAAAAACTGAACAAAGTATTTTATATTATAATCCTGAAATAAAAGATAAAAAGAATTGTAGTTGTTTATTTCTTTTTTCATTTACTGTCTGTTTCTAATAGATTGCAGCTTGGGTTTGTTTCTCACCAATTTTGAAATTTTTTTATTATGGTACTAGGTGATTGTGCCAAATCGATGCGCAGCTTACTACTATCATGGAATACCTACTAGTGCACACATCAAAAGAATCGATCCTATTTTAGCTGGGTTAAAAAAGATAGATTAGATGAACACGGTTGTTAAAACGTATGAATGTCTTGAGATTCAATTTGATATTTATAGTTCAAACTGAAAAGAAACTGAACAAAATGTTTTATATTATAGCTCTGATATAAAAGATAAAAAGAATTGTAGTTGTTTTTTTATTTACTGTCTATTTCAAATAGGTTTAAGCTGGGGGTTATTTTCTCAGAAATTCTGAATTTTTTTTTTTTACGGTTCTTGGTGATTGTGCCATTTCGATGCGCAGTTTACTACTGTCATGTAACGCCTCCTAGTGCACACATAAAAAGAATCAGTCTTATTTTAGTGCAGACTACAGTCAGCATGCACTATTTGGGAGTTCTATCACCATTTTGCGCCCTCGTCAAAAGTTGTCTTCTTTGCGATTTCTTTATTGGGATGATAAGTGTTGCATTTAAAAATTTGAAAACAAAGTTGTCGAAAATTGTGGATATTAATTAGACTTATAATTTGCATGGGCGAGAATATATAAGGATAGACAATATTAAAGAGTGCTGTAAACAAGAGAATTATGTGGTACAATAAGAGTCATATATATAATTAACGTAGTGATTTTTATCTTTAGTAGAGCAAAACATTGCATGCATATCATTTAAACATTCAAAGAAAGCAATTAAAAGGATACCATAACTCTTTCTCTCGGGGAGGGGGGTGAAACAAACTATACGTGTTCGCTGATCGAGTACAATTGCCAGACTAATAGACGTTGAATATCGTTAGAAATGCCGTGAAGTTGGAAGAGTGTTACGATTAGTATTTTATCGCATATCTATTTTTATATCTCAAGTTTATTAGCTCACAAATTGCATGATATCCACAAAAATTGGTCTAGTTCAGAAAAGCATAGACAGCCTATGGTCCGAATGCCCCCTTTTTCTTCTTTTTTTTTTTTTTTTTTTTAAGGCACATGTATTCACAACAATATATATATATTTTTTGTTTTAAGTTGATAAATTTTTTGATTAAAGGGGGGAGAGAAAGAATCGTAAACATGATCTGGTGCTAATTTAATGTTGAAGTTAATAAAAAAAAATTTGATATATATTTTTTTAGTTTATTCCAAATAGGAATATCAATAACACGCTAGCTTGAATGAAGCATCTTTTATTTTTGTTTATTTCTCACCAGAAAATAAGAATTTCAGTTCTTTTACAATCAACTAGGGACAGTCGGACTCGTGGCAATAGGCGGTGCTGAAGAGCATGAGGTCTGAGGTACATCCACTGCCTGCTTTGTTGTACGCACTATTTCAAAAAACGAAGAGATTCGATGGCGTTTGGGATGTTCAGCATCTTTCCTCGTGAGTCGCAACACCTGGTAAAAGTTTCCGGGTTTTCTCCCTTACGACACGCAAATATGAAGTAGTTCCCCCTAAAAGTCCTCCCGGAAGGCCCTTCCGTCCTTTTCCAACGACTTTCAAGTCAGACTTCTACCTATTGGTGCTCCATCACATCAGAAGCTGCCCCCCTCCTTCCTTCCATGAGATCGCACGGATTCATGGACTCGGTCTGCTATCGACTTATGCTAGGTCTAAACTCTGCTATTTTGATTAATTACAATCAAATGCTGTAGCACAAGAAAAAAAAAAAACTATCAACTATGGGCAGACGTTTGTCGCAATAAATTAGAGTACATTTTATGGGAATATCCCAATAGCGCTTCACTTTCGTATCTTATGAACTGATTTTACATTAAGATTCACAAACCTGTTTGAATAAAAATGCATAAAATCCTTTTTAATTATTAAAAAAGAAAACATAAACCATTTGACTATTCATTTTTTTCGATTGTTAATCACAAAGAAATTGAATCAAATGTTTATAAACCAATGTCCGGTATCAAATTCATGGTTTAATTTTTATAATGTTTTCCATTCATTATAAATTATTCATGCGTGTGAACCTCTCTCTGGTTATGATGCATATAATAAAGCTACTAACATTATAAAAAACTTCTAGCAGTAAACTGTAAATAAATGTACAAGGAATTGTGGAATAAATTGTGTTTCAGAGCTACAGACAGCTTAAAGTACCTTTTAATAAGGTGACGGATATTGGATAACAAAGATTACTCGTATTGATCCAGCCTACTTAAAAACAATAATAAAGTATTCCCAATTCTGAAGTAAAGAAAAATGAAGTATTCCAAATTCTACAAATAAAGCTAAGACATTCAACAGCCAAAAGAATATATCAAAGTTTCAATATTCTACGCATAAATGAAGAATGAAGTATTCCAAATTTTACAAGAATCACTATCACATTCAATAGCTAAGAGAATATATCAAAGTGTGAATATTCTAGGCATAAATGAAGAATGAAGCATTCCAAATATAATAAGAAACACTACACAGATCAATAGGCACTAGAAAACGTCAAAAGGAATAAATATGCAACTTTAAGAAGAAGGAATTGATCAACACATTACGAGTACTTATAGCCATTGGAAATGCAAATGTTTCAAATCCCAACCCAAAACATGAAAAGTGATTCGAAACCACACTACAAAATAAAACCATACATCAATCAAAAGCAAAATTCTCCAGAATATTCATTTCAAGAGTGAAGGGGCCCAAAGTACCATTTTCCGCCAAAATTTGTAATGGAGTTTTATTTGCTTGGTTCTCATTTTCGGATAAAGTCCGGACCCCTAACCAGGACAACATCATGTTGACACATGATAATAATACTGCAATGTCGTCAAAATTAAAAGTGGTGAGATTTTTATTTAGTTATTATATAATAGACATGTTTTACAGCTTCTCTCTAAATTAAGTGAATTTGTATCTTTTTACAAATTACTGTTCTGCAATTAAAATTAATGGATTTAATTTTGACACATCATAAAAATTGCTTGATATAATAAAAAAATAAAAAATAAAAATTGGAAGTAATATGATGATAAAATTATCTATTTATAATAATGATTAATATATTCTGTTCAAAATCTACGTAATGTTATTTTAAAAATAAAATGGTTCATTTATTTTTGAGGACTTTCAGATTTGTTAGTAGATTCAGCGTTGCTCGAGGAGAAATCACGGGTTGTCCGCTACATTGTACCCCCCTATTTTCTTCGTAATTCGGAAAGAATACTCTTTACTTGAGCCCAACGGCTATATGTCTACATCACTGTCTGACTGCGAACCGATGCCTAATGCCTTTTATTGCATGCATCAATGAAATGTGGCAGGTTGGCGCCCATCTTCTGAGGAATTCGTGAAGGAATGAAAAGTTTCACTTGAATGTAGGAATCGAACTTGTCTTTTAATTTGTCATTGGAATTCAACGGTTTCACAAGTTCCAATGCAGTTGTTGTTGTTGTTCCAGTGCAGCTGGTAATACCGAGACAATTAATCTTTATGCCATAAGGAAGGGCAGCACCGCTGTTACTCATTTAGCACTACCCAGGAGGCACGTGTAACTTGAAGATATGCTACGGATACGAGCAACACTACCTCCATAATGCTCTACGATCCCATTAGACCGGGACCAACGGTTTAAAGTGCATTCCAAACCACTACCAACATCCATGGCACCGCCGGGACTCGAATCCAAAATCTGTGGTACCGAGCACCAAAGTGCTAGCCATCAGACCCCCATTTCAATAAAGTGTTTTGTACGAAAATGCCTTTTAAATTGACGACAACAACACTTTCCACTAAAGCAATGAAAACCATATAACGCAAATATCATTTTCATAAAGTAATTATAATTTTTAATTCTTTGAGTCCACTTTCCAAAAACGATGAAAAAACGTAATCGTTATATTACCATCCTAATATATATATAATCATTATATAACGATCAATATGATAAAAGATTATATAACCATGCCGTTATGCAATCTGTTATGTTATATAACTATGCCAGTAATAATTAGTTAACATAAAACGGTTGCACATTTTGTGTTTAATCATTTACTAATTAATTACACGCTTTTAATTCTAAAATAATGTGGGTTAAAACCCTATGCATTTTTTTTCTTTCTTCCAAATCTTGAGTATTTTTAAAAATAGAAGTTAAGCAATGAATAATATACTTAGCTACGTAACTTCTATGTTTAGTCATGTGTTTTTCCTTGAAAGTCGACTTCAAACGGAAATGACTAACTCATGGCGCCTGCAAACTGGCATTCCGTGGGTCATCGTGTGAGGTCCTCCCCTTACCGGCATTCTTCCCCTCGGTGTACACAACAGACCATTTCCCACTCAAGTTTGGAATCCAAGTAGCGCAGTGATAGGGAGGTTTTTCACATTCCCACGTTAGGCTTTCACTGCAGTCAAGAGTTCTAATGCAGTGGTCAGTGAGGCTGTTCTCGTGCTCCTTGATCTTTCATCTATATTACTATTGGTAATATAGATGCATTATTATTTTATCTTTATGAAAAGCTTAAAATAATAATATTCCCATAGTCAAACATTATTTATTCATGGGAAAAATAGATTGAGGAAAAACCCACACGTAACAGTTATTCAAATCTCAATCTTATTAAAAAAATAATAGTAATAATCTCTTATCATCTAAAAGTTATTAACAATTTTAGGGATACGGGGGAAAAAAAAGCTTATGCGATTGTTAATGAGATACAATTTCTACTGTATGTATAATACTGTACATATTATATGGCTTAGCGACAAAGGGATGCACTTTTGCTTTTGAGGGCCCTGATGGCGGGTTTCGGGTTCGAGTCTCGGTGGTACCATGGATGCTTGTAGTGGTTCGGAATCCACTTTAAATCGTAGGTTCCGGTCTAATAGGATCATAGAGCGTTGTGGAAGTGTTACTGCTCGTCCGTAGCATATCTTCAAGCTACATGTGCTACCTGGGTAGTGCTAAGTGAGTAACAGCAGTGCAGCCCTTGCTTATGGCATAAAGATTAACTGTTTCTGTATTGCCAGCTTCATTAGAACAACAACATATAAATTTAATAATTGCTTTAGTATTTGGTGAGATTTTTGTATGCAAAAGAAACTATATTTAGACTACTGATTGCGATTTAAATTACTGATTAATCATCTGGAGCATACTGCGGCCTGATGGACAGTTGGCTAGCGCTCTGGCCTTTGGTACTACAGGTTTCAGGTTCTAATCCTGAAGTGGCATGTATGCTACATGCTAGCTGTTTAGAATCCACGTTAAACAGTAGGTCCCGGTCTAATTATCCTAAAGAATACACAAAATGACCGTAGAGAGACAACCCAAACCCTGGAGCATACTAGTCCCGAAAAGATCTCATCTCCTGTATTGCACTCGGTACCATAGGTTTCGGGTTCAAGTCCCGGCGGTGCTATAGATGTTTATAGTGGTTCGGAATCCACTTTAAGCCGTAGTTCCCAGTCTGTTTAACCCTCTTGTGCAGAAGATGACCGTAGAGCGACAAACCAAACCAAACCTGTGTTGCAGTAACCTGCAAGACATGTTTGGTTTGGTTCCGACAGCACGGAATATGATTGATTGCTCAGAAGTTATTAATTTATAAGAAAATATTTAAAATACAAAGAGAAAATTTTTTAAAGACCAGAAATGAAAACAAATATAAATATTTCAAAATTAAAAGTAAAATTGTGCGTGGTCTTTTAATATTTAGAACGTAGTAATCTACATTCTGAGTTGCTGTATTCTCGTCATCATTGACAAATTGATGACGAGAATAATTGACATTTCATTGACATGTCCTATTGACAAATTTATGAAAAATATATTTAATGAAATCTTTAAGTTAAGGAAGATTAAGAGATTTGCGTAGTTTTACATTTCTCATGCACCGCTTAGAATCTTCAATATGTCGATATTAATGTTTTGGAGGTAGTCAAGTTTTCTGATCTGAAGACCGAAAGAGAGCAAAAGTGATAACATGTTTAAGTTCTGGTTGTGTAGAAAAGAAATATCCATTTCAAAACCAGTAACAAGCGAATCTATTACTTGTTAAGGGTGCTAGTAGGATATGTTGTTGTTTCTTATCCCACTTGGCAGACATCTAGGCCAAGCCCACATGTACTCATGGTTGAAGGGGAAGGAAGCAGCTTCTGTTGTGATGAAGCACCCAAATGACTTTGGCTGTGGGACGCTCTTACAGTCTTATGAGACCGGGACCTACGGCTTAAAGTGGATTCCGAACCACTACAAACATCCTTAGCACTGCAGGGACTCAAACCCGAAACCTGTAGTACCGAGCTCTAGACACCCTGCCATTCAGTCCCGCTAGTAGGACATACTTGACACAAAGCAGTTTTGAAAGAAAATTAATACTTATAGTGGAATTTTACTCATCTAATTTTTCTATGATATTACGTAATTTAAAATTTTGATTAATTACAATTAAAATTATGTTGTTGTTTTTTATCCCACTTGGTCGACAGCAACATCTAGATCAAATCCAGTGCCTGAATGGCCGAGAGTCTAGCATTCTGGCCTCACAGGTTTCAGGTTCGAGTCCCGGTGGTGCCATGTATGTTTGTAGTGGTTCGGAATCCACTTTAAATCGTAGGTCCCGGTCTCATATGACTATAGAGAGTATAATCGTCTAGGCTGAAATACATATTACTCATAAAATGTAAAAGTTAACGTAAGAATTAAATTGCATAACAGCAATTTAAGCAAACAAAAAAAGAAAAATTATCAATAAATCATATAAATTACATTCATCATAAATTATATTATGCTTATTCATAATCGTTTAAAACTGAAAAAAGAAAATAGATTGAATAAAAATTCAAAACTTTAGAATTCCAAACGATTTTATAAAATTTTTTTAAGAAACAAATTAAAATAATAATAATAATAAACCAATAAGAAATGTTGAAAGTGGCCAAGGAAACGAAAAATTGATCAAGAACATGAAAACTCTCGCTCCCCAAAACAATACCAATAATTTTATGCAGGGATAAAAAAAAAACCTTATAGAAATTGGAACGTTTTGAAACTGCCTCTTTGCAACCATTCTTCCTATACAATGTGACATAACATGGTTTATTAGTACTTATACACTTTTCTTCCTGGAATTTTGCATTTGATAAGCATAACTTTTAGAATTCCAAGTATTATATATACATTGTAATTTTAATAGACGTATGGTAATTTTTTTCTTTTAAATCTATTAAATTTATTGCGAAATATGTTGTAAAACAAACAAATAAGATAACAAAGTTAGAAAATGCTTGTTTGATGTTATTAATTTACAGTGAACTATTTTTTTTTCATTTTATCATTTTGAAATATATGAAAAATTAATTTCTTAAAATGGTATGTTTTTATAAACACTGATCAAATAAACATTTTATTACAAAATGGAAACTTATTTTCTATTTTTCAATAGATAAAATATTTCTTATTTATTCATATCTCAAATTTTTCTTAATCATTTCATCTTTAGTCTATGCTAATATTTTATTACTTTAATCACAAATCGGTTTTGAGTGTGATGCGCAGATGTAACTAAAATAACTTAATCTACAGTAAAGCGCATTTAGGTGTTCCTAACACATTAGTATAAAAATGGAAATTTATTTTCTATTCCTTTTTTTTATTATAAAATATTTCTTATTCATATCTCAAATTTTTTAAAAATCATTTCATCTTTAGTCCATGCTAATATTTTATTACTTTAATCACAAACCGATATTGAGTGTGACGCGTAAATATAACTAAAATGTCTTTATCTACAGTGAAGCGCGTTTAAGTTTTCCTAACACATTTTTACAAAATGGAAACTTATTTTCTATTCCTTTTTTTATTATAAAATAGTTCTTAGAAACATAGACTAAAGATGAAGTGATTAAAAAACTCTGAGATATGAAGTTTTTTTTAATCATTTCGTCTTTAGTCTGTGCAAATATTTTATTACTTTAATCCCAAACCGATATGAGTGTGACGCACAAATATAACTAAAATGTCTTAATCTACAGTGAAGCGCATTTAAGTTTTCCTAACACATTTTTATGACAGGCGCAGTAAACTTGTTTTGTTGAGTTGGCGCAACAAGTTGGCGCATTTGTAAAGAAATCTTGAAATTCCTCACAATCCTGTCTTTCCTTATTTGCGTGACGGTGTGATAAGTATGCTAAGCGATGGTAAACGAAACTATTGAAGAATGTCAAGACATTATTTCATTTTCGCCATTGTTATAGTAGATTTATTTTTTAAAACCGTAGTGTCTTTATCGGGAGGTTTTTACGCCGACAATGGTCGTCAGCAAAGTATTTTGTATAAACCTTTTACGAAAAGGGACAAAATAGATTTTCAAGAAGAAATTCTGAATCTGTTGGGTCTCGACCACAGGCCAAAACCTCACCGTATTCATCATGATAGTTCAGCCCAACATTATTTGCTGGATGTCTATCGCTCATTTGTCGATCGAAATGAAAAGAATGAAAAAGATGATGACAAACGAGAACGTAAACAATCCAGAAAGCGACAAAAGAACCGCAAAGTTTTGGAGTCTGATTTTATTATGAGTTTTGTGAACTCAAATGATAAACGTAAATATTTTTTTCTCATTTCTAGAAAGACATGTATTATTGTTAAATTTACTGGTTAATATGTATTTATTCTTCATTAATTAACTTGTGTACAATTAGAATTATTAATTTAGGCATTAATTTATAATTCATTTAAATACTTAGCTATTATGAAACTATAAATTTTTGCTGTATTTATTTAATTTCAAAGTTGTAAATTGTATTTCTTTTGAAAAATCTAATATAAATATTATATATATATAATTCTACTGAAGTACTAACTAATTTCAATTATTATTTAATTTAATACTATGATAGCTGAACAAACTATCGTATCAAAATTAATTATTGGAATTACTCACCTAGTTTCTGACATTCACTTGGGTGAACACCTATAATTGTTTATATGAATTTTTCCATTATTCTAGATTTTCACAAATAATATTGCTTTTTTTTAATAATTTTAGTTTACTTAATTATGATATTCCCAATATATGTATCATTCATTTAAATAAATATGTGATCATAAATTTGTAATTTAATAATTTTAATTATATAAAGATTTAATTAGTCTTGATGCTTTTTTTAAACTTCATATTCAGTAACAAAACATACTTTTTTTTAATAATATTTATAGTAAAATATAGTAATGGTAATTTACATAATTTTTGTGCTTCATATTTGTACTAATACTTTTTTGTATTCTATTCAACATAGAATTTACCTATTGGCTCAAGTCTTTCATAATTTAGTACTTTTAAACTTCCATATTATGTACAGTAAAAATAAAAAGCATTGATTTTATATTTCACACCATTATTTGAATCGGTCATGTAATTATTCTCATCAACTACTTACTGCAATTTTAAACCTTCTTGAACTAATTACTAATCTTAATAAAGCAGTTATCTTTAACTCCCAAGTTGCAATCTTGGCAACTGTCTCCTATACACCTAGTGATTGCTTCCTTGTTAAAGAGGTTAAGATAAATCCGTCCAATGCCATTTCTTCTGACTGGGAGATTGTTTTTCAGTGGATTTCCAGCCATTGTGGGATGCCTGAAAATGAAAAGGCCGACCTCTTGGCCAAAAATGATTGCAAGCTACTACAGCCACAATTTCCTTTATCATTTCCTCAATTTAGTTCTGAGGTAAAGAAGAAAATAGACAGACCCTTAAAACAAACTTACAATTCCTTTCAACTGATAAAACATGGAATATACTTGTTTCATTACCCATCCCAATGGACTTGCCCATGCAGTTTTTACAGTAAATTTCCGACTCTCAACAGGACATGATTTTCTTAATAAACACTTGCACCGCATTGGTGTAGCTATTAATGATGTCTGTCCTCTGTTTTCATCAGGTGAAACCATGCACTTTTTACATTTGATAACATGCACTACACTTGATTTTATGACTTAATTCTGACAACTTTACCAAGGCTAAATTTTATTGGGTTTGGCAAAATCATATTTGTTTTCATATAACATTATTAAAAAAAATCCCTTGTTTCTTGCAGATGAAATTCAAAGTTTTGATTCTTTATAGTAATAAAGAATTTCTTCCTTTCCATTTAACTAATTGAATTAGTCTTTGAACTTGGGTATATTTTAGACTTTCTGTAATTCTATTCTTTTATTAGCTGATTATTTTGATTTGCGTTTAATTTTTCAAATGGTATTCTCATTTCTATCTTGATTTGTTATGCTTTTTATAGCATTTTATAATAAAGACATTTGAATATTTTAAACTAATTGTTTAACTTTTTTAATAATATAACTTTTTTTTTTCTAAGTGCAATCTAATTATTGATTTATGAATTTTGGATGTTTGTTTGCTTGATCCAATATATTCTAATTATATAAATAATCACATAAAAATAATTACATATTTAAACTAATGATTTTATTTAATGACGAGCTGTGTTTAGTAAATATTTTGTAATTATGATCAAGTTTGTCTACTTGACCTAATTTTTAATGAGAGTCTAAATTGTATGGGAAAACTTTGCAAGCTTTATTAAAATTATTCTTAATTGTTTTTTATATGAAAAATATTGTATCTTATAAGCTCTATACTCTATGAGTATAAATTGAAGTTATTTTCATTACTAACTTTGAAATTTTTAATTTGTTTTTTAACTTTGCAATAATAACAAGAATCATAATTATTATGAAAAATTTGAGACAGTGCATCATTTAGGAAGTATTATTTTTCTATTTGTTTGAATTGTAGATAATAATCAAACCATGTTTCTATATATAAATGTATTGCTTATTAAATTAGTTAATTTTATTTAGCTTTTTCATAACTTGATTTGTTTCTGTATTATATAGTTCAGTAAGTAATTTTCTTTAATTGTGTGCTTATAATTTTATATTTTATTAGTTCATAAATATCCTCATCTGCGACATGAAAAAAATAAAAGATTTTGGTTTGATGTCAGCAAAGTTTCACCTGAAGCTGATATTGTTGGTGCTGAATTGAGAATTTATCGTAATCGTACAAAACGTTCAACTAACAAGCATATTAAGTACAATTTGGATTTATATTATGTTGCTGAAAATAAAGTTCCAAAGTAAGCTTCTTAATTTTATTTAAAATTGCATAAAAATATGATTTTAATAAATTTGAGTTTGATTATGAATTTTTAGGTTTTTTTTTAAATATCAGTTTTGTTTTATTGCAGTTTTATTTATCACAGTTTTATTTATTTACAGCAATTTAATTTTTTTTTTTTTTTTAAATTGTGTGAAATCATTATATATATGTACCCTTCATTTTTTTAATCATGATTTTTTTGCATGAATTTTGTTATCAGTTAAATTAAATTTGTACTTTTCTCATACTTGTTATCTTTATTACTTATTAACGTATCTAAAAATGTAGTTATATTATATTATATAGCTGTATCTACATGTTCTATTCCTTTTTGGACGAGAATGTGTTAGATTGGGACTGTCCTAATGTGTCTCATTTGATAAATTTTTTGAAACTATTGCTCATGACTAACTGACTAGAGCATATGGAACTATAATTTATATTGGGAAGTAATTAAGTTTTACTTATGTTTATAAATAATTTAAGCACTTTTATGAAATTGATTTTAGCTCATTATTGAATTGATTTATTGAAGCTCAGAGTTAAGAAAAATCACTTTCTATATATATGGTAAAATCAACTTGTTTTGCTAGTCAGTGGCATTTTTCATGGAATAAATGGAAATGCGTACAAAGGAAACCTTATAAGCTATTCTATTATTTTGTAAGTGACTTTAGTATGACTTCAAATTTTTAATGTTTTTATTTAATAATTTGAATAAAATACTTAATAATTCCATAGGTTCCATCTGTTAATTATTATTTTAAAGATGCTTAATTTAAATAGTATTCTTGTAAAAACAAAAACGAATTGAGGTTTTTATACGAGTAAAATGTTTTAAATTTTTATTTTAAATACATTTTATATTAAAAGCAAAATGGTGAGCATTATTGTTTATGCATGTTAAGATTATATAAAGGAAACTACCTAATGTGTTTCAATACATTTCAATTTTTGTTCTTATACTTTTTATCTTTTTTTTTCAGTTCAAATACTTTGGAACCTGTAGATAAAATTACTATACCAACCAATGCCCATGGTTGGTTAACTTTGAATGTTACTGGTCCTGTTGTTAACTGGATAAATCGTGGGAAGAGAAACCTGGGATTGTATATGAAGATTGGATCATCTGGATCTTGTAAGATCATTTTTTTCCCATAAAATTAAACTTGATTTGTACTAAGCATTTTAATTTTATTATCTAGAAATACTAACTGCTAACATTAAATTTTTTTAGTTATGCTTTTTTTGATTGGGTATATAATTTTTTAATAAAATAAAGACAAAATGAAAATTTAATCTTAGTACCAAGATTGACATAAATTATAACTATTTTTAATGAATAAATATAATAAAAATTGTAATATTTTTTCCTTATCCTGATGAATAGAAGATAAAACATTATTATAAAAAAGCATGCTTTATGAAAAATGCAATATATTAGTTTCGAGTAAAAATATTTGATTAAAAAAAAAATTTTTCTATTTTTTTTAAGACTTAACATTTTTTTAGATGTCTCATTCATTATCTTATTCAATATTCGTTATATCATTTCATTCATCACTCATTACTTTACGTTTAACATTTTTAAAACATAACATTAAAATTGCTATTTAAATACAATAATTATCATTGAATTTTAAAAATAATTTTCCTGTTAATATTTATGGTATAGTATAAGAATATTTGTATTTGATATTAATAAAGTGATTTCATATCATTATAAAACAAATGTAAGATATTAGTCTATGTAGCATATTTTCAATTGCCTAAATGTCAAATACAAAAGATATTTTAACATCCTTCTCCAGTAATTGTAACATATATTATATGAAAATGAAAACTTTAAAATCTATCTTTGCCTCAGTATAATCTTTTTTATAATTTATAGGGGAGAATTTTTTTAAAATGGAATATTTATGTGTAATAGAAATAAAACTTGTATTATGAATAAATATTTGATTGATTTGAATAATTTTTTAATTAACATTTAAAAATTTTTAATTTTTGCATAAATTACATTTTAGAAGGGATGTATTTAAGGAAGATTAATTATGTAAAACATTTATTAAAATTTCCTTATCAAATTGTAACTTATATCTATTCAGACATATTAAGAAATTTTACTGAAAAATCTATATTTTCTAGCTCGTTCATATGATCCTCATGAAGTTGGCTTAAATCATTCCAAAGGAGATGAAGGACATCAACCTTTTATGGTGATTTACATAAAATCTGTTACCAAACCTCGAGTACGGCGATCAACGAAGAGTAGTCGATCAGATGACAGATATTATGATCAAGATAGTTACAATCCTTACTCTGGTAAATATTATTAGAATAAGTTTATTTTTATGTATATATTTAAATATATATATAAATTAAAATTTCTGTATTTCATTTTGGTGTCTACAACATTTTCCAGTATTACATAAAAGGATCAAAGTGAGAAACTTTTACATTAATATTTACATTACATTTTAACATTAATATCTTAACTATAGAGAAATGCTTCTATTTTAAGATATTACTTTAATGCTTTTTATATTGCAGATAAAATGGTGAATGAATTTTAATATTTAATATTTCAGTCCTGTTCTTAAAATACATGCATTCAAACTAATTTATTGTTTTTAATTGCTATAAAGTGTGTGTGTAATATATATTTGATTACCATATATAAAATTACAGTAAATATTAAAAAGATTAGAATTAGAATTAATATTGAATAAAATAAAATTACATGACAATTTTATATATTCATAGCCAGTATATTGTCATATTAAAATTTTGTACACTTACTGATATGTTTGAATTTTTTTTTTCTTGCATTCTTTTTGTGTAAGTTATTATGCCATTTTCTTCAATTTGCATAAGGTGTGTAAAAATAATTATTGCATTTCTGCACTGTACAAAACTTTTATTAAACTGTTTCCTTCATTTATTTCTGTCATCTTAAGAAACGAAAATTATCTTTATGAACCATTTATTAGCAATTTTTAATAAGCTAATCCTTTATGTTGTACATAGTTAACTTTCAGGTATATTAATATGTGATTCAATTATTTCCTGAAAGTTTTCGTGTTCTTAAACAACAAATTGTTGCAGACAGATAAAACTTATATTTTTTAACTGAACTATCAACTATATGGTATATAATTTGCTTCTTAAATTTTCCTATAAATCCAATTGTGGATATCTTTTATTAATTTATCAATAAAGATTTTCTCTGTGCTAAGTATTTATCTCCATATTACATTATTTAAATATTTAAGTAGTAGTGCAACCCTCGTGAAAATTATTACCTCATCAATTTATACTTAATAATATTGTATAAAATTGATTTTATGTTTTCACAATTTTGAAAGTCATTTCAATAAAATTATATTTGGTTTTATAATTTGCCTGCAATATTTATGTAGAAAAACATTTATTGATAAAAGAATTTACGTTTGGGAGTCTTTGCAAAATAACTCTTTAGACAGATTTAGATTTAAAGGGGCGGAAATCTTCCTGCTTAGCAATTGCAATGGGAAATTATTCTATATATACTTGTCTAGCAAACATTAAGGATGTTCGACTCTCTTGTTATAGAAAACTGTTAAACTTGGGAAAAGTTTTGTTTGTTGAAGATTTTATAGAGTTCCTTCTTAACATAGCATGGTTTATGGGGGAAAGGGGATATTTAGGGTAATAAAAACTAAAAACTAAAGACAAGTTGTGAAATTCAGGAAATCATTACCCTGATATACATGCATTTGGAAGGAATTGGATTTTTCTTATATTTTTTGCCCACCCTTCAGAAATGTGTAATGAAATGCTTATTGATTTTCTTACAATCTTGGAATGGATAGTATTAAATAGGAGTCCAGGTTCTACTTTTCCATTTTTTTCTGTGTAATAATGAAAAGTAGTGGCTAAGTAGTCCAAGATATGTTGAGATTTCTTTTTGATGATATTCAGCATTTCTGTGTGTATCTTGTTTTATAATGCCACATTGAGATTTATTTACGAAGTTTCTTGCCATTTCATTTTTTGCATTGAATGGGGCGATGAAAATCTTTCTATTCACACTTGCATTAGTGCCATCATGAAGTGTAAATGGAAGTTCAAATTTCATTGTCTATTTTCCAAATTTCTTTTTCTGTAGTCCTCATCACTTTTTTTTTCCTCTTATCTTATCATTTTTTTTTTCTTACAACATCACTGGCAATGTATTGCTTTTGGAGATCATAAAACCCATGGCATAAAATATATTTTATGCTTATTGAAATCCATTGATCTTGACTCATTAGTGCACAGCAATAGTATTTCACTGTATCCTTGCATACAACAGATAGAAGTGGATGCCTTGGGTATTGCATGCTATTGTTTCCAATGACCATCAAGCTATTTTTTTTCTTATAATTTTCTTAAAGTTATTATTTTATTATTAAAGTTGATATAAGATTTTTTTCATAAATTTGTTTTCTTTAAACCAGAATTAAATTATCTTGTTAACTAATAGTTGATTTCTACTCATAAACTACTTAATGGTTTTGGAGCTCGCACCTAGTATTGCTTTTCAGTAGATGGCATTCATCCGTCCCTTCTTTATCGCTACTTGATGAATCCTCTGTTAGATATGCATATTCTTTTGAAGTTACTTCAATATCAATAAAATAACTGAAAACCACTGAAAAAAACTATAAATAAATAAAACTGTACTGAAAGTTAATCTTTCTATAGATGGAATTTATAATGTCTGTTGAACTGTTGAGATTGCACTTTTGGAATTTTTATTACAGCAAGGTAATAAAAATTCCAAAAGTGCAATCTCTGTGCTCTCTATAGTCTATTGTGATATAATATTAATTCCATAGGCTTTTTTATCGTAAGTAATCAAAAATCTTTTTGTTTATTTTAATATTTTAAGACACAAATTAGTTAAAAAATAAACAAATTATTTAACTAGTATAAACATAAACTTTTTGGCATTAAAAACAAAGTGTCAACAGAAACAGGCAAGCATTTGAGAACAGCCACTTGAAGACTATGTGAGTGCTTCTCTCTATTGGAAATTCCTTCTTGAAACAAAATTGTAAATAGGGCACATTCAGTGTTTAAAACAAATTTTGAATTCTTTTTGTTTTTAATATCCGACATAACTAACCTGTTTATGATTTCATATTCATCTAACATGCATGAAAAATACCAGGTATTTACAGAGGTTGCAGATGTTTTGGGAAAAAAAGTGCTGTAACCAAATAATAAACTCAAAAAGTGAAAATTCACACATTCAAGTTTCTGGCATAAGGGAAGGGAAGGGAACTATACATAACATTTTGCATTATATTTTTGTGCTTACTACTAATTGAATGCCTTTTGTCTTTCTACCAAACTATTCTTTGTTCTGTTCTATCTCTAGCTTTTGTTCATTTTTGGAAACTTGATTGCTTATTACATTTTTTCAAGTGAGAATATTATACTTCATTGAGTGATTGTATACTGTTTCTTTTTGTAGAATAATTCTATTACATTGTTAAATTTGTAGAATATATATATTTTTTTTTTGCATAATATTTTTTTTTCATCAAAAACATTTTATTTTTAAAATTATGTTTGTGTAAGGATTGATATTAGTTACTTTTAATAGAAAAAGCTTAAAATGAAAATATTAAAAGCATTAGTTTTTAAGTAATTTAAAAAGCAAGTTTTTAGATATATAAATGAAAAAAAAAAAAAATTAGTCGCATGAAATTCATTTATTATAATATTTAAAGTAATTTAGTGTATATTCTTGCATTTCTCCTATCTAAAAATCATATAGATGGCAAATTTAAAAAAAAAATTTAAGATTTGAATTTGTATGTTTAAAGTCTGTTATTTGTTATAGGATATAATGGTAGAGATAGATATCATTCGAAAAGGAACTGTCAGAGATGGACTTTATATGTCAGTTTTAAAGATCTAGGATGGGAGGTAAAGTATTCATAGTTTTTCCTCTTGTTTAAACTTTTTTTGTTTTTCCCTGATTAATCAATTTTAGAGACTATCTTATACAATTTTAAGAAATTGCTTTATAATTCTGATAGCCATGAAGTTTTATAGTAAGTAAGCCATTGGCAATATTTTATAGCTATTTATACCATTAGGAAAAGAATTATTGTAAACTGAATAAAAGAAATTTTATTTTAGTGTGTTGAGAAATATTTTTGAAATCGATGCAATAATGAAAAGATTTTAGGTAGAGAGATTTTTCTGGATTTTTTTTTTTCCAACGTATGTACTAATATATATTTTTAAGTTGGACAGATTAAAAATCATTTCCAAAAATGAAGTTGAGTTTGATTATACTAATAATAAAAATTTATAGCATCATGTGTGTATAAAAAATTTATAGAAAATTGTAAAGAAAACCTTCTATTGCGTTTTTTTTTTTTTTTTTTTTCAATCTATAAAACTAGGAACTTTTTTAATATTTAGATGTTTCTAGAAAATTAGCAGTTTTGAGCAATATATAGAAAAAGTCAGAAGTCTTTCTAGTAATTATTCAACTTAACTATAAAAAATTTTCAAGCTGAAGGTATAAGCTTTAATAGCTTTACTGTGAGGAAGTAATGGCTTTATTTACACGAATCATTCATAATTATAATTTTTTAAATTGCAGAGAGCAGTTTCTCCGAATTTGTTTTCCTTGCAAACTTTTATAGCTCCATGGGTATTAAATGCTAATTAGGGTCTTGAATAACGCCTCAAATGCTGTTGAACTTTTAACAGCATACTACTGTAATGATATACTGTTTGAGTTCCCTTAAATTATTTTAAATGTTATATTGGTATCACATAAATGAAAAAATGTAACTTTGAAAACTCAGCAACATTTTAATGAATGTCTGGTAGAGTGTTTTGTTGTAACTTGAAAACTGGAAGAATTTCTGAAATAAAATTCTCCACTATATAATATATATTTCAACTGTAGCACACTTCTAACAAATTATCGTCAGTGGTTCTTCCAGTTGGAATATATATTTTTGATTAATTTGACTGTTCATTAATCATTTTTGTACTTAATTTTTATTATAGGACTGGATAATTGCACCAGATGGCTATGCTGCCTTCTATTGCATGGGAGAATGTTCATTCCCCTTAAATGCACACATGAATGCAACCAACCATGCCATTGTGCAGACTTTGGTCCACTTGATGGATCCATCTGTTGTTCCGAAACCGTGTTGTGCCCCTACTCAGCTCTCGCCCATAACAGTTCTTTACTTTGATGATAACTCAAATGTCATTCTAAAGAATTACAAAAATATGGTGGTTAAGTCTTGTGGATGCCATTAAAAGATAAGTGAGAAGTGTCATGAGCGAGAATAGGAAAAAGGGCTGTTCTGCATTCTTGGGGCCTGTATTTTTTTTATTATTATTATTAGTGTAAATATTGAGAATTTTCATTGAAGTTAAAAAGGCCAAATTTAAATCATATCCTTTATCATCTTAAAACTTCTCATGTGAAGAAATTTAATTGCTAAATCACTTGTTTTAAAATTCTGAAAATATCCACTTAATTTTTTTTACTGATCATCATTTTAATACAAATTAAATTTGATTGTTAACATTTGACTGAATGTGTGGTTCTATTTGTTGATGTTGGATGACTTTTAATGCCTTTCATATTAATTAAAATTGTTATTAAGTGGATATATATCTTTTAATATAAATGTGCCAAACCATGTGCCAATGTTCTGCCGTCATAGAATATTTTTTCATTGTGTGAAAAAAAAAAACATTATCAAAAATACAGAGTCACGATTTATTAGTTGGAGATTCCCAGAAATATATTGATCAATACTTTTTATCTGGTTTTAAATTCTTTATACACAAATCTACTAGATCCTGTTTTTATAAATAAATTTTTAATGATATATTTTAACCTGTTTTATTTTTTTGTTAAAATATTGTTAAAGGATAAATAGGGTTAAGGCATGTTGTGTATGTATCTTGTAAGACATCAACAATTTCTATTGTATTCAAATTTTGTGTAATGCCTCTGAAATATTTTATAGTACGAGTTTTTGTATGTTATAGTATTGTTGAAGCCATATTTTTTTATATTTAATTTTGTAGTTTTCATTTTTCTTTCTCTCCTTTTATTGTTTTTAAAGCTAAATATTTTTCATGTAATAATTCAGATCTGATTTTTGTTTGAATTGACATATTTTTAAGTATACATTATAAATGACATAAATTGTCTTGTTGTTTTAGTGTATAACATTTTTTAGCATGTTACTTGAATATTAAGTTTGGAAAATCAAACACTCATGTTTGTTCTAATAAAAATATTATTGTTTTCTTGTTACTTGACTAGTTAATTATATATATGAATGTATTTTTGAAATGAATTTATATGTATATATATAATCATTAAGATATTTAGATCTGAAGTGTATTAAGCCTCTAACTGTTTTTTAGAGATTAGATTAATTTTAAAACGTTATCATTGTGTATTTTAGGTGATATATATGTGCTTGTCATCAGTATATAATATTTTAGTAAAGTAGTTTAGTGTGTATCAGGATTGGAAATATTATGTTGTTGTTTTGTATGTGCAAAGTATTTGTGTGCAGTGGTAAGGTAGCCCCAAGAAATTGCAAAAGCGTTAAGGTGGTCGCGAAAATCTCTTGAAATATAGAGAAATCGTGGGTTTAAAGTTAAGGATTTGATTATACTGAGTAGTTTTATTAGCAAATGTCGAGTGTAAATATTTTGTCGAGATTTTGAATTGAAATATGAATGTAAATATTTTTACTTTTTTAATTAATAAACTAAGTGGTTACATTTATCTATTAAGATGTTAAGTAAAATATATATATATACAGAGAATCTCGCTTTAACCTGGTGTTTAATAGTTTGGTACATTTTATAATCGGACACCAATCAAGACTTCACTCGTGTATTTTTTTCACATGGATTTGATTGTTTGTTGACCCGACTGCCAGATGGCAACACACTGCTGCTCACATTTTCTATAAATATTGTCACATTTAACATGTATTTGTTCATTTAAATTTTTATGTAGAGTGCTGTATCTTTGATAACCCCCCTTAAAACTTTATTGATGCTCACTTAAAAGGGCCGCAGCTGTCTCGAACGGGGATTGAAGAGAGGTTACCTTGTAAATTCTTTTGAATTTTTAAATGTGTGTAACTTTGGTAAATTAAGTAACTTTAGTTATTTTTTAATTTAACAGTTTAGAATCTGAAACAAGGAAAAACAGGGTAAATAGGAAAGATTTCACATAATGAATTATTTTTTAATAACAAAAATAGTAGTCGTATTAATATGCGGTTGTGTTTAATAAAAATTTAATCGAGATGATTGTTGACTCATTTTTTATTTTAATTTCAATTTTTGATGTATATTTTAAAACTATTTTGCATTTCCATTTATTTTATCTTGGAATTATTGATATTTTTAGACATCAAGTATTATTTCATATGCATTCCATCATTTGTTCATACATTCCATTGACTTAAATATATTAAAATATTTTTTTAAATGCTTTGTTTTGTGTTCTTTTAATATAATACTATTTTCAAATAATGAGTATTAAATATAATGTTAATTCTATAGTCTCTGTGATATTGTACACTTTTTAAAGGCCATTTAATATTTCTCCATGCATAATACTATATGTGCTACTTTTGTAACATTTTAACTCTCATTTTTAAAATAAAACTTAGTTTATTTTTTTCAGTTATGCTTCTTGTTGTTGTTTATGAATGCTTTCTGACTCAAAATTAATTAAATTGAGGGAGGGAAAAAAACTCATGCTGAATTTGTTTCATTAGCAATCAAACCATTGATTAAAGTTCTTAACTTTGAAATGATAAAATTTTAAAATTGTACATTTTTTTCAAGTAAAATTGCTATCTTGATGATGATTTTTTTACTGTTTTTGGTGTATAAAATTTTATATTTAAGCTTTCTAATCAATTCCAGTGGTTTTTAAGGGCTTCAGTGAATGGCACTGATACCAAACTTTAATAATTGATAATAATGAATAGTATGTTATAATAAAATATGCTGAATTTCTTGTATGCTTGCTTTTAAGATTTATTGTTATTGCAAATGCTAAGGTACCAGATAAGATGCGAAATGAGATTTGGACAATGTGGTATTATCATAAAAATTATCTTTCGTTATAATTAATATGTGATTAGTATGTTCATGTCCATTGTTCTTGTGCCTATAAGTTGGAAACTTAGCTCTTAACTTATTGAAAATATTTTAAAATTCCATTTAATACATGCTCAAAAGTTCTCTTAATATATAAATTTTTTTAAGCTTATTTAGGCAGATTCCTGTACTTTTATATTAAGTTCATTTGGCCAAAATGATATTGAGGAAATCTGTGAAAATAAGATATGGTTTTTATCAGCTTCACATTCAAACTTCCTTTATACAAATTCTACTTTATAAATTCGTTTCACTAGCAATGTGATTGCCAAACATTCTGATATTGAATTTTTTGAAACAGCATACAATTGCCATTGATCATTATTGCATTTCATGGATATAGTAATACAGAGACCACTCTACAGCCACTTTTGAGAAAATCTTGCAGGAACTTTTATGATATTAACTTTGTTGCTTTCACTCAGTGTGAATTGACAGTTCCGAGATTGAAGCATTATCCACTACATGATCGCTGGTTTGAGTTTTGCTCAAGCAACTTTTTATTCGCCTATATTTTTTATATGAATATTATCTCTTATGTAATATTAGTTTTGCAACAAATGGTGCAAAATTGTATATCTACTTGGTGAATTATATGCAGATTTTTTTTGTTTTGCATCATTTTTTTAATAATTACTCATTGTTCTTGCAATCTTAATTTAAAATATATAACGTATGTACTGGTAGAATATTAGCAATTACTGATACTTGAAAATTACTTATGCGTGAATGTAACAGAATCACTTTAATAATATGAGAATCTGAAAAATAAAAAACCCATGTTATAATTTACTGTTAAAATACATAATTTTGCATCATTTATTGAGAAACCAATATGGAATATGATAATATATGGATATATTATATGAATTCCAATGGGTATAGGCTAGATTTGAACCTGCGGCTGATGTGTTATACCTCCACTGACTCTCAATAGATAAACTGCAAGAAGTGTAATCTCATTGACACCTTGTGTGTGATGTATATATTTTAATAACCATTATTACCTTTCTTGGACTATAGATGTCATCATTACTCTGTATGTAGCAACAGATATAGTGTAGTCGCTGATGAATAGCATCTTGCTGAAACTGTTTGTATTTAAATGTTGAACTATTATTATTTTAAAACGCCTTGCTTTTATTAATCGTAAGGAACTCGTCTACATATGGTGTCAGAAATGCCGAGATTAATGAGGTGAAATTATATCAAATATATTATGCTGACGAGTAACTTTGAAAAATAATGTATTAATGAATTTCTATAAAATGGTTTTGTCGCAAGATATTGTCCAATCGTTATAATTATGTGTATGAAAATCCATCTGCATTAGTTTCTAAAGAAATAAAAAAAAATCTTTAAAGCAAAGGCTAGAAAATGTGATTAAACTTTCACGAAGAGAATTTTAATTTTCAATGTTGTCATTTTGAAAAAAAAAGGAAAGTTGATCTTTATCACCAGAATAACAATTGAACTAAAAAAGAAAAAATACATTTGTGGGAATTTTTTTATGTATGAGAAAATATATGAAAACGTTTTGAATTTTGAAATATTAAGGAATATTTATTTAAAAAAAAAAAAAGCAAAATAAAATAGTTTATAAAAAAAATAGTCTAATGCAGAAGTTTGATCTTGCTAATAACTATTTTAGGCTTTATATTACATTGTTTGAATGTTAAGATGAAAAAAACCAGGTATTGCAAAAAGATTTTGGGTATCTTATCTAATTGGCCTACTGAAAAATAATATAGCTCGAATTGTATCAAGAGACGATGAAAAAATTAATTACAGACTATATGATTATATCAAAAGTTTACTTCTAAAGCAGTTTAAAACGATTCTGCGAAAATTTAGATAACTTTCTGTGAATTTATTTAGTTAAGATCAACACTATCATCAATTCCGGTATTTTTCCTTCTAACACGCATGCGTATCGGATACATTGTATCTACTGCGCATGTGTAGTGCATCATGGTAAGTTTGAAATAGCGAAAAGCTATGAAAATGACGACTAATTCTTAAACGAGAATTTTTAAATTGAAATCTACAGTTATTCTAGATGGTAGCATGAACATTTTATTTTGATAATTTTTTATAAATATTTAGTGACTTATATTCTTAAACGACAAGTTTTAAATTAAAACCTACAATAATTCTAGATGGCAGCATAAGCATTCTATTTTGATAAGCTTTTATGTACATTATTTAACGACTTGTATTCAAGAAAGGAATCTGCATTCATCATCAAATCAAAAGTAAGTTGTTTATTCTATTTTTCTGTGTATTTTTAGTGTGAATTAAACTATATTATAGAATATTTTCTTTAATATAGTTTAATTCCTTTATATGAAGTACATTTCATGTTAATTCTAAAAATGCTATGATGAACTATTTAGGCTTAGTAATTTCCAATTCATGTATAATAGTTTTTGTCTAGAACGATGTTTCAGTATCAAATTAAGTAAAGCATTATAGTGGATTAATTTTAAATCTGGCGTTGTATATTGATTTATAAATATTAATTTTTAATTTGCTTAAGATATTTTATTCTTAATAATGTTATGGTCTAAATTCAAATAAATACACAATAATGCATTTCGGACTGTGCTACTATATTTTATCTAGAATACTTTATTTGTTTATTTTTTAAAACAATCCAGATTGTTTCAGCTTTAAATCAAGGATGTTCAATTTTTTAAATTTTCTTTTACATTAAAAGGTGTTTCAGGCCACATATATGGTTTATAACATTATCTTTAAATTAATAAATGTACAATCTAAGTTATTCACCATTACAAACGTAAGTGACGTAAATAATATTGATTCAGATCGAAGATCGGATGTTTGATCTTTCCCTACTGAGACTTCAGATTGGATGCACTGTACGATGTGAGAATTTAGAATTTGGTGGAAATCATTTGAGTTACAGGAACAGCATTCAAACTTACTATCTTCGTTCCTCATTAACCCATCATTTCATTGACTATTTTTCTGCAGTAAAGAATTCGACTTGGGGCCTGCTGGCCGATTGGCGCTCGGTACCACAGGCTTCGGATACGAAAAGCGGTGCCATGGATGTTTGTAGTGGATCGCAATCCACTTTAAACAGTAGATCCCGGTCTAATATGATCATAGAGCGCTGGGAGTAGGCTGACAACCCTACCCCGTTAAAAAAGAAGACATCTCCTGTCTCAAAATCTGCCAGAATCCTCTCAAATCTACCAAAATCACCATGGGGCTGTTGTGCCAATGATGATGATGGACAATGCATTTGTGCTGGCTGATGGTCAATTGGCTAGCGCTCTGACCTTTGGTACCACAAGCTTCAGGTTCGAATCCTGGCGGTGGCATGGATGTTTGTGAGTGGTTCGGAATCTATATTAAACTGTAGGTATCGGTCTAATTAGTATAAAGTGTGGAAAAAATGACCAAAGAGCGACAAACCAAATCTCATTAACAAGATATTTTTCTTTATTAAATTAAAAGCCCTTTTAATCTTGACATTTTACTCGGTTAATTGAACCAACGTGTCAATAGTCTTTTTTCCAATTATTCAGAAAAATTATTATTTACATTTAAATAATATAATGGCTGATGGCCGAGTGACTAGCTCTGGCGGTCGGCACCATAGGTTTTGAGTTTGAATCCCGGCAGTGCCATGGATGTTTGTAGTGGTTCGGAATCCACTTTAAGCCATATGAACGTAGAGTGTCACGGAGATTAGTCAGACTTCTCTCTCACCCACATCATTCCCAAACTGTAAAGGGGCAATTGAGCTCTAGGCACAGTGGTGTGGTGTGATGTAGCAGTAGTAATAGTACAGTTTTCATGGTTTATTCAAATTAAAACGCTAAATAGCAATTATAGACAATCTAAAATACGTTACTTACAAAGATGTCCCGAATTCTTATAAATTAAAATCAAGAAAGATGTGTTGCAGTGGTTCGGAATCCATTATAAACCGTAGGTCCCGGTCTAATAGGATCGTAGAACGTTGTGGGGTAGTGTTACCCGTGTGCGTAGCATATCTTCAACCTACACGTGCCCTCTGGTTAGTGCTAAATGAGTAACAGCGGTGCAGCCCTTGCTTATGCATAAAGATAACTGTCTGTATTGCCAGCTGCATTAAAGGGAAAAAAAACCTTAAATAGTATGTGCTTTAAAATCTAATGGTGACTAAATAAACATTTAACTTTTAGCTCATTAAAACAAAATAAAATTTAAAAAAAAGCAATTTCTAATTTACTTTTTCAACTTTATGCATTAAAATCTATCTATTTCAATAAAAATAACGCCAAAAATGCTAAAGTAAAATATTTTATGAAAAAAAAAATTTTTTTTTATGTAAGAGTTTTTTCATATGTAAATATAGTTTTTCCTTTGTTATCAAAAATACAGTTAAAATCGTGAGGATTAGAGGAAAATAATGGATAAGTTAAGCCTTTTTTGCCATAAATTTTATAAAGTTTTTTGTACTTACAATACTTGTGTTTTCATTTCAAAATACTATGCATTAAAAAAAAAAAATGTATGTATTTTTTTCTGTAATAAATCTTAATTCGTAATAATAATTTTAAAATGCGTATTAGTAAATATGGGGCCTGATGGCAGAGTGATTGGCGCTCGGTACCACAGGTTTTGGATTCGAGTCTCGGCGGTACCATGAATTGGTTTGTCATCTAGTGCACACTAGGGCTAAACAGACCGGGATCTATAGTTTAAAGGGGATTCCGAACCACTAACAAACATCCATGCCACAGCCAGGATTCGAACCTGGTGCCTGTGGTACCAAAGGCCAGAGCGCTAGCCAATTCGCCATCAGGTCGCGGTGATTAGTCGGAGTGTGAGATATAATTTTGACACCGCAGTATTAAGCTTTATTTGAAGATTATATGTAATCGAAACAGAAGGTACCATGGAAGTTTGTAGTGGTTCGGAATCCACTTTAAGCCGAAAGTTCCGATCTTATATGACTGGCGCCTGATGGTCGTGTGGCTAGCGCTCTGTTATGTTTCGGGTTCGAATCCCGGCGGTGCCATGGATGTTTGTAGTGATTCGGAATTCACTTTAAGCCGTAGGTCCCAGTCTCGTATGACCGTAGTGAGTCATAGATCAGACTTCTTTTCAATCACATCCTTCCCAAAATGTATATGAGCAATTCAGCTCTAGGCACAGTGACGTGATGTGGCCTTATGTGACTGTAGGGCATAGGGCTGACAACCCTACCCTGTAAAAAGGAAAACCTTTCATGTCTCAAAATATGTCAGTAGACAGACGGCCTTGGCCTATCATGGGGCTGTTGCACCATTGAAGAATAATTAGTAAATATCTTTTTTTTTTCTTTCTAATGCAGCTGGCAAACACTTAGACAGCTTGGTCTTGGATGCCTTAAGGCAAGCGCTGCACAGACCGAGTCACTTTGCATTACCCAAGGGGCGCGTGTAACTTGAAGATAAGCCACTGACGCGGAGTCACAATGCCCCCGCAACGCTCTACGATCCTATCAGGACCGGGACCTACGGTTTAAAGTGGATTCCGAACCATTACAAACATCCATAGCACCGTCGGGACTCGAACCCGAAACCTGTGGCACCGAGCGCTAGCCACTCGGCCATTCAGGCCCTAATAATTAGTAAATATAAATATGTATAAATGAACTCTATTTTAATGAAAACTTTCTCGATTTTTTTTTTTTTAATAAAAATTGCTGAATTATTTGATATGTGAAAAATAGCAGTACAGTTAGGAATGTGCATCTCTGTTGATGTGGATTTAGTGGTGTTGTTTCATGTCATTCCGATTAGACATGTGTTCGCCTCCATTACTAACGAGTATCAAAAACTACTGAAAAGTGTCCTTCAATTTGGCATCTCTTGAACTCCATTTTCAAAATAATAAAAATCCAAGATCTATTTAGATTTTAAATTGCACAGAAAATAAAAATAGTAGGAAAAAAACCCAGTCTTTAAAATTGGGGGATTTCTTTATCAAATATCCAAAATCGAAGTTATTGATGGCATAAATTTTTCCATAACAGTAATAAGAATAATTATTAATATTTTTGAAACTATTGATAGTTAATTATGTCGCGCCCTCGATTTAAACTATTTTTATCCTTTTATTAATTCTAACATTTTATGTTTAATGAATATTAACAATATACATAGACAGCAGGATTTGCTAACTAATGTTTTGAAGTTTTCGAAATATTAGTCCATCCGAAAATTGCACAAATAAATAAAATTGTGTGCATTGAACAGAAACAAAAAATCATTTAAATTCTGGATACAAAAATATTACAGCACTTTAAACGTAACAGGACGTCAATACGATAATATTATCAGAAAATTCTCCTTTGTTATTAAGAAATATTTAATCACAACTTAGATTATATATGTATATATATGATTATAATTAAAGTCCCACTTACAAAATGCTATAAAAAAAGGACCACTCGTCGCAATGAGTTCAAATTTGAGCTGAAAGTACTTGAAGAAGGGGGAAACGGTACGGCACCAAAAAATGTTCCAAAGCGTGTTAATAGATGGCGCTATAAGCGGCATAAAGAAAGTGAATTCGGCTGCCAGTGATATTTTGAATCGAAATCGCAACGCATTTGGCATGAGTTGGATATTAAACCAACTGCAGTGTCCAATGTGCTTGATTTTTTCCATTTTTTTACGGAAAAAATGTTTTCAAGTCATTCAACAGTTGTAACACTGTTAGTGGAAACCCATACACCACGGCAAGGTCATACCAAATTGGATGGGAAAAATCGGTGGAACTTTTTTTTTGGTGCCGTACCGTTTCCCCCTTCTTCAAGTATCTTCAGTTCAAATTTGAATTCATTGTGATGATTTTATTTTTACAGCATTTTGAAAGTGGGACTTTAATTATAATCACCCTGTATATATAATAATTGACTAACAGCCCCATTATGGGCCAAGGCCATCTGCCTACTGGCAGATTTTTGAGGCAGGAAATGTTTCTTTTTACAGGGTAGGGTTGTCAGCCTGACGCCCAACAGTCATATTAGACCGGGACCTACGGTTTAAAGTGGATTCCGAACCACTACAAACAACCATGACACCACCGGGACTCGAACCCGAAACCTGTGGCACCGAGCGCGCCCATGTATATATATATATAATCTTTTTTCATAAATAAGTTGTCTGAATATTAGTCCTGTGGCAAGGTTCGCTAGTAGCGTGAAGGAGGGCTGGTTGGTTTCAATTGCAGTCACTGATTTTTGAAACACGGCGATGGTGGCAACATTTGGTATCGATAGTCAGGCCACCCGGGAGGTTTCTAGATTTTCTCCCATACAAATGCAGGGCAGTTAACCCTGAAAATCCTCCTTGAAGGCAAAGCAACCTCATGACCAACTGACGAGCGCTAAGGCCTTTGGTACCGCAGGCTTTCAGGTTCGAATCCTGGCGGTATCACAGATGTTTGCTAGTAGTTTGGAATCCATGCTTAATATTAGGTCCCTGTCTAATTAGCCTAAAGTGTGCAAAAAATGACCGTAGAGCGACAAATAAGACCAATCCTCGAAGACAATGTCCTCCCCTGATTTCCCACGAGTAGATTGTTCGTAATATATATATATAAGTGGAATACAAGGTCCACTGGAATTTAACAAACAAAAATTATTGTGATCATAGATCCTTGAGTTATTAACTATAAGTAGTTTTGTTTAATTAGCAGTAATTTTGTAATTCTTTACAATTTAAGTCTGTGTTCATAACTAAGTTCTTCCAAATTATATAGTTAGTCGTGCTTAAGATAATTTCAGGGGTGGAAAACCAAGAAATTATTTTCGTAGCAGGACAAATTGCACTTTTGTAGCAGCTTTCTCTCTCTCTCAGTGGTTTCGTAGCAGTATATTTTTACTTCAATATATCTTCTTCAGATTTCAAAGCATTTACTAATTAATTTTATATTATTTAGTAAATTCGAAATTCAATACGAAGCTAATTTATTGATGTATTTATAAGAAGAAAATTGTAATTCGAATCAATGTTAAAAATTATTTTTATTTAATGTACATTAATAAATACATCTATTATTAAATTGGACACATTTCAGTAATGGATCTATTTATTATTATTTTATATTTTAAACAATTAAAAAAAAAATTTTTTTTATTATCCTTCTTGCAACTTTTAATATTTTGGAATTCTTAGTAATAAATATTTTTAATGAATTTCATATAAAAATAAGATTTTAAATTATTTAATATAAAAATATATTAAATTTTTCTCTGAATTTCATTTTGACATGTTACTTTTACATTAAATATGTTATTTAATTAAAATACGAAATATTTTAAATGAATGGTAGTAAGAAAAGATAAAAGATTATGCTTGATAGTGAATAATTTACAAACGTAAAATATTAATAAAATATGGAATTAATTTAAATGTAATGCACTTATTTGAAACAGTTATTATAGAAACATGTAGTAGTAAATGTTCGCAAGCAAATTTTTTATATTTGTTCCAATATAGAACAATAGATGGCGCCACACTATCGCGCCGAATCATTTAAAAAAAATTGTTGACATAACTAATAAATCCTATTGCCAGCACAAACGTCATAAAAACAGAACTCTTATAACATTGGTTAATTCTTAGCCCGTCTAACAACGATCTTAGCCTAATATGAATGAACTAATCTTCTATTTTTTTTGGGTTACTAAATCAAAATAAATGAAAATCTAATTTTTGGCTCAGAAATGTGAAATTTGCTGTTTTTGTAGTAGTAAGTAGTTTTGAAGTGCCGTTTTTATAATTTAGCAAGGCATGAATTTTGGAGCAGATTTTCCACGCCTGTAATTTAAATTTATCTATCTGAAATATGTTGAGCCCGCAGTTTTAGAACTATTGGTCTAGGATAGCTATTTTTATTTCAAGAGAAAAATCGCTCTATGGCGATCTCGCTGCGGTTAGAATTTTAATTTTGTAATTTACATTTATTTACTTTTTAGTATTTTTTTTAAGTACCATTTATTTAATTTTAGAAATTTTATCTTGTTATTTTTCATTACTAATATTAAGCAGCCAATTAAAATTGTAAATTTATCTATGAATTAAGACGAGGAGGTTAAGAGGTCTATCCCCATGAGTACTCCGTAATCGGTACGTCAGTTGCCAGTTTGTGAATCATAGCGTTACGTAATAGTCATGAACATTTTTTGTGAAATATTTAATTCTATTATTGCATATAGGGATGGTAATTATTTTGCTGAAATCCAAGTCAAATAAAATGAGTGTAAATGAAAGCTGGTGATTGTTTTTAAAGTTTAACAGTTAGTTATTTTATACTCAATTGATATAATCTCTCTTCACAGTTCTAGAAGATTGTTATTAGTAAATAATATAAGATATATTGCTGGATAAATTTGTCAACGAATTTTTTGGAATTTATGTAAGTTGAAAGAAAACATCCATGACTCTTACGAACAAAAAAAAAAAAGTTTTTGTAAGCGATTTCTAAGATTATTATTTTTTTTAAATAAAAACATTTATGTTCCTTGTTCTTCAGGGACATAGATTCCAGAATTCTGAAGTAGCGATTTTCAGGGCTGTATGTTTATATATAAATATAATAAAAATTGGTTTATTGTACTTTTTTATTATTAAATGTGTTGTTGCCGTATCCCCTGAAGAGTAAAAAAAAAAAATCAAATATCGTGGTGCTTCCGACTAATATTGGCTATGTTGATTGCCAGCTCGGAATATAAATCCTCTTCCGAGGGATGGTCCAGACAACGCATGGCGGCTGCAACAGTTGGTCAATCGAAGACATGATGAGGAGTAAGCTCGACATCAGGCAATTTCCACATTTTTGGTATTTTTTAACGCCATCAGCATAAATTTCATATTTTTATGTTTCTTCATGCTTAATTTTAGAAGGAATGATAAGTTTAGAATTTGCCAGAAAAAGTGCAAGGGAAGTAGGAATGGCAGTCTGATCCAAATTAATTTACATTTCTACAATAATAATATGTGAAATTTGTTTTGGTTTGTATTCGTTAGTAAACGCAACAAAGTAATGAGACACAAAACTTGTATTCACAAAAGTGGTTTATTTTCATTCAATAATCGCAGATGAATTCCTAAATATTTAAGTGTCAAACAAAAAACAGCACAATAGTACAAATTAAGAGATGAAACTAAAACCACCTTTGTTTCGTCCAATAATAATACTGTTACAAAAACAAAAACACAAAGAAAATGTACTCTGCAACAGATGTTTAAATCACAGACTAGAAGAGAGTCCACATTGAGCAGTTGTATTTGCACATCAAAATCAAAAAGCCTGCACAAGTTCACTATGTAACACCTTCGTGGGCTGGCTTCCTTTGGCAATGCAGAATGGAGAATCAGTTCGAAAAAATGCCCTTGTTTATTCTCGTATAGCAGCAACTGGCCCACGTTGATAAAACAACAGAGTCCGGTAATGGGAATGACATAGCTTACATTTATAATATTCTGTACACACTGTTGAAGCTGTTATTATAATATAGCCTACACAAATGGTTTGTAATTCTTCTCTCCAGAAATGACTCAAATATTGCTGATGAGTGTGGTAGTACAACACTATCAGTTGTAAATCTTTTTTTGCAAGAAGATATGGATGGATCCAGGTATCTGTAATTCACACTCACGAGTAAAGATGTTAAATAAATTATTTTTGATTACTAAGTAAATGTACAATTTGCAATATTGCTGTTTTTCTTTTATTTTTTGTGCAACTGAAAAATAGTTTAAAAAATTTAAAATAATAATACTTTATTATTAAAAACAAAATCACTTAAAATCAAAATAATGTTCGATTAAAAATATGAGTTTCATATATACACACTACTTTTAACTATCATATCAATGTGCATATGAAATGCTTAAATATTTAATTTATAAATTACTTACCACAGTAAATTGGTTCATCTTAATGTATACTGAACACCAAATGCTTGATGGTCATTTTGAATGCAAATGAACAAATAGGGATCAAATTTCTACTATTAGGAAATTATTTAAAACAAGAATCAATAATTTATAAACACATAAAATAATTGCATAATAAAAATGTTTAAAAACGATTTCCAATTCGATTTGATCTTGATATAACATAAAATTTGATTTAAAAACATAATTGCACAAAAAAAAAAAAAAAATTCCATTTTTTTACATTTAATCATGGAATTCTCTGACTCAACAATACAATTTTTGTCTGCTGACTTTAATAGTTAACGAATTCAGCATGCAGTACACAGTTATATATACATTTTTCTACAACTTCTCAATCTGAACATACTGGATCCATTTTCTAATAAATGCTTTACACTGTTTGTTGTTTATCTTCAGATGGCTTGTTTGGGGATTTCATGTGGATGTCTCCATGGACATTGAGTTATTTTCGTTTGGGTGTCGTGATAGGGCGGTTGAGGTAGAAGGGGAGGTTCTGTCAGGGGATTGATGTGATGGGGACAGTACATGGCCTTCCATCGATCCATTGGCTGAGGACAAGCCCATGCCAAGAGAGTTGACCATATTGCTGGAGCTTGTTGAAACACTGGGCATTGGCATCATTGAAGAAGGTGGCGACACCATGGTAGGAGAATCCATAATGCCCAATCCATCACGATACCTGTCGGGGACACTGAATGGTAACATAAACTAAGTATTTAATAATATACATACATAATTAATCAGAAGAAAAATGCAAAGTTTGACCACATAGAATTTTGGAAAAAAAAAACTAAAATTGCATATTACAATATTTGGTATATTTAAGACCACGGTAAGTATGTATATGCAGGTTAATGACTTTTTATTTTTAGAATTAAAAATTATTTGTATAAAATATATTGATGGTTGTATAAGAGTTAACTTCATAATTGTTGGGAATTATCCAATATACTTTTAAGAATTTCAGTAGAAATAAAGTTGGATTCTTTAGACTAATGCCTTAAATTAACCATTGACTTTAGTAATTATCTTAACGCACTTATTAACACAACTTATTAATACTAATTTGATTTTATTGGTATTGCGTTTTGCAGTTATTAAAAAGGCCCCCATTTTCAATCTTCAAAGAAATATTATGATTATTTTAATTTATTCACATTTACTATGCATAATTCACCTAAACATATTTATAAAGAGAAATTATTGAAAATATATACTTTGGACTTATTTTCGCAGTATATAAATAATATTTAAGTTATGAAGCAAACATTGGCTTATTCAATAAAAATATTTTAATTCCTACAAGCTTTATCACAGAGAAAATTAAATTCAAGAACTATAAGAGAGACTATTCGTAAACAAGTGTCAATTAACCATATGAAAAAATACTAACCATAGAGTACGCATCTCCTGTCTTCGTGATTTCATCATCTGTTTGTATTCAGAGATTCTGAGTTTCTTGCCGTCCACGATGCAGGTACGTTTGGGCCGCGGGCGGTACCTGTAGTCGGGGTGCTTCTCCATGTGCAGCTTGCTCAAGCGAGACTGTTCTTCGTAGTAGGGCTGCTTCTCACCATTCGACATTGCCTTCCAGCGAGCACCTGGACGCACAATTAAAGGGTTGTAATTTAAGTACTATAAAGCAATACCATAGTTATAAGCTTAATTTGAATTTTCTCACAGAAGACATGAGTGAATACAATTATTTATGAATCATAATGGACAGTAAGTCAGGCTACATCTCCCATGAAGACTTTGTTATACATTTCACTAGTAAATGATCCTAACTACAGGTAAATGGATCTTAAAAATTCATATTTCAAACCAATAGAGAAGATTAAGAAACTGCATGCGCTCTTTTATTCAATTCTTACTATTAGTTCACGCTCTCCCTATATATATATTTATATATCTTGTTCAAATTTTTAAACGCTAATAATATACTTTTTATTTACCACTTGAGTTAAAATACATTTTTTTGAACTTGTAGTGGATGACACTGTTTTTTTTCAAATAATTAAATACAAAAACTAAAATTAATTTAATTTAGATTTAAGTTGCATGTATCTAATAATAGATGGCGCCAGCTGCAAGAGGAAAATTTCAACTTTATTTATTAAAGGGCATTTCTGCAATATAAAAAAAAGAGTAGGAATTGACTTTAAAATTTATTTTAATATTACTTGTTTTTACTGTATGAGCATTTAAAAGCTAATTTTTTACAAAAATTGAACTACATTTACTTTTAAATTTCATTAAGCTTATGTACGATTTTCTATGGTTCATTCGATTTATAGTTAATAAATCGTTTATTTTAAGACATTTAAAGTACAATATAATTCATATTGTATTGATTCAATAATTAATCTGCTAAATCCGGGAACTTATACTGAAAGTGTCCTGCTTGTTACAAGTTTTGTGCATACTAGTTGTAAGGGAAAAACTTGTTATACTGACCCAGAATTTTGGATATATTGGAATTGTGCATATCAGGGCAAGCTTTAAGTATTTTCCGTCGCTCATCTTTGGCCCACACCATGAAGGCGTTCATGGGCCTCTTGATGTGGGGTTTGGATTCTCCCTCTTTCTTTGTCTGGCGAATGATTTTGGCACCCACGAGTTTACCTGTTCGAAATCAAAACATGACCTTTAATAAAAGCGGTTATTTTCCATTTTAGAGCATTATATTTAGATGTAAAATCTTAAAGGATTATTTTTTTTCTCCTACATCTTAAATAAAGAGGTGAAATTGAGGTTTACTACAGTAATGGTATAGTAAACTACAATGGAGTTTTCAAGAATAATAATCAATTACAGTCAAACTTACATAAAAGAAATAAGGAAATTTTGTACTATGCAAGTTAAAAATAATTATAAAAAAGTTTCATGCTCCAAGATTTTTTAATTTCATAGGGAAATCAAACTTATTCAAATATGATTTTGTAGCAAGTCAATATTTAATTGAAGGAACTTCAGGACAGTGTAATTCTTTAACATTAATGAATATGTGGAAGTGTTCAAGGTACATTTACCCCATAGGTACTCCGAAACATGTAATTTCGTACTTTGATAGCCATTTTTAATATAAAGTGAAATTATTCTTATAAAGTGAAATTATTCTAACTTAATTTTCATAAAGAATTACGAATTCAAAATGATAACCCTGAAAATGGAAATGGTTTCACGCTGTGGCAATTGAAAAGCTTGAATTCATCAGAAGAGAGGTTAGTTGGTCGCTCTATGGTCATCTTGTGCACACGAGGGCTAAACAGACCGGAACCTACAGTTTAATGTGGATTCCGAACCACTATTAAACATCCATGCCGCCAGAATTCGAACCTGAAGCCTGTGATGCCAAAGGCCAGAGTGCTAGCCACTTGATCACCATCAGGGGGGCGATGAATTCTTCATCACTTAATCTTTGGTGCGACTACAGCTTAACTTTAACAGAACACAAACTACAATTATTTCTTACTTGGTGAGGATGCCAGATGAGAGTCGAGCTTCTTCTCACCCGAATCCATGGTGGGTGAACTGATATCACAGGGTTCATGCGTGTTCATACACTGAGACAGGTACATCTGTATGTTGAAATTCGGGTAGTGGCCGGCGTGGGGAGACATGTGGCTGCTTGGAATAGGAGGAGACAGGGCGTCTTTCACTTTATCTGCAGACGACAAATTAAATTGGGTTTAACACTAGAACAACAACAACAATAAAATAAGCAGTCATAAAAAAAGAGGGAATTTACTTCTCAAATTATTGGGTTCAACGGAAAGTAATGCGAGATTTTTAACATACATAAGTCGATATAAATGCCCGAATTCGATACGTCTTTTTTTTAATTACTACAAACTTAATACCATGCCCTTTATTTCAAATTCTTGTTTTCTAAAAAAGTGATGAAATACGATACGCTGAATATTTGTCATATGCTTTTTGTGTTTAGGCTCGACAAAAATGCAGAAGCAACTCGAAAAACTTCTTCGCTGCATCCAGAAAGTGTCCCAAGAAAAGAATTTTAGTCATGAACAGGGAAGTGGTTCATAATGATGATTTGAAAGCACCAGTTGAGTCAGAAACTCATAGAACAAGTGGTTTGGTTGGTTTATCGCTCTACGGTCATCTTGTACATACGAGGGCTAAACATATCGGGACCTACAGTTTAACGTGGATTCTGAACGGCCTGCGGTACCAACGGCTACAGAGATAGTCAATTGGCCCTCAGGCCGCCATATAACAAGTGGACTGCACTGAGTTCAAACAAATGTAGTGGAACACCTACATATTACAGAAAAGGTTTCTCTATTCCACATGAGCTTGCAGCTGAAATCTTCAGCAAAGAGTAAATGTTTGCTCATTACTAGTCACAAGAAATGAAACTGATTCTTTTTTAAAGCGTATAGTGATTGAAGATGAAGTTTGTTCACAATAATTTTCTTATCCAATCAAACTATCCCATTTACAGATCATGCCTCGTCATTTCATTTTCACATCGCCAAAAACTACGACTATTATGCCACAGTTTTCAATTATGCTATGGCTGAAACTTAATTTGCCCTACTTACCTTGAGGATGCATGACACCAGGTGCTCTTAAGTGAAGTGGCATAGGCTGATAAGCTCCAGGTAAGTAAGCAGAAGGTGGTATCTGAAATATAATAATACATTATTAGAATACTTAATAATAAATGAATTATTCATTTTAAAAGAATACTATTGTTAAAGTTTATTTTAATGCATTAAAATACAGTTGAATTGATATTTACCTGAAGACCTCCAGTGGGTCTCAATACATGAGCCATGGCAGCTAAATCAGTAAACATGTTTGGATTTCTATGATGGGATAGCGTATTTGGGGACAAAGACTCAGTCTCTTCGTGAATTTTCATTTCATTGGGAGGACTTCTGTTCAAAAGAAAGAGAAAATATTAATTTATTTCCTAAATTTACATGATACAAATTTTAATGGGGAAAATGAACATTTAATTTACAAAATATGATTAAAAAATTGCAGTAATATATATGTTTCATCTTTATTATGCTTTCGTAATATTTAAATGTTGACACAAATTGCTTTAAACCACACCTTTAAGTATTTAAAGTTACCAACAGATGGCGCCACAACATGGAAGTTATTGCTATTGTAGAAAATGCATCTTCACTTATTATTATTATTATTTTTTTGAAAAGCTTGAAAGTGTGTAATATATCTTATGTAGTTAGTTCAGAATACACTACTAAATTAAGAAAATGCATAATAAAAATATATTAATAAGATTTCAAAATAATTGCCAACTAAACCAATTAACAGTATAAATTATAATTACTATCTTTAATTTAAAAAAAAATATATACTTATAATTTAGTACCTTAAAAGCAATCTTATCAAATATTTCGTAACCAAATACTTTAAATGTAAAAACATGCTAATATTTTTTTTTAAACACCAGAACTTTCAAAAGAAAATCTAATTGATGAAGGACAAAAAAAAAAAAAAAAAAAAAAAAAAAAAGTCTTAATTATATATTAAAAAAGAAAAAATATACCAAGGAACAAAAAGTTACTTGTAAGGATGCCCAAAGAAAATTTTTATTATTAAGAGTGTACAAAGAGAGAAGCCAAAAAAGATATTACAAAGAATGCATTATTTTAAAACGTTGATCATTATTTTCCAATTAGTTCTTATATCTATTTATGAATACATTTTATTTGCTAGCAATTGAAGCCCTACTACTTCTATTACATATAAAAGAGAATGTATGTATCATAAAAAAATAATTTTTTCCTATTTTCAACAAGAATAGATGCCATGTTGATTTTTTTTTTAATGATATTGCGATACGTAATTTATTAATTCACTGGTATAGTGGTTATAAAAGAAAATTAGTCTGTGACAAAAACAATAAAATTCTATGTGTACCAATCTTTTGTAATCTTGAATATTACAGAAGAGAAGCCTTTAATTGGTAGTGAAAAATCGCAAAATTAAAAAACCGATTGATAGTCAATTCTTTTCATGATACCAAAAGGTATTTATTAAATTAGTACTGAAATTTGAATCTTAAAGTCACTATGCTGACTGAATACTTCGACTTATGTTTCTTATGAATTATAAAAAAAAAGCTCTTTAAAGTAAAAAAAAAATACATTAAACATTTCGTAATCAAATATTTTAAAAGATATTTGATAAGAAGTTTGCTTTTAAGGTACTAAATTCTAGTTATATATATTTTTTAAATTAAACATAGTAGTTATAATTTATAATGTTAATTGGTTTAGTTGGTGATTATTTTGAAATCTTATTAATGTATTTTAATTATTATTTATTTTCTTAATTTAAATAATATCTGTAAATAATGAGAAAAAATAAAACTGTCAGCAACACTATTGTGTCAAATCTTCCAATGAAAATTTACTTTTGAGGGTATTTTAAGCAGTAAATTTACCTTATGATTCTCTTTGATGAGCTTTTGGAGTGTTTGGGTTTGGAGAGATTCAATGGAGCGTCTGTTTCTACATCTGGATCAGAGCTGCTGATGCTGGGGCTAGGGCTGGCGATCGGTGGAGCCAGCTGAGTCACCCAAGGTTGAGGGGCAGGTTGCAACTGTTGAAATAATATAATATGATCACTTCCTACGACTGGCTAATGAGCTATTTATATCTTAAAAACAATCATTTCAGTTTACCATATTGATTAAATAGTTGTTTGCAAACAGAGAAAGTTATTGCATATTATTGTTTTACAAGGTTGGGACCAATATTGCTTTCTTTCATATTCAATTTTTTTTTTTTTGTATTTCTTAATGGAAAATTTAAATAGTTTTTACTTTCAAAAAAAGTTAAAAAAGAGAAAAATTATAGTAATTGTATTAATTGCCTTTGCTACATTTTGTGGCAGCAATTTAAGTGTGTCGAGTTTTTTTTCTATCAACTTATAATAATTATTATAATATTATTACTACTTTTATAATACAAATATTTGTCTTATGTATTTTGAACAAATTAAATAAAATTTTTAATGGTTTATATATTAAAAAATTTCTTATGTTCTTAAAAACAATTCACAGAGTACCACAAGTATGACAGTAAACATATTTTAAATTTCATACACGTTTGAACATCCATTCATTATTCCATATAAATACTATAGTTTAAAAAAAAAAAAAAAATGCAATGATGAACCATGATTTCGCCCTTACGAAAGAGACTATTTTAACACCCACGAGACTACGTATCTTCAGCATTTTATAGCTTTAAATGTTCCAAGATTTTTCAGTTATATTATCTTTTCGAAAATCAAAATTTTAAAATACGTGAAAAGTTCTGGAAATGAATAAAACAACCCCCTGAAGACCAACCACCAAGTTCTATAAAGTGAATTCACATTTTCTGTTGTTCAGCATAACCACTTTCTCGTACCACAAAAATACACCATAACAACAACATCTTAATACTCAAAATCTCTTTCTCTTTTGTATTGAAGGGAAAATTTCCTTCACTTCCCATAACTATTCCCTTTTCCCATTCTGGCGGGAAAAATGTTCTAAATTATAAAACTTAAAAACTTTCCCCAAAGGCCATCAATGGATCCTCACTTTATTTTTCAGGTAAGAATACTTCAGTGCTGGGAAATGGCAACACTTGGAACAGGCGTGAGAGTTGAGGCGTATCCCTCCTGCAGCTTCTCCTCTTAAAATATTAACCACATTATTTACTGCGGGAAATTCAACGCTAATAAACTTCAGAGAGAGAGAGCGGTGGGCCCCATGCTTAAAATATGCAAGGTATGCATAAGCAGGGAAGAAGGGGAGCTAAATGAAGATGGGTGACCATCGTAGTTGAGGCTCACAACCAATAGCAATAGCGATCTAGACTGCCTCTAAAGGACCATTTAAAGCTAAGAGCGGGGCGCATTATTCCTTTAGGAAATTTCATTCAGCCACGTTGGGCAATTATTCCACACTCAGCACATAGCACTTTCGTTTCAGCAACATTTTTCAAAAAGGATTGCTGCATGGAGACTCATATTGTTTTAGGATTTCATTAATGACTACCATATTCAGTTTGAGGGAATTTTCCGTGCAAGTTTGAACCATGTGTGGACATCAGTATGCGTTTTGCTCGTGATAAGATGCATATCTTTGATGGTTGGATTAAATAACGTACAATTAATCTAAATGAAAAATATAACAGGACATCGAATTTTGGTGCATTTCTATTATCAGAAGTACAGATTAGTTTAAAAAGTTAATGTAAATAAAATATAACAACTGAAATCTGCTACGAGAACGGATGAATAAACTCATGAATATGCCAATGTTTAATAATGCACGAGATACATGAAGCAATTGATTGGAATACAACAAGAATGGCCAAATTCAATAGCCACATGAATATAGCAATGTTCAATAGATCAAGAACTTCATGAATAATGAATTGTTCAAGAATCTCTAAACAATATTCAAAAGTAAGATAAATGTAGTCGTGAAGGAAGCATTCTAAATTCTACAAGAAGCGTTATCACATTCAATAGGCAAAAAAATATATCAATGTTTAAAAATTCTGGGCATAAATGAAAGAATGAAGTATTCCAAATACAATAAGAAGCACTATGCAGCTCAATAGGACAAAAGAAATACCAAAAGTGATAAATATGAAACTTCAAAAAGAAGAAATTGATCAACGCACTACGAGTACTTATAGCCATTGCATATATAAAAGAAAAGTGATTCCAAACCATACTACAAAACACTTCAAACAAAACCCAAATTCTCCAGAAAATTCCTTAAGACTAACGTTATTCATGAAGCATTTCAAGAGTTAAGGGGCCCAAACTACCATTTTCTGCCAAAATTTGCAATGGAGTTTTATTTGCTTGACCCTCATTTTCGTATAACATCATGGACCCCCAAATCAGTACAGCATCATGTTCACACATGATAATAATAATGGACAGATTCTCTTTTTTGATTGAATCTCAAGCGCAAAATAAATAAACAAAACAATTTTTTTATTATATGCAGGGGCACTAAGTGATGGTTACGCACTACCTTAGGATGATGAAATCTACCACTATAATGAGAACACCATTTGGGTTAAACAACGTTGTTGCCTTAAAGCCATCACAACTTGGCATGATTTATTAACCAGAGTGGTTTATGGCACAATCACATTGACTTTATTTACAATGACGTATGTTTCTGTAGTATGTTAAGTTTGTAATATTAATATTAATAAATATCTGCAACACCAGTAAGATAGTATTTTATGTAAAAAGCATAAAATTATTATATTTCCTTAATATTGATTGAAATATTACTTTGTTTCATTTCTTACTATATTAGTAATACACGATTTTCAAAACTTAAGATCAAATGTCCATTAATAATGCGAGGATTAAAAACATTTTTAATAAAAGTAAATGCTGTTTATATGCTTAAATCATATATATAATGGACGTATGGGTGTTCTTCCAGTATAACTTAAAAATAATAATACTAATGTTCTTTACTGAATTCCCGATTCTTTTATCTGTTATGGAGTCAAAAATACAAATGGCAACTCAAAAATACAAATTTAAAACAAACGCCACTTTATTTTTTTAATTAAATAAAAATCTTTGTGGTCCAGGCTAGGCCGTTTCATTAATTTTTTTTTTTTTTTTTTTTTTGTCTTTAGAAATTGTCTTGCAATTAAAAATTTTAAAGTTTATATAATTATACACTTACTTATATTTTACTCTCCAAAAATTTTTTTAAAGTATAAATAGTCATTGAGAATAATTTTTCTTTTACAATCTGCCAAAACAATAATTTGCAATTTTTCACCAATAATTATTTTTCTTATAATAATATTAGTAGTAGTATTATATAAAGTATTATTACATAGTATTATTAATACAAAAAAAAAAATTAAAAAATGTTTCATTTTATGTAACAGGAACAACGTTGAATCATATTTGGCTAAATAAACAAACCAAAAACTATCTAATTCTTTTTTTCCAAAAAGCACCACAGATTTTGATTACAGCCTTGGTGGAAATCACTTTTCTTTCTTACCCCTTTACGATACGCGCTAATATTCACGACTTATACCTCTCAGATAATCGACTCTGCTTATAACAGAGCAATTTTTTTAATAAAACAAACACTCCGAAAACACGTCACGCCTCACAATCACTGCCTTTCCACTTAGAAAACAACGCCGAAATTTTCAAAACCGACCGGGGGGTTGAGAGTGGGAGGGGGAACACACTCGTTATTAAGAAGATATTACCCGACCGCAGCCTGGAGCACTAAAAGTGAATCACTACGGCCACTGCTTCAGTCATTGATGTCGTATTAAGAAGTTAAGTGAAGAATTGTGGTCGACCGAGCATCAAATATTCAGTGCATAGAGCACCCAGTGAATGACGATTATTAGCATTAGGCGCATGAAAGTTTAATCGCCAACGAACAATACGGGCCACTCGCCCATAAAGCCTCTCTCGTTAATATCCGGGGGCCTTTGAGACCAATTAAATAACGTCCCGACTACAAACAGCCAACAGAGTCATAATTTTGCCATTTGTGGGGCATTAGCCTCGCCAAAGCTGCCACCGTGATTCGGGAAGCCATCTTTTGTTTGGGTACATAAAGAGTTTAAGCAAACTGCTTGGATGGCTCGCTTCCTTGGCACTATGTTATTTTTATTTGGCGTCCTTTTTACCCGATTTCGGAAGTAAGGCTTCTGTTCTGTTTTGGCAGTCTTTTTTTTTTTCCTTTCTACCTTTTAGAAGATGTATCGGGTAATAAGTTCAAGAAGGAAATTACCACCATATCTTTTGTAGTGATTTCTTAAAATGTCTTCCAGAAAGAAAGGGTTGTATATCTGTGTGGCAGAATAATTAGCGTTTGTTGCGTTTCGAGGTAGATGTCTGATAATGGATGTAAACAAGACAAAAAGGATTAAATATTCATTTGTTACTCAAAACATTGTATCAAATATGAAAACTAGGTTAACATATAAATGCAATTATTCTTTTTATTTTTAAATCTCGGTGTGAACATATTTAATGAGTTCAATATTTGGCCACTAATATTAAAAAGAAATTCAAATATTCGGAATATTTTGTTCATTTAGCCTTCACTTCCAATTTTAAAATAACCAAATAAAAAACAAACACTTCCAGTACAAGCATGTTGTAAAAAAAATTAAATTTTTTAATATTTTTAGATTTAAAATCGTTGATTCTTTATCAATTGAAAAGAGAATAATTATTAGTAATTTTTAAAATGTGCGATAGTTAAAAAGTCTGTACTCAAATTGATTTAAGTTTCATGAAATACGCCATGCCCTATTTTTTGAGAACCAATGGATTAAGAGTCAATATCCATTTTATGAAAGAAATTCACCAAATACAGTTCATCTATAGATGATTTACGCTTTCCGATTACTAATTATTGAAGAGATAATGAGTTACATGGATCTTACCATTTTTAAAATGTGCGATTGTTAAAAAGTCTGTACTCAAATTGTTTTAAATTTCATGAAATACGTCACGCCCTATTTTTTGGACGCATTAAGTCCATGGATCCAATGGATTAAGGATAAGGGATGGGATTAAGCCAATATCCATTTATAACCAATGGATGCCAATATCTATTTTACGAAAGAAATTCACCAAATACAGTCCATCTATCCATCTAATTATTGAAGAGATAACGAGTTACATGGATCTTACCATTGATGGCGCACTGTCCATGCCTCTTCTGGTCACACCAGTGGTGGGATGTGGCCGCAAGGGTTCTGCAGTGCTGGTCAAGGGCTTCAGGGAGGCAACAGATCCATCGAACATGGGCACCATGGGAAACCCAAGAGTTTTACCCGGAATATTGCTGATTTGACACTGCAAAAGAAATAAAACATTCCAGTTACTGATTCCATTGAAGAATTAATTGTAAAAATTCCAAGAAACGTTTTGAAGCATCTCTATTACCTGAAGCTCTTGGATTTGTCTTTGCTGGAGTAGCAGTTGCTGGTGTTGTCTTTCCATTAATGCTTGATCTTCGTCTTTTCTAGCATGCTCTGCCTTCTGCGAATAAAAAAAAGATTCAAATTTAATGTGTGTCTTCTCAACTAGCAATAAAGCATATAAAAATATAAACTGTTAACATGAAATCTTAAATAATAATGACAATAATGCAATCATATAAAAATATGAGCTATCAACATGAAATCTTCAATGTTTTGCTCACCGCTCAAATGCTTTTATAAAAATACACAGGTATTACTTTTTTAATGTTTTAATTTTAGTTGAATATTTTTGATTTAAAAAAGAAGTTTCAACGGAAGCTTCTTATTTAATTAATATATATACAAGCAATTATTATTTCATAACAATACTTGATTTTTCACGAATGTTCTTCTTAAGAATGAGCAAATAAAAAAAGAGCTATTCTTTAAGAAAGCTTTGGCGCATCTAAAATTATTACTTCTTAGAATATTTTTAAATTGTTACTTTCATTTTCAACTATATTAAATGATTTTGGCAATTTTAAAAAAAATTTTATACCATATTTGCCTTGTCATTATTAAAACTTAATATTTCATAAAATATAAATAGTTTTAACATAAGTAATTTAGTACGTTTCCATTTTTAGGAAATTTTGTATGGTTATAAATATTTGTGAAAACGCTGTCATTATTGAACGACCTTTCCAAGACTGCACGGAATTCGCGGAAACATTAGAAACCAAAAGTTTCCAACGCATAACCCAGTCTCCATTCTCTCTCACGTCTGGAAGCGGGTTAAAGCTACGCACATTACAAACATTTAACTATAATTTAGATAGAAATCGAAACACGTTGGGTTCCGCTCACCACCTTTCGCGAAAGCAGAATTTCTGGTTGGCTCGATGTCGATTTTTGGTTACGCGTCCAAGGTTTTACGCTACTAGTATTTCGAAAGACGACAGGAGGCCGTTCGTATAGCCGCATTAAGATATAAAATATTCGCTCAAATATTCGAGCGTTGCAGTTTGTACGTGAAAAATAAACTTAATTACGATTTACTCAGTGCCTTTCGTAAGGTCGTAAATCGTTTGATGCGTAAATACAAAAAATCAGCACTAGCTGGAGTGAAAATCTTGTATTCTTGACTGAAAACTGGCAAATGTTTAAGCGTGCACTGCGTATTCAGTTCAAACTAAAATATGCCGGTTTGGTGAACGTTCGTGTGTAGCGCTCGCAGTTCAGGCATTCAAGTATAGACAGGGCTGAAGGTGAAATAACAGCACTTGATTTACGACTTTAAACTGCAGCACCTGAGGACAGATAAGACGTTCGACCAATAATTTCAAATCTGGATACGACTCAAGATATTTCTGTCGTCAATTGTAATTTATCCCCCCCGAGCAACACCCTGCGGAGAAAACTTATCAATGGTTCCTAACTCCAATGCCCTACAATGAGATTCGTTTATCATTGTCTCACAATGGAGTCCAAACAAAACGCAGCAACCATTCATAACTAGAGGGGGGATACAATGAGTAGGTACATTGTTATAGCTATCACTGCATTGCATAAACCAATGAAAGGCACAACAAAAGCTCTATTATTCCCAGTAACGGAAACGATGAAAAAATGCCACATCCACAATACCCGATTATAAGAATGTATACGTTGCGCATTCTGTTCAAACTGAAATAAGCCAATTTGGTGAACGTTAGTGAGAAGCGCTCGCACGTCAGGCAGTCAAGTGTAGACGCGCAGTCAAGTGAAATAACGGGTCTTGTTTTACGAGTAAAAAGTTTTTTTTTTTAAACTGCAGCACAAGGGAACGGATAGACGTTCGTCCAAAATTTCCAAATCTGGATGCGATTCAAGATATTTTTGCCAATTGTAATTTTTCACCCCCACTCCTAGCAACACCCTACGGAGAAAATTTATCAATGGTCCTAACCTCAATGTCCTTCGCTTATCATTATCTATCAATGGAGTCCAAACGAAGCGCAGCAATCATTCACAACTAACTTCTCGATGCCCCAAGGAGGAAGGGATACAATGAGTAGGTACATTGTTACAGCTATCACTGCATTACATAAACCAATGAAAGGCACAACAAAAGCTCTATTATTCCCAGTAACGGAAATGAAGAAAAAATGCCACCATCCACAATAACCGATTATAAGAACCGTATACACAACGGAGAGAAGATAGGAGTATGCCATCAAGAAACCACAGCATGGCTAAGAAAAAAAGAAATAACGTCTTCTGGTTCAAACAATGGCAATCCGAAACGAGCCCAGCACCAAAAAGCCCATCGAAGTCATAAACATATCCACAAAAGTCGTAATTAGATTCCTCTCGGAGCAGTGCTGAAACGATGCGGCGGATATCATTTCCCGGCCCCGAGGTCACACTTCTCCTCGCTGCAAGTGGCTGTAGCATCCACAAGACAAAAAAATAAGATAATAATAAAAATAATAATCAAAGTTGGGAGAGTTCTTGCAGTCATTGTTTACACTCATTTCGATGACAGACACAGAGCATGCAAGTGGTGGTAAGAGATAAAGCATTCCATCGCTGACTCCAAAAAAATAATATAAAAAAAGGGAATTTATATTCTCGTGATAATGACTCGAAGAGATGTAAGCATTATGAACTTATCTCTCTTGCAGCAGCCACCCTCCCACTCTTCACAATTATTTTTTTTCTTCTTGTAATTTCTTGTGGGGCCATTTTTTGAAATGTTTGCTGTTCTCGGAACTTGATATCTTTTACTGGTATCTTGGTCGTTTTGATAGGAAAAAGAGGGTAATTATGGCCGCTGAATCAACAAAGCAAAAGAGGGGATAGCGGTTTTTCTCTCAAGACTTGGCTTTGTTTCACTAGTGTATCGTTTCGGAATATGAATTTCCAAATTTAGATAAATGTGTGCATCACATGTTGTGGTCCTTTATAAATAGGCCATCAACATTATCAACATGTGTCTCTCCCCCAGATATTTAAATATTAATGTTTCTATTATTTTTTTTTTTTTCTTATTGTCGCCAAAATATTTCCCCCTATAATTTAAGTATTATTATTTAGTAAAAAACTTTTAGAATAAAGATTAAAAATAGACAATTTTTATATTGTCTATTATCTAAGTCTATTTTTAAATTGTCTAAGATCGTAAATAAACAGCAAAAATCTATTAAAGCTCCTTATTTTTATTAAGGAAAGCTTAATAAAAGGTGATTTTATGATTTTCTTCCAAATTATTAAATAGTTTTAATCTATGGAAATTTCTATGTTATTTATTTTATTTAAGAAAAAAAAAAGTACTCTTATATTAATTAACGAAAGTTAATATATTATTAAAAAAATTATAATTTTTGTTCGTAAACACAGTTTTAGTTTACAATGGGCATTCCAGTAATACTGAAAATGTTAATTTAGCGTTTTCCACATTTTTGAAAACGTTTAAAAAACGTTGAATACGTTTTGAATACAAGGCAAAGAAAGTGAAAAAAAGGCAATACAATACAAAATTGTCACCAATAACAATACAATACAAAAGCTACATCAATAAAGGAACCTATACGCTATTGTGTAATTGACGTTGAAGTACTTGTTAGATAACACAAGAAAATATATTAGGATATAAAGCAATAAATGTTTCGAATAGAACAATGATGGGAATACTGAAAAGAGCCAGATGGCCAAAGATTCCAGCCCTGGCCAGCTGGAAGGTACAACCCCTCCTGACCTCCCGATAGGGTCTCAATAGACAACATAATAGGATAAAATACGTGAAATGTATTGCGTTTCACTGATAAGTACCAACCCTCCATTTTGAGCAATGGCATTTATTGCATACTCTAATTTGAAATAATAAAATATCATACTATTAAGTTTTAAAAAATACAGTGTAGTTGAAATTAATAAGATCAAACATTATTATTTACACACTTTAATTTTCAGCATCATCACTAATATAATAATGCTTCTATGAATGCATATATACTATATAAAGTTATAAAACATCTCTGATTTAAAAATAAACAGTTTTGTCTGAAATGATACAAGTCTATTTAATCAAATATGTTTAATGTAGTATACATATAAATTAACCCACTTTCTCCCGAGGAAAAAAAAAATAATAATAATAATAGTATTGACTACTATGTTACTATTAATACGAAATGTTATGTAACTTCTGCCATGTATATGTATCAAACTAAAAACAACAAAATTGGATTCATACCGTTTAAAATTAAAATGACTTTAACAACGAAATATTATTTTTTTAATAAGTGCCTTTTTTGGGGGAAGGAGGAATTAAAAATGAAAAATGATGCGGGATTTCTAGAATCATTTCATTACGTTAAATAAAACATGGATGGATTAAATAAAAAATGGATTCATACCATTTAAAATTAAAATGACTTAAACAAAGAATCATAGAAAAATTATTTTTTTTAATAAGCGCTTTTTTTTTTTTTTTGGGGGGGGAGGGGGATGATGGAATTAAAAATGAGAAATAATACGGGATTATTAGAATCATTTCATTATTTTAAATAAAACATGGATTCATACCGTTTAAAATTAAAATGACTTAAACAACGAATCATGGTAGAAATTAATTTTTTTTTAATAAGCGCTTTTTGGGGGGGGAAGGGAGTAATTAAATACGGGATTTCTAAAGTCATTTCATTATTTCATATAAAACATGCATGGATTAAATAAAAAATGGATTCATACTATTTAAAATTAAAATGACTTATTTTTCCTACTACGATTCGTTGTTTATTTTTTAAATAAGCGCCTTTTTTTGAGGATTAATTAAAAATGAGAAATGATATTGAATTTCTAGAATCATTTCATTATTTTTAATAAAACATGCATGGATTAAATAAAAAATGGATTCGTACCATTTAAAATTAAAACGACTTAAACAACGAATTAAAACTTAACAACAAATCATAGTAGGACAATGAGAAATGATACTAGAATCATTTCACTAATTTAAATAAAACAAAAGCATCAGTAAATGTCGCAAAAAAAAAGGTTGAATAAGAAGCGAGACAATTCTTTGTTGCCATTTCCGTTGAAGAAGAATCCAAAAAAGGATCGAAGCGAAAATTGAAACTCTTCTTCTTCCACAGTAGGATGGTCTTTTTATCGTCATGTGGTATGCAAGTTCTGGCTGTTTCCAGTCAATCATTGTTTCGTGACGTCACGCGGCCACCATAATTCTGTCAACGCCGCGCAAGTTGCGCAAAAAAGGGGTACGCCTGGAACACAATGGAACTCTTTGTCGAGCGTCCAACACAGCCAAAGGATGGGTCGACCCCTGACCCACGGTTTCCGATAGCGGACAGAGTTGGCCTTTGTGCTGGGAGGTGGTGCCTGACAACGATTTGGGAAAAAGAAGAACAGGGGAATAAAAAAGAAGTTGCTTATTATTTTCTCCTCTAAGTTTAGAACAAGCAGTTTAGAATATCAGCATGGGATGGGTTGGCTTTCGTGGAAGAGACATCATGTGGACAGGATACCGAATAAGTTGGGACTTCTACTCTTTCATTCTTTGAGAGGAGTCAATGGAAGTCCTGTTTCGATGGGTTTTATTCTTGAATTAACATTTCTTCGTTTTCTTTTAATTTCTTTCTTTGGCTTTTCTTTTAAAAGAAGAAGTCCACAGGCTTTTCTTCCGCGTCTCTTGCAAGAATGAGGAGGAGGCGTGAAACGAGAGGCGGCCAGACATCAAAAGAGTTGCAATGTTTTGATCTTTTTTGCATGTGCTGCTTTTTCTAGCTGAGCGGTTACCTCGCGGTTTTTGGGAATCGTAAATAAAAATCGGGAGAATTGAAAAAGCATTGTGGTGCTGCTTCCTAGGGAAATACAACAGCAGATATCGTTGCATTGTGGTGAAAATACAGCGGATATTGTTTATGGTATACAAATTGGGATTGTTTATGCGAACAACCACAACTCGGAAGTTTTATTTTTGAAGTTCTGGAGGTTAGAATACTTCCGATAAGCTCTGAGAAAATACAAAGCTGGAAAATTATCAAAAGCCTTCGTTGAGAATAAGTCGCTTATTGTTATATATTTATATAACAATGGTTTATAGAGAAAGTTTGATTAAAAATAACTATTATTTCCCGATTTTTATTAAAGTGAAATTATTTAAATAACGATTTGATTTCTGAAATAAATTTTGTGGCATTTTAATTTTAATTTGTAATTAATAGACAAGTAATCATAGTAAAACAAAAATTAAATGAGTTTTAAAAATGTTCAAGATGGTGATTAGTCGATTTTTTTGGTTTGTCGCTCTACGATCATCTTGTATACTCGAGGGCTAATTAGACCGGGACCTACAGTTTTAAGTGGATTCCGAACCACTCACGAAAATTCATGCCACCGAAAGGATTCGCAGTCTGTGGAACCAATGGCCAGAACGCCAGCCAGTTGGTCATCAAGCCGCGATGATTAGTCGAAGTTTGAGAAATAATTTTGATAGTGCAGTATCAAGTTTTATTTGAAGAATAACAAGAAGAAATCTCTAATGGCAATTATGCATTAAACTGCTCTTTTATAACACCATACACACACACAAATTATACGACTTTAAAACAATTATGCAAACCAATTGAACTATAGTATCAATATGACTCAACCAAGAAACATTTTTTTTTAAATAAGTGTAAATAAAATAAATAAACAATAATTTAAATAGTTTCTCATTATTTTATAAAACTAAACACTATATTCCTTCACATCAAATTTTGACTGCAATAACATTACAATTAACTACCAGAGAAAAATAAATAGGTAATTACTCTTCAATCCTTATTTATGAACGACTAATTCTATGCATCTTTATTGTCTTTAAAGTGGCCGATATATACTATAGTAAATACTTGTTTGAATTTTAAATTGCCGATAACATCTCATTCCCATTCAGTAAACCCACATTCCTAACCCTCGCAGTACGACATCCCAATAGAAGGACTTAAAAAAGAGATGAATTCATTGAGTGTGTAGAGATCTCTTTCCAAGATTCGCTTCCAGCTGAGCTTGAGGTGGCCAAACAAAAGGTGGCGCACTCAATTGACCTCGATGTCAAGGCAGAGCGGAAACAATATAATAAGACAAGACTCGTTTTCCTCTATGAATCAATCCGGCCCACTCACGTTCGAGCCACGCGTATGCTCGCTGGCGAATCGTGGGTTGGGATTAGAAGCACGGAGCTTAAGGAACGAATCAATCTATTTAGCCATGGAAATCTGTCTTCGGGTGAGTTTCATCAAGGAAATGGCGGGTCTAAAACGCTCTCCGTTTTATTTACTTGTTTCGCAATGCCACATGTTGAACATAATGCCCAACCCTCAATACACTGTATAATTAAAACAGACTTTTGTGGTTGTTTTTTTCTTTCTTCTTTTGTGTGTATGTGCTTTGTGTACTATATTTTTGAACTGATGACGATTTTATGGGTGCAAAATAATGACGCAAAAATTCAATTTAACTCTGGCGGCGGTGCTGTACAATTAAAGCTTTCCGAAAATAACAGATTTGACAGCGACTATGACAGCACAGGTAAGCGTCTCGCATCAACAGTTGCTAAGTGGAATATTTTCCAAATATTAACCCGAAGCAGATCATGATCATCCGCCACAACAATGTTCTTGGTATAATATGAAATCCAAAGTGCCAGAGAATAAAAGAAAATACATAAATAAATAATAATTAGAAATAACCACATTTTTAAGTTAAAGAAATAAGTAATAAAAGCTATTAGCTTTCTTCTTCATCATCATTGGCCCAACAGACCCATGGTGGGCCTAGGCCGTCTGCCTACTGGCAGATTTCGAGACAGGAAATATTTTTCTTTTTACGAGGCAAGGTTGTCAGCCCCACGCCCAGCAGTCTATAATCATGTTAGACCAGAGGGCCGAGTGGTTAGCACTCTGTACCACAAGTTTCGGGTTAGAATGGCGGCGGTGCCATTGATGTTTGTAATGGTTCGGAATCCACTTTAAGAATCCACCACACTCCTATGACCGTAGAGTATCGCAGAGCCCAATCAGACTTCTCCCCCACAACATTCCCTAACTGTAAAGGGACAACTCAGCTGTAAGCACAGTGATGTGATGTGCTGTAGTAGTAGTAGTCATATTAGACCGGGACCTACGGTTTAAAGTGGATACCGAATCACTACAAACATCCATTGCACCGGCGTGATTCGAACAAAAAACCTGTGGCACTGAATACCAGAGCTATTAACTTATCATTTAATTTAAAAAATATAAATATATAATATATCATCTAATTTAAAAAATATTTGAAGTGCTATTACAATATGCAATCGTTTATTTTTTAATTTCAATATTGACTATACTTGAAAACAATAAGAGTAAAAACCCATCTGTAACCAAGGCCAATAAGCAATTTCCAAAACTTCAATGTGAAAGAAGCATATTTAAATCATTAGATCATCAAACTAAGCTGTAAATACTCACGAACTGTTTACAGAATTTATGCATATTCCACGAACACTTCGGGAACCGAAAATTCCACATTGTTGCAGAAAAACGCGGTATTCCGCTCAATACTGAGGACAATCTAAGATGATCAGTTGATAAACACATCTAATAAAGCAATCAGTTATCGCGCAGTGGAGGAACTGATGACTTAATGGCCTGATAGAGAATGCATGAATGAAATATTTTTTTTTTTTTTGTCGGACTTCATATCAATTCAGTTCAAAGATTCAGAACCGATTAGCTAACTTATCCAATAATGACCCATAAAAGTTGCACTTTCAATTAATGTTTTACTTTAATATTGAAATTACAAAGTTATTTTTTATGGTAAATACAGCGAAATATACACTCAAGAGCCAAAACATTATGACCACCTGTCAATAACGAGTTGGCCCACCTTTGGCTTCAACCCGCCTTGGCATGGATTGATACCAGTTAAATACCACTTCCACCTGATCACGTGCCTTCTACGTCATCCAGGCGAGTTCATTGCAAAATGTAGGGGTGGCCATAATGTTTTGTATATACATTAATAGTCAAATCAGAGTTTTATTTTAATGAAATGAAGCTTAAAAAATAAATGATGCATTTATACAAGTATTGGATTATTAAAAACATCAAATTCAAATGAAGGATCCGAAATCATGATATTTATTTAGATCAAGGGTGGCCAACCCGCGGCCCACCTTGAACAATTTTCCGGCCCGTGAGATTTATCACGCTTTTGCAAAATAGATTTTATAATGGCCAAAGTAGTGAAAAACAATGTATTAAAAAAATACATTATGTGTGCATCCATATATTCATAAATTAATTATCGAAATTATGAGAAAAAATTAATTTTGATTTTGAAATAATATTCTTGCAAATATAGGACAGATAGTGCCTGTTTTATAAGTTTACAGTTATGAGTTCGCAGAATAATTAAATTATATTCTGCGAACTCATGATGAGTGGAGATACAAATATCGCACAAGTAAAATAAATATTTTTTAAGGATTTCATTTTTAGTGTTACATATTTCTTTACAATGTGCATTTAGTATAATTGTTATTGTGCATTTAGTACTATTGATGTGCAAATACCCACTTTGAGATCGATTTGCGAAAGCTAAGAGAACGAATGGAGAAACAAATGTCGCACTAGTAAAAAAAAAAATATTTTTTAATGATTTCATATTTTTTTTATTTCGTTTATATTTATATATTTTTTATATTGCATTGTTAGTATTATATATTTCTTTACAGTGTGCGTTTAGTATCATTATTATTATATTATCTATGTTCACATGTTAGAATAATAGTAAGCACAAAAATAATAACTCATTATGTTTCAGGTTTTCCCTCCACAAAAATGTCTATAGTAGGTCTAAATCTAATATGGGGACATATAAGTTTATATGCGGCCCGAGGAGTTAGGATGCACTTCTAAAGTGGTCAGCAAGATCATTTGGGTTGGCCACCCCTGATTTAGATACATAAGAGTTAAAAAAAGACTCACGAAAGTCAAGTTAAATGGAATAACAATCGAAATTATCATCTGTAGTCAGTGTGGTGCAAACTCAAAACCGAGTCCAAACTCAAATGAAACCTCAAAGATTGACTGCGTTTATTTTGAGACATAGGGCCATGTGCAGGAACTAAAACAATAATAAACTATATGACTTATGGATTTGTCACAACGCTAACAAATGATAAGTTAAAAGAAAGAATCATCGAAATCCCTTTCCATCCTTCCACTCTTCAACAACGCCATTGCTTTCACACCACGAATCTCATACTCTGAACGCGTAAACAAGGCGTCATATTTAAATTTGTGTCGTCTCGAAAAGAGTGAATGGAAGAGATAAGAAAACTTGAAGTTGAACAGGAAATGCTAAAAATACAATTATTTTTGTCGAAAACGAGCCATTTGGGGATGCCAAACACAACATTTTTGTCTTGTCGATAACTAACATCCCCCCCGCCATAATTTTTCACCAGATTGCGGAAACAAGCCATGACGGATGGTGAAACAACAATAGGTGCACAAGAGTGATGGCGAAAGAGTTGTCAAGAAAGTGCACTGGTTTGTTAAAAATAATAACAATAAATAGCAAAATTTAGAGACAGTTTAAAAACGGATGCTTTTTTTATTATTAATAGTAATAAATCTGTTATTTTGTGAGGTTCCTAACCTCAAATAAAAGTAGATTCCTAACGTGTGAAACGTCTCCCAGTTATAATGTGGCAAGATTTGCTTTGGTTTGCTGCTTTACAGTCATTTTGTGCACAGTTTAGGCTAATTAGACATGGACCTACAATTTAACGTGGATTCTGAACCACTCGCAAACATCCATGCTACAGCCCGGATTCGAACCTGAAGCATGTGGTACCAAAGGATCAAGTGCTAGCCAATTGGCCATCAGACTACACTGTGGCAAGATGATTGACGAAGGTCCTATAATGAATATTAACTATTTTTTGCATTAATTTATAATTTTTTTATACGTTGTAATAAATGCAAGGACCAGATTGTAATTAGAAAATGCAGGGACCAGATTGTACTAATAAAACGCAAGTCCAGATTGTAATAATAAAATGTAATGTAATAATAAATTGTTTTTTTCTTCTAATGCAGCATGTGGTACCAAAGGCCAGAGTGCTAGCCAATTGGCCATCAGGACGTGATGTGGCAAGAGTACTGACGAAAGTTTCATAATGAATATTAGTTTTTTTCCCCCACTAATTTGCAATTTTTTTGTACATTGTATAAACATACTTAAATTTGCATTAATACTTTTTAAGAAATAAACAAAATATAAGCAACAATTGGGACAACAATTTTTTTTTCCCGGTAAATTTTGATACAAATAGTTACAGGCTACTAATCAATTTTTTTTTAAAGTTAATTATGGAAATTATTTTTTTCTATTTTAGCATGGTATTAATCGTAGTAATTTAAACGAAATTTAAATAATACCAAATAAATAACATCAAACATAATAAACTGTTTACATTCTAGAAGCTAGATCATTCAAAATGAAATATAGAACACTTGAATCGATGTTAGCAAATCTTTAATTTCAGCAACTCGTGTTTCAGGTCTATTTTAAAATGCAACTAATTAAAATTACGCAATAAATTAGTGCTTATTTAATTGAAATAAAAGTTACTCGTTGTGCGCAAAGATACTGTTCTATGCACCTGTTTTAAATGATATCTTATACTCTCATTTATTACCATTCCAAGCATTTGTATGTGTGTATGGATACCATGGAGTAACACATGATGATAAGTTACTTCATCTATTTAAGTTCTTTAAGTAGAATAGCAGCACAACTTTAATAGATGATGCGCAGTAATTTTGTTTTATTTACATGATTTCAAAATGAAACAAAGCACTAAATTCTGTAATACATTTAACTTTCACGGGATTATAGCAGATATAAATTAGGCCAAGAGGATTTGAAATAAATCTTTGAAGGACTATTAAGTTATTTTGTTATGTCTTACAATTTGTTTAAAAAAATCGAAATAAAATGTTGCCCAGAGAAAGAATCAGCTACACATCTACCGTTCCAATGGCTAGAATACAAGTGATTGAGAACATTAAAATTGATATTTCTTTTTATTTTCCAGCTATAGTATAATATGCGCAGAAGCTAATATATAGTGGTGCTTCGGTATGTGTCCTCTTTGGTGTACGACCTTTACTTGGAATACGATTGCGGGCATCAACATGTGAAATGTATGGATGTCAAAAACTTTGCAAATAAGTATTAATAAAGTACTAATAGCATTGTTTGGAATGACCAGATAACGATCTTATTTCTGAAAAATCCTTAAGAGAAAGTAGCATCAAAGTTCTTTGGACAAACTTTTCGTAAACTTCAAATGTGATGATTCTCAACCAGGAAAATAGTGAGAATCAAATTTGACAAGTTTTAATTATTTTATATAATCCCATCAATGAGAATTATGCCAATAACAACATCCTTTTTTTTTCTAATGCAGCTGGCAAATACTTAAACAGTTGTCTTTGATGCCTTAAGGCAAGCGTTGCACGACGTTACTCACTTAGCACTACCCAGGGGGTACTTGTAGCTTTGAAGCGATAAGACCACCTCTTATGTATAGCTATATATAAGAAGCTACGGAAGCGAATAACACTACACCCGTAACGCCTCCTACCTTGTTTTTGTTTAGAATTTTTAACAACAACATATTATCTAAGAGCTTGCTGCTTTTTAACTTTAATTCTTTTATTTTATTTTGATGACTTAACTCTATTTATGCAGCTTAATTTTAAATTTTTAATAGGAGGTATGGGGATTTATCCCCGGAAACTCCGATAACTTACACAACTTTGCACCCCTAACGCTCTACGATCATATTAGACCAGGGCTTACGGTTTAACGTGGAATTTGAACCACTACAAGCATACAAGCCCTATACCCAAGATTAATAATCTTTCTTTTATTTTTGATGGTTGAAATTCATTTGGTATACGTCCATGGATTTGATTTGTCGCACTATGTCATTTTTTGCACCCGAGATCTACAGTTTAAAGTCATTAACTAATATCCCATCGTAACGTTCCTAACATCCATCCCAAAAGCAGACCCACCCTTGTGCATTCTACAATAACACCCCATCACACTACACCACTGTGCCTAGAGCCGAGTCGCCCCTATACAGTTTGGAAATTATGTGGGTGAGAAGTCTGATTGGGCTCCGTTACGCTCTACGGTCATATGAGACCGGGATCTATGGCTTAAAGTGGATTCCTAATCACACAAACATCCATGTCACCGGCAGCATTCGAACCTGAAGCCTGTGGTACCAAAGGTCAGAGCGCTAGTTACTTGGCCATAAGGCTGCTCCAAGGATTTAGAACGAATTACGGACAGAGAGGCACTACTGAATATTATTATGCAGATTATATTATAGGAATTTTTTTTCCAAACTCATTGTGTTCATTTAATTTCTGTAGAAATTATAACTGATACAAAAATCATGCATCAAAATAAATAAATAAAAGGACATATATTTTTTTCCTTTTGCGCCTCAAAAATGAATAAAAGTAACTCACCGAGTAAAAGTCACCGAAGTCAGTTGTTCGATCGGGGGTGTAGGAATGATTTTGGTGGCACCCATGCGCAAAACCACCAGATGTTGGGGAGGGGGGAGGACAAAGCCAAGTTCAAGGCCACTCATTCGGAGGAGGGTTTGTGTTTTTCCAAATGAGAGGGGGTTGAGGTCAGGGGTGAAGACAGGAGAAGGGACCGGAAACTATGGATTCTTTCTTTTACTGTTGACGAATGGTGGAGGAATGCTAGCAGGGTGGCATTCATCTTCCCCTGTCTAGTCTTAAATGAACTCTCACACTCCTTTAACAAAGGCGTACGAACGTGCGAGAACGTCTTACAAAAGTTTTTGGAACAAAAAGATAGGGAATGGGAATCTTTGAATTTGTTTAAGGACACAGTCTAATCTGAAATGATGAAATCGCAAAATGTATAAAGATAATATACACGAAAACGACATTAATATTTAAATAACGGTGTTTATATTGTAATGAAAATTGCTATAAAAGTTTTTGGAAAAAATTACCGAGAGTATTAAAAATACAATACATTTAAATATCTATTATTCCATGATTTGATGCTTTTATTACATAAATACGAACTACTTTAATAATAAGAACTTGATAATTATTATTTTTTTTAATGCAGCTGGCAAATAATAGACCGTGATCTTTTATGCCATAAGGGTTGCACGGACGTTACTCACTTAGAACTACCCAGGGGATACATGCAACTTGAAGATAAGCTACGGACGCTGAATAACAATGTCCCCGCAACGCTCTACGATCCTATTAGACCGGGACCTGCGATTTAAATTGGATTCATATATATATATATATATATATATATATATAACGGAGATAGGAATTCCAAACTAACGCGTATCTTCTGTTAGCGGATCTAATCTTCGTAACATTACATATAACATTATTTGTTCAAAATTTTACTAAGCTATAAAACTAGAAGATCCTGTTTCTTGTTTTAAATTTTATCAAGATATGATAATCTTTCGTCACTTAAAGTAACAAAAAAACAAACAAAAAAATTAAATAATCGATTTTGTACAAAATAGTCTAAGAGAACTTCTTCAGAGCTTAAAGAATGAGTCGTTCTGTCACATACACTTTTAATAATGAAATCTTAAAGTCACTTTCTACCATTAACATTATCTTAACTTAGTAATCAATCTCTGAATGAAGATCTTTATTTTTGCATTTAAATTAAAGATTTTATCATCTTTAATACACCAACAGAAAAATAGAAAACCAACTGGTGTCTTTGATCAACAGAGCTCTTCCGAAGCGGAAATAAAAGATTCTTCTTCATGCTGATGTACAGACAGCCAAGGCACTTACAATTACAGCATACAAAGAAGATAAAAATAATGGCAGACTTTGAAACAACAAGCAAAAAGACCGGATGTCGAATTGTCATAAATCCGTCGCCGCGGTTTCGAATTCTTCAAGAAGTGACCGATCTGACACAAGACAGACAGTACCGTAGGCGACTCCAGTCCTGTTCACAAGGGGGTGGTGGTAAGCAAAGAAAAGGTCACCGCTTCTGCTCATTAAAAAGATCGGTTTACTCTTTCGCTGTTAAAGAATGCCACCGAAATACGTCCTGCGAGCTAATTAAAAGACACGAGGAGTCCATTCATTGGCAGCGGCTTGATGGATGGGAGGATGGGTGACTGCAGGCCGCGAAGTGGTCATTCATAATGATTTGGGAACACTGGGGTGTTTCTGTTGACATTTCCTACTTTTTGAAACTGTTTCTTTCAGGATTTACACTTTGTAACGGACTTGCATTGTTCAGATTAGGAACATTAATTTGCGAATGAAACAGAAAGAAAATTGTAAATTTGCTGTATACATAAAAACGTTAATATATATATTCCGTCCCGCATTTTTAATTTTCTTTTAGTAAGTATTTCTTTTTAGATAACTTTGCAGATTTTTTGTTCTTTACATTTGAGTTAATTTCATAGATGCCCACAATCAATCCCAAAGTGCTCTTATTCTGTCAAGCTAAAACTACATATAGAAAATGTTAAGTGATTTTATATAACAAAGGTTTAAAAAAAAAAAAAAAAAAAAAATCATGTATCGGGATGTAGTTTTGGGGACCAATGTTGTATTTTTGAAACTATTTCCCTTGCAGATGCAAATAAATGCCTTGGCAAAATCTAAACTTATGATTCCTTCTAAGATCAGAACTAAATATCGACAGGAAAATAATTACTACCCTCACAAGATTAAGGATGAAGCACACACACACAAAAAAAATTTCCTACTGATGGTGTTAAAAAATACAAAAAAAAAGTGGTACTACCCCAATGTCGAGCCTGCTCCTCATCATGTTTTTGATTCCCCAGCTGTTACAGCCGTCATGCATTGTCTGGACCATCCCTCGGAAGAGGATTTATATTCCGAGCTGGCAATCAACATAGCCAATATTATACGGAAGCACCACGATATTTGATTCCCTTGTGCTCTTCAGGGGATACGGCAACAACAACAGAAATACTTCCCCCATTTTCATTTTTGTTCCTTTAATAAGACTCTAATAAGGACAAAATATTTTATTCATTTCCTTCGAGTGGAAATGGGTTTATTTTTTTTAATGAGTGAGTGAGTTCATGAATAAAAAAATCGAATGATTTTGCAGAATGATTGAATCAATTTTCCCTAGTTTTTTTTAGAAAAGAAAAAACTGTGAGCGATTTGTGATGTTAAGTGTATTTCATATTCACCAGTTATTTATCGATAAATATGTTACGTCTTCTTACATAAGTTAAGCCTTGAATTAATCAAAGTATACAAGTTCGTTCATTCATTAGATGGATGGATCGATGGATGACAGCAACCGACTTGATGTGAAGGTGGTCCTTCACAAAGAGTTTAATTGTCCACGTTGGTAACTAATGGCAGCAAAGTATATTTTGAAACTGTTTGCTCAAAGAGATACTACTGATTTTTTTAATGGATTTTCAATGTTTTTAGTTTAGAAATAAAATTAAAGTCGTCAGTTATTTGATTCAAAATAAGAATACAGACTAAAATTGATAAATATATCATACATTCAATCAATCGAGATCTTTAATTTCGAATCAAGTTGTAACAAACTATTTTTTTCTATAACAGTTAACAAAATTATTGGATATTTAAAAATTAATTTCTTTTGCAAGAACTTTCCAGTACTGTGATCTCATTTATAGAAGGTATTTTTTATTTTATGTGTTTATTTGTATTTTCCGATAACATAGATGTCCATAAATCTGCTATTTATGGAATACTGAATTTATTGACAATACTATTTATGCAATCTGAATTTATTGATGAAATTTATAGACATAATCTAACACAAATAAAATTTGCAACATTTACTTGAGAATGAAACGAAACGGAAAACTCAATAAATTCATATAAATTTCCAATAAATAACACTTTTATAAATAAAAAAAAAGCCTTTCCATTCATTTTTTGAGAATATTTTTTCTTTTTTTACAAACAAATAAATACATAACTTATAATTAGGTTTTTCCCACACATAAAAAGACATCCACTGAATTATTTACTACAATTGCTTAAAGGATAACATCGATTTTCTAAGAGTGAAACAATTTGTAATTCATGAAAAAGTCCTTTCAGCAAAAGGCTTGGAGATATCCGATTCTCCCATTATGATTACAATTACAAAAAAAACCAGATATGAAACGTTACATATTCATTGAATATGTTAGCAAAACGATTTTTAACAATTTTTTTTTCTGTTTGGTACCTTTGTTCTATTGAGGAAAAAGAATCACTTTTTACCCACCAATTAAATGGCCGCCAAACAAAAGAAAGATGTTTATGATTCGAATGTATTGTTAAAATACGATTCGATTCATTTTTACATCAACCTTCAAGGTAATTGATGCTCCATTACGGAGAAATTATTTTGGTGTGGCACTTGATAGAAGATAAAAGGAACAAAACAAAATGTTCCATTTTTTTTTTTAAATACGAATCTCTATTTCCTTTCGAACTTCTTCTTAAGTGCTTTTTCATAATAGATGTCCTTCAAAAATATGGGTCTAATTTATTTGTTGTAAAACAAGCAAATCTGCCTGATAATTTTTTAAAAACTTCCCTTTTATTTATGTATTTGAATGTGTAATTTTATTTATTATTTAGTATTTTATTGAAAGTAATTTCACATTTTCCTTTTGAGATAAAATTATGAAATAATAAATAACCAAGAGTTAATAATGCATAAGAGAATCAAGAATTTAAATAAACAGGGCATTAGAAAATATTGCCTCAAGTAAAAACATGGTAATTTTTTTTTTTAACAACGTAAATTCATAGTTAACTTCCAAATACAATTACAGGTTTTATCACAATTTTTCTTACTACGAATATAATAAAAAAACAATAGTCAAAAGAATATATCAAAGTTTGAAAATTCTAGGCATAAATGAAAGAATGAAGTATTCCAAATACAATAAGAAGCTCCATGAGCACGGGAAAATGCCAAAAGGGATAAATGGGAAACTTCAAGCAAGAAAAAGGAATTGGTCAACGCCGAGTACTTATAGCCATTGGATATACAAATATTTAAAATCCCAGACGTGAAAAACTATACTACAAAACACTTCAAGCAAATGTCAAATTCTCCAGAAAATTCCTTAAGATAAACGCTATTCATGAATCATTTCAAGAGTTAGAAGTCAGAAAGCATCATTTTCTGCAAAAATTTGTATTGGAGTTTTATTTGCTTCATTTCCGGATAACATAACGGACCCCTAACAAGGACAACATCATGTTCACACATGATAATAATCACATACACAATACAGTTAATTGCAACAAACACATATGAAGCAAATATTATTAAATAGTTTAAAGACATTAAAATTTAGTTAATACAAAGGTGCTTTAGAACTAATTTAATATTTTAGCTATTTTTTGCACATTGTTACAACAATTGTATTTGAATTTTTTGAAGCACACAATTTCCCTATTCTTTTAAGACTTCAATAGCATATAATATTTTATGCTATTAAAATATCTGCACTATTGTAATTGCTCAAATTATTGAGTAGTAATAAAAAAGGAAAACTCAAAGAATTTAAGAAAACATCTCCTGCTTGAGAACAATTACAGCAAGAGATCGAAAAAGCTAAAGCTATGGGTACAATTAAGAGTCCGTTGACGATGCCCAAAATTGAAATTAAGCCAGTTTAAAATCAAGTAACTTATTTGTTGGTTACAAAAAATAAATAAATATAAAAGACAAATAAATTTAATTTATTTTTTCCATCTAGTGCAATGCATGCACGGCTACTAAATCACGTGCCCGGACCGCTAATTCCTTTGAGATACGTCATTACATTCCCACCCCAACAGAATTACAGGAATCATCTGAAACACAAAAACCTCAACGAATCCAATCTATAAAATCAGTCTGAAACGTACACTTTTCTATCCTTATAAAGACAAGCACGCGAGACAACATGGCCAAAAGCCTGCCAGGGAACGTGTCACTGATTTGTATGGATGGCAGCGTGTAGCTGAAGAGACAAAGGGACTCACGCTGGACAAACCTCACGGGTGCAATACAACGGCGCGGAGGGTTTCGCTGGTAGTGGGGAAGTTTCGACCGTTTGGGTGGTAATGTTGTGAACTCTTCGACTATATTCAATTAAAAAAGCATTGTGAATGTTTTATAGATGGATATTGCCGTGTAGTTTTAGATTGATTTATTCGGTGATCTAATTGAGAGATTTGGGCTTCAGAATCAAGAAAGCTCAAATTGAAACACGACAAGTAAAATGTGGGAATGTGCACCATAAATCTGTAGGCCGGGAGAATGTTGGGCTCAAAGATGAGAGGGAGTATAACTTTTTTTTTTTTCATCCGTTGTTACTGAACATTGGTTGGCATTATGTTTCATTTATGTAGGCTACCACTGAGTGATGACCACTGAATCTCGACTATATTCAATTAAAAAGGCAATTTTGCTTCGTTGTGAATGCTTCATTGATGGATATTGCCCATGTAGTTTTCGATTGATTTATTCGGTGGTCTAATTGAGATATTTGGGCTTCTGAATCAAGCAAGCTCAAATTGGAACACAACAAATGATGTCAAACTAAAAGTTTTCGTTTTAATGTGGGAATGTGCATCACAAACCTGTAAACAGAGAATGCTGAGCTCGAAGATGAGAGGGTGCTAAACTACTTTTTTTTTCGTTGTTGTTGAACATTGGTTGACATCATATTCCATTTATACATGACTCCACTGAGTGATTGTGGAGACGACATTGGAAGAACTTTCAGAGGTAAACGTCCCAGAGTGTAATTGTGATATGGGAAAAACCCAGAAGACTAATTAGGCAGCCCAATTGCCGATGAAACACTCTTATACATATAATTTGAATCGAGATTGAGTGTTCTGAAATCTGTGACTGCAATGCACACCGTCAGCGGATTCGTAGCTGATCCCGTCTAGACTTTACCACTGGTTAACGAGTTGAGCGTGTTTCTAGATTTGTGATCCAATATTAAAATTTAATGTACCCACATAAAATAAAAAAACCAGGTGAATAGCTTTTATATATATATATATATCGCCCTAATAATCGCCAGTGTTCTGCAGAGCGGGATGGATAACCCACGAATATTCTACTCATGGATGGAGCACCCGTAGATAGAAGTTTGAATTGACTCCTGAGTCTCTACAGACATATCCTACTGTTTAAAGAAAACCGAACTACTGATCGAACCAACTAACCGAAACCTACGGTTTAAAGTGGATTTCAAATCACTACTAATATCCATAACACAGTCGAGACTCGAATCCGAATCTTGTGGTACTGAGCACCAGACACTATGTCACCAGATCCCATTTATTTATGTAAATACAATACAATATGAATTCTATTTATATACAATCATAAAAAAAAATATGGTATTGATGCGCATATCATCTCCACAGTAAAAGAGTTGCCGCCATCGAAAACAACACATCGCACCCCCTACGTCCACATGCTTCAAAAGACACCGACTGGGAGACTTGTTTACTCATTACCCAGTGCAAAGTATTCTTTTTTTTTTTTTCATTTTTTATGTATAGAGATATAAGCATCTTGAGGGTGAAAATAAGCGGAAAAGCATGTGGGGTGATAAGAGAACGGGGGCGGACAAAGACCCTGGTCTCCATCAGGGGGTGATATCGGCAACCGACAGTGACATTGTTTTAGAGGGGTCATCAAGGGCGGGCGCTGATCCCCTAGGATTCTTCTTCGGTTTCACTCACCCCCGTGAACTCAAGAGTTCATTATTCAGTCGTGGAAATGTCACATAAAAAGCATGCCATTTGTTGTCCGGTGCTCGCTCATTGGTTAGTGAGGAATTGGAAACGGAAAAAGGATTCGGCAGAGGTCAAAGCATGCAGGCGGGAAATGGGAACTTTTGCAATAATCCATAAGAAAGATAGCACTGATGCCAGAGATTGAATCAACAGCGAATCTGACATCTACAAATATGCTTGTCTCTTACATGTAGTTGAAATATACAGTAGCCCCTATGTTAAAATAAGCATTTTGATGATATGATGATTTTTACAATAATCTATAAGACAGCACTGAGATGTCAGAGATTGAATAAATGATGAATTTGACATACACAAATATACTTCGCTCTTACATGTAGTTTAAATACGCAGTAGCCCGTCGTTATAATACGAATTTTTATGATTCGACATCCTGACATCGATTATCCTAAGGAAACTAAAAATGTCCCCAAAGAAAGAAAAAAAGTGTGAAAGATACAGTTGTAATAATGGATGAAGCCTGTATAGTATAGGAACGATCAAATTCCAATTTCATAGCTGAAATGCAATGACTGCATATTAAAGCATTAAGTAAAGTTAACGGAATATTATCAGAAATAAATGAAAACAAAGACCTTCAGATTCTTTTTTTTTTTAAAGAAAAACATAAGCAGGATTTTTTTTTAGTTCTTAAAACAAAACAATGTATACGCTTTTGGTAATCGTCTCTGTAATATTGCTAACTAAAATATGACAGTGTTTTCTTTAATTAAGAGACTACCCAATTGTTTGCCTTATCATCAAATCAAACATTTTGTTTCAAATTACCACTGTTAAACGTGTTCGACATATCGTGAGTATTTAAAAAATAAAAATAAAAATACTGTATATATTTCGGGATGTTGTAGCTGTCAAAGATCAGAAGATTATTTAAATTCAAGAACACAAACTCGGTACACCACAAAGAAAATAAAAGAGAAATATCAGCAAATTATAAAATGGAATTCATTAATCTGATTAAAGCAAAAAAAGATTATTTGGCAATTATACAGAACATATAAAAACATTCTTCAGGCAGAAATTCATCCCCGCTTATGCATTAAGTAACAAAATAAAACGCGTATGCTAGAAGGTTAATTAATAACTAACTTAAAAATTATTCACACATTTTTTTTTTTTATCAATGTTTATGTAAGCACGTGTGAATGATCGGAAATTCAATAAAAATTTAAGCCAACTATGCACAATAACGTGTGAAAAAGTACACCATTTTTAATTTTCATACGTTTGAACCGCTTATTAAAAAGAACTTGCTAAAAGTAACAAATAACTTTGATGAGTAAAAACAAAATTAACATACCAGAATCACCATCAAATAAACAGTTGCACCGTTTTAAAGCAACCTTCAGTACTGGACTCGTTCAAGGGGCATTTAACTTTCGTTTAAAAATATGGAGGGAAAAAAAATACGCGATTTAAATTCGGCGGGAAAAATGCCAACTAATCCTTGTACTTGAAGCTCATTAATCAGAATTTTTTTATTTATTTTTCTTTTTGAAATACAAGAACGAAAACAATTCTGCCACCTGTTTTAAAGGCGGCATGGAGACAAGGGGGAGAGGTTTGGTTTGTCGCTCTACGGTCATTTTAGGATCTACGATAGACCGGCAAGTCCTTACGGTGGCTTGCTGACAGGGTGTGAATTCTCTAATTACCACCTTTGAGAGTATTCGTTCAAACTGTCGTGGCAAATGGGGGAAAAATGTAGCATACTCTTTATGAAGCAATTTGGAAAACGTTTAATCTGCTACCAACTGCCATTACACTGACAAATGATCTAGGTTTGGTTTGGTTTGTCGCTCTAAGGTCATTTTATGCACACTTTAGGCTAATTAGATCGGGACCTACAGTTTAAAGTGGATTCCGAACCACTCACAAACATCCACGCCACCGCCAGGATTCGAACCTGAAGCCTGTGGTACCAAAGGCCAGTGAAGAGAGAGACGAATAAGCTCCCCTTTAAATGTAAATAAACACATTTTAACAGTCAGGAAAGTATTTATTTTATTTTCATTATTACTGTATTCCTTTTTTTAAGGGGGCCTGATGGTCGGTGGCTAGCGCTCTGGCACTCGGTACCGCAGGTTTCGGGTTCGAGTTTCGGCTGTGTCATGGATCTGCAGTGGTTCGGAATCCACTTTAAACAGTAGATCCCGGTCTAATAGGATTTTAGAGCGTTGGACGTAGGACTGACAATCCTGCATCATGAAAAGACAACATCTGCTGTCACGAAATCTGCCTAGGTAGATGGCCTTGGCCCACGATGGGGCTGAAGATGAATTTTTTAACCTCTTAAAAGCATCATCACGGGTCTAATGGCCGAGTGGTTAGCGCTATGGCGCTCGGTACCACAGGATTCGAATTCGAGCCCCGTCGGTGCCATGGATGTTTGTTGTGGTTCGGAATCCACTTGAAACCGTAGGTTCTGGGCTAATATATGATGGATGCAGTATTACTCGCGTCCATAGCATATCTTTAAGCTATTCTCTGGGTAATGGTAAAAGAGTAATGTCGGTGCAGCCCTTGCTTATGGCATAAAGATTAATAGCATGTGTATTGCCAGCTGCATTAGAAAAAAAAATTATTCATTTTAAAGGTTTCTTAATTTTCGTTTTGTTACAAAAAGACAAAATTATTCTTTTAAAGATTTAACGAAATCGAATTAAAAAAAAAAAAAAAAAAAAAAAAAAAATTATCGTGTTTTAAATTTTATCTAATCCAGAAAACAATGTGCAAAACTAGTTACTCTGGCATCAAATAAAGTTTATCCAATATTTATCACAAAAAAGTCTTTGCTTATCATTACTTTTTTATGTTAATTTCCCGCTTTCTTATATTATTCTTAATTTTATGTGGACATAAACATGGAATAATTAACAGATAATTATGAAGAGGTTTTATAATAAAGCGGATTCGTTTGTTTTAAAATTCCATCAAATTCAAAAACATGCAACAGATTGAGATTCAGATAAGATAAAATAAAATATATAACATTCTCTAATCTGGATAATAAAATAATAAAAGAAAATATAATTTATTTAATTTCATAAATATAAAAAAAAAAAAAAAAAATCAAAACGAAAGAAGGTAAAATAAAAGTGTCAAAATACAAATGTTTTAAAATGAATGTTGAATTTTGATCATTTCGATGGCAACGTGCCGAAATTAGATACAGAAAAGAGAACTCGCGGGATTTTTTTTATTTTTATTCTTTTTCCAAAATGGCGCCCGTCATTCATTCCATTCACACGATTTTTAATCGCTGAGCTTGTTGAATTCCACACGGGGAAGAATTAAGATAATAAAAATAGTTTTAGAGAACCATGAACCTTATTCGAACAAGTATTTCACACATGTCTGAAATTTTGATTTATTAATCAGACAGGCCACTCGTATGAGTCCCATAAATAACAGCATAGCGAAAGGATTGTTACTGGTTAAAGTCACGTTTTTCTGTAAGTCGAAAAGAAGAGGCAATAAAAAAATTATCTGCTACTTGGCGAGGTTAATGCTTCATTAATTTCTGTGTTTTAAGTTTCTGTTTGACCGAAAACAGAACAGATGTGTGCAGATGGCCTATACTTTCTAACAGCTCCTTATTTGTAATTAATGGATCTCACGGGTTGAATTTATAGGTGCTATAATTCAGCCTTACAAGATTTGGATTCCCCCTGCACTTTTAGAATTGTTTACTATCGTTAAGTGATATGGCATGGGTGAGAAATTTATATTCTTTTTTTGAAAGAACAACGCTTTTGAAATATTTTTCATAAATTAATGAATGTCACTTGGATTTAATCGAAGCAGTACAATTGAATTTTTACAAAATGATCCAAGAATTTATGTTTAGAATATAAAATATACATCGAAATTCAAGTATTATAATATAATAATTAAGTGATATAGCATATATAATTAATTGAAGCAATCCAATTAAATTTTCACAAAATGCTTCAAAAAGAAGAATTTCTATTTGGGATAAAAAGTATCCATAAAAATCCATTTTTACATATTACATTAAAATTCAAGTATTATATAAGCGAAAAAAGTATTCTCAATGGTGATTTGTTTCAATAATAACGAAATTTAAACAAAATTGGTCAATAGTGATTTAATTATCTTCACTATAACATAGATATCGTTCTTTTTAAAGAAACCATTGAAATCACTTTTTAAAAACCATTTTTGAAACCAGAATGTATTTTACGTGCATCTTCTTGTATTTTTCCTATGGTTTTAAATGTGGCACAATAATCTTCCCTCGTATTGTGATTTGCAACATGTAATGATTACTCTTAATTACTTAATTTTACTCTATTTATTGAAATTTATTATAGTTTTATTCAAAATAATTTTAAATAAAATGATGAAATATTATTTTAAATATCAGTCAGTTAAATGAGTAATTATTATATACCATCAATAATTAAAATTAATATTTCACATAGGTGGTAACAAACAAAAAAAGGACGCAATTGCGGTTATTTTTGTAGCATTTTAAGAACAAAAGTATTAAAATAAAAGAAGTTCAGTTTAATAACAATAATAATAATCAGTAGAAGGAAGAAAAGCGCTACTCACTGCATTTGTTTGGTTATTTTATTGTAACAAAAATCTTTGTACATTATTAGCATTGAACATAGGGCTGACAACCCTACGCCGTAAAACGAAAACATCTCTAGTCTCGAAATCTGCCAGTAGGCAGACGGCCTTGGTTTAACATAGGGCTGTTGCGGCATCGATGATAATATATATGTTTATTTTTTAAAGAAATTTTTAAAAATTGAAATTTATTTTACATGTAAATAGTGGTTTTTTTTTTTTTTCTGTGGTTTTAAAAGACATTAATCTTTTCAAGTATTATGATTTGCAGCATGTAATGATTAACTTTAATACCTATTAATAATATATATATTAATAATATATATATTTTTGGTGAAATTTATTAAATAATAGTATTCATTTTTAAATAAAATGAAATTTCGCTTTAAATATCAGTCAGTTAAATGAGTAATTAATATATACCACCAATGATTCAGATTTCGCATAGGCAGGGAACAAGCAAAAAATGACACAATTTCAGTTATTTTTCTAATATTTTAAGAACAAAAGTATTATTAAAAGGAAAAGAAGTTCAGTTTAACAACAACAATAATAATCATTAGAAGGAAGAAAAGTATTACTCACTGCATTGTTTGGTTATTTTATTGTAACAAAAATATTTGTACATTAGCGCACTAACCAGTGATCAAGTCAATCGTCAGCCGATTGTTTAGGTTAACCGTCTACGACTTTTTCTGTCTTTTTTTTTTTTTTTTTTTTTTTTTTTAATAAATGGAATAATTAATTACATTGGGGTTGAGCAGTGGCTATTTTGTCTTCGCGAGATACCCTTGAGGTGTTGCAATTCGGAACAGGTTTGGATTAAATATGGGTCGCAATCTGTCAACAATAGGGTCGAAGTGACGCCTTTGTTTAATGACAAGAGGTCCATTGTAAAATCGGAAACTTGACAGCTGCAGGAAAAACTGTGAGTGACTAATTCAGTGTTTAATTTTCCCCTGCAGGTGTAAGAAAGAAGCAAAACAGCAACAAGATAACGCTACAAGAAAAGTCTGCATTTTGATACGGGTTTATTGAAATCCGCTAGCGAATTGGCATTGTATAAAAAGTTTCAATAGCGTTGAGAATAAAAGGTTACCACCAAATGTCCTAGAATTGGGGATTCTTATCATTTAGGTTTAACAAAGTTTCATCAGAAGATCTTAGGTCAACTTTGATTTTAATTACAAGTTATAAAATTGAGCACTTGAATGATTAACAGCATTCAAAACCTTTTCATTTCAACTGAATAATCTTATTGAATAGAAAGTTTTTTTTTAAATTAAGAATAGATATTTTATAGAACATTTTTATTTAAAAGCAATGTCTCAGAAATCCGCATAAGATGGTAGTAGCTCACATCAATGGCAATTTATACATATGCTTTTATTAAAAATTGCTTTCTCAAGAATTTGCAATTGCTTTCTCAAAAACAGAAGAATGCTAGATTGAAAAGGACTGCTTTCGAAAACCAGAAAATCATGATGCAATTAGTTCAATAGCGGTAAAAAAGCATTTTAAATGATCTTAAGCAAAGATGATCTCAAATCGATAATGTTTTAGTCTAGTCTACTACTTGTGTATGTCATAACCAACTTGCTTATTATACCAACAAACTTGCTGGCTATGCCGTTACATAATTACACCTAAGACAAAAAATTATGCAATGCATAACACATATTTTAAGATTTTAAAAGTAACTAATTTAATATTACATATAAATGTAATACAATATTACATTTTTTTATTGAATATCAAGTCACATTACAATCACGTTCATATCTTTAAAAAAAAAAAAAAAAAAAACATTATTTATAAATTATACCCTACTTTAGTCATACAAACACATGTTTTAAAAAGAATAACCTTGCATGATATTTAACCACTAAACGCTAATTTAACTGCCTTATTAACTAAAAAAATTTGAAGTATTTTAACTTCCTTTTAATTTAAAGTTTACATTTGAAATTTAATCAATAAAAAAATGTATTTTTACTGAAATTGACGTTTAGAAAATTCACTTGTGTACGTACATGTTTTAAAAAAAAGACCTATCCAATGTTCTTGCTGAAGAATATAGAAGGTAGCTATAGATTCGAACCACCACCCCAGTCACACCCATCTTTGAAAATTGCCGACTGCTGTGTCACGATGATGATTATTGTGATGGATGATTCTGAAGGGCCCCCTCTTCCCACCCAAACAGAAAAAGTTGAAAAAGGCCCGGTTTCACTAAAATAACTCGAGCAAGAAACCATTATCCCTCCCTAGTTGCAATAATATTTGTTTTTAATTACAGAGATTAAAGAGCCGTATCGATTTAAGCTAAGTCGTCGTTGACAAACATTAACAGTAATTATAGTTGTTTCCAAATCTTGTATTCGTACAAAACATTTTGGATTCTGTTGATAAATAAACGTTTTTATTTTTGGAAAAATTGTAACGAATTATAAAAATGTATATCATTTTGAAATACACGCGTAATCTAATCTCATGAAAACAACAAATTTCGGAATTCAATAGCAATTTTTTTTCCCCTTACTGTAAGAGGGCACTAACATTTATTGGTAAACTTTATCCGCCGCTGAACATGCAATTTGGGGGCCTGATGGTCCAGTCTAACGCTCTGGCGCTCGGTGCCACAGTTCCGGCGGTGCCATGAATGTTTGTAGTGTTTTGGAATTCACCTGAAACCATAGGTCCCGGTCTAATATGGCTGTAGAGCGTAGGACTGACAAACCTACTCCGTAAAAAAAGAAAACTCCTGTCTCGAAATCTGCCAGTAGGCAGACGGGCCTTACTAACAATGGGGCTGTTGCACTAATGATAGTGATGATGATGAACATACAATAAACTATGCATTCCAACCTTGCAGGTTTAAAATGAGGAGGTAATGTTAGAAAGTAATGATGCTACCTTACCAATTTGGTTTGGTTTGTCGCTCTATGGACATTTTTTACACACCTCACGCTAATTAAACCGGGATCTATAGTTTAACGTGGATTTCTAACCACCAACAAATACCCATGCCACCACCAGAATTCGAACTTGAAAACTGTGGTACCGAAGGCCAGAGCAGTAGTCAATTGGCCATCAGGCCGCCAAAAACTCACCAGCCAGTATGAATATAATTCAACATTATTATTTTAAAATAATTAAATAAGTCTGATGAAAACCGAAAGACATCAATGCAACGTGAACATGAATAAATAAAAAAATATATATGAAACTATCGAACAATGGCAGATGATTAAATTATAATAGCTTTGCATACATTTTAGCGACACAAAATACAATAGAAGTCTGCACTGATTAGCCTACGGCCATTCAGTACCAGAAAAAAGTCACGATGAACTAGATAACTTCATATTAATAAGTCGCGCGACGTCCGAGAAGATAAATTTGAGGGCGTGGGAGAAAAGGGGTAGACCCCGAGCCCCCCTGGGGAGATTGGAACAGCTCAGAGACAAACGATCTTTCACTCGCTTACAAAGTTTTCTCTCGGCAGACAACAACTAAATGTTAACAGATGTAGAAAAAAAGAGTTTCTGTACCGAATTGCTCCTCCGTAAGAGATTCAATAAGGTCACTAGACGGTTGTGGATTTCATTCATTCGGCTGGTGTCATCTCCCCCCCCATCTCTGGTTAACCAATCAGAGCAGGAATGCGTCTATTCATTCAAGATGACTGGTAACTGAAAGATGATTTGCATAAAGATAACACGATGCGCATTCCTCTGTGTATTATAGGCGATGTAACTGAGAATAATTTTTATTATCTTATATATTTTATTTTATCTTTATAAAATATTTATGGCAGAGAACCATATATAAATAAAAATTATTATTAATATAAACTTATTAACCCAAAAAAACTTAAAAAACTAACCTAAATTATTATTAATATTAATTATTATAATAATTTTCGCATATAAAATAAAGATGAAATGTAAAGAAAAGATGTGGCCTGCGAGTGATTAGTGCTGTGATTCCTAGCGACGCTATGGATGTTTGTAGTGGTTCAGATTCCACGTTAAACTGTTGGTCCCGGTCTAATTAGCCTAAACTTTCCAAAAAATTTATTCTCACTTGGGATTTGTTTAAATAATAACGAAATTTAAACAAAATTGGTCAATAATAATTTAATTATCTTTACTGTAATATAGATGAGGCCTGATGGCTGAGTGAATAGCGCACGGTGCCATAGATGTTTGTAGTGGTTCGGAATCCACTTTAAACCGTAGGTCTAATAGGATCGTAGAGCGTTGTGAGGGTAGTGTTATTCGCGTCGGCAGCATATTTTCAAGCTACACATGCACTATAGGTAATGCTAAATGAGTAACAGCGGTGCAGCCCTTGCTTATTTTAATCAATCAACTGTTCAATTATTTCAATAGAAGTGAATGTTATTTATTGAAAAGATATATATATTTTTTATTACAACATTTTTTTTTAAAGTATATTTCTTACGACACTTTAAATTCCTCGTATCGTAATTTTTCCCTCCCAAAAATTAAACGAATCTTTTCACACTGTGAACAAAAACAACATTCCTGAATTCTATTTTTGAAGAAAATGTATACATAATTACAAAATTATTAATATTTAAAAAAAAAAATGTGTCTACTATCGAAGCTTTTCTCGTGTCTTTCTATCTCAAACTGGAAATTTCTGAGACAGTAATCTCAGTAGCAGATTTTTCTAAAAACGAACCTATTCTGTTGGAGAGGGGGGAAAAAAAGATCGGTGAGACGCATGCCAAATGTCTGTGAGAGTATTGTCTGCTTATTGGCAAGGTGGCGGATGTTTTATTGCACGACAGCTGGTTCCGATCAATGAGAGGACAACTCCCGCTTCTGTTTCGAACAATGGCTCTGGAAGACAATCCCAACGCCCAAATATGGCACCCTATTGTGTGCTAGTGGCTCTATCTAACACCAGGGTTTATTTCGAGAGGTTTGATGGGGTAAGCTCTAACACCTCTTCTGCCTCCGAGCACCAGTTGCGTGGGCGAACTTATCAATTTCATAGCTTCTTCTTTTCCTACGAAAAAAGACTCTTCTCACCTTTTGGTTTTCAGAATCATGGAACGATGAATCTGATTAGATAATTCAGAGAATACCATGGATTTATCACTAAAATATTATTAAAACATATTATTTGAAATATCCGTTTAAATTCGTTGACTTTTTCTATGTACATTGATGGCTTAAATTTCAAATCTTGATCGGTAATTTGAAAGTATGAGATACCAAACTGATTATATATATATTTGGTAAGAATAATACTTGCTTATCTAATGATCAATTAAAATTGTTTTTGAGCACTTTCCCACCAGTTGCGTGGGCGAACTTATCAATTTCATAGCTTCTTCTTTCCTACAAAACAAAGACTGCTATGCCTTTTAATTCCGACTATACATTTTGGTTTTCAGAATTTTGGAACGATGAACCGATTGGACAACTCAGAGAATACCACGGATTTATCATAAAAATAATATTGAAGCATATTATTTGGAATTGCCATTTAAAACCGACAGGTTTTCTATGCATATTGGTGGCCTGAGTCTTCAACTGTTATAACAGTTAAATTATTTATCTTGATTGGTAGTTTAAATATGTGAGATGCCAAATTAAGAAACGCTTGTTTAATTATTTACATATTTGGTAAGAATAATATTTATCTGATGATCAATTAAAACTGTTTTAATCATACTTAAATCTTCGTTAATTTTTTTTTTTTAAATAGGCAGATACCATTATATTTTGTTACTCCCTTTTCTTAATATTTTTTTTTCTTTTTAAGTCTAAAAAAAGGTGATTCAATACTGAGAACTGATTTTTCAAATTTAATACATAACTTCATTGATTTTTATTCAGCCCCTCTAGTTATTTATTACAATTAAATATTTAAAAAAATATATATTACAAAAATGTACTTTATCTTTTCTATTTCTTCTTCTTCATTGGCGCAACAGCCCCATGATGGGCCGTCTGCCTACTTGGGAGATTTCGAGACAGGAGATGGTCACTTTTTATACGGCAGGGTTATCAGCCCAACGTCCAATAGTCATATTAGATCGGCACCTACGGTTTAAAGTGGATTCCGAACCACTAACAAACATCCATGCAACCGCCAGGACTCGAAACTGGAGCCTGTGGTATCAAAGGCCAGAGGGCTAACCAATTTGCCATCAAGCCGCCTTAAATGTTTCTATCTACCAAGTGGGATAAGAAACAACATTTTTTTTTTTTTTTTTTTTTTTTTTTGTTCATATCGAATGAGAAAAAGTAACAGCGTAGGGCAATTAAAAAAACGGCCTACCTCCACCTTTTGAGTAAGGGTAATTTTCCTCCTGATGTTTAATTGTTTCTTCTCCAATAATGTCTTTTATTCATTTTTGTACCACAAAAAACAATACACACACATTTACCTTAAAAATTAATCCAAAATGGAGATACTAGAGTTGTGCGTTTAGTATCATCATTATTATTACATTATCTATGTTTACATGTAAGAACAATAGTAAACACAATAATAATTCATTGTATTTCAATTTTTCACTCCCAAAAAATGTCTACAGTGGGTCCAAATCTAATAGGGGGATATATATTTTTATATGCGACCCGTGGAGTTAGGATGCATTTACAAAGTGGCCCGTAAGATCATTTGGGTTGGCCACCCCTGGTCTAGATGTTGCTATCTACCAAGTGAAATCAGAAACAATTTTTTTTGTTCATATCGAATGAGGAAAAGTAATAATATTTGAAATCACAAGAATTATTAAAAACAGTAATAACAACTTTGCATGCCATAATTTATTGATAACACCAAACGAAATCAACTATGAACTTCTCATAACCAGAGAAAACTAAATATTTTTTGTTATCACTAAGAATACCCTAAAAAACACAACAACAGAAATCACAAAAGCAACAAGGAATTAAAACAGAAAACTTCCATCTAGAAGTAAAAAAAAAAAGCCAAAGCTTCAACTCTGAGAAATTATGAATGACCCGACGAAAGGAAGTTAGGAAGGCGACAACAGGAGATATAAATCCAAACGTTTTCCTTTTTTTCCCCCTCTTTTTTAACCCTTATGCAACTGATCGCTTCTCGCCAAGAAAACTTCAACCCAAAACACCACAATAAACATATCCACCACAGTAAAATACACCACGAAAAACAGAAAGCACTTATTTTAACGAGACGTGAAACAATAGAGGACAGGAAAAGACATTTTTAGCCTCGAAACCATCTGTTTATACGATGCAGAATATTTCAGGAATCACTATTTCGAGACCAGGATCTCTTTTGTTGAAAACTTTAGACGTAGGGCAATTAAAAAAAACCCACCAACATTTAGTAAGGGTAATTTTCCCCCTGATGTTTAATTGTTTCTTCTCCAATAATGTCTTTTAGTCATTTGTGTGCCACAAAAAAAGTACAAACACATTTACCTTAAAAATTAATCCAAAGTGGTAGATACTAGAGGAGAGTTTTTCTATTATTGTGTGACGACTTCACTTCAGAATGTTATTTTCGAATTTCAGTACTGTTAATGATAAGACGATAAGGGATAACAGTGCGGGGATAACTCAAAGTTTATAATTGGGATCCTAGCAAGCCCATAAAAAATTACCCATGCCCATTAAACGGAACAAAATTAGAATTAACCCATAGAAAAAGCGATAACTAACCAAAGAAATATCTTTCCCTTTATTTATTTGGTTTTTTTTAAGGGGAAAGGCGATAAATTTGTAAAAATAAGTATTAATGAAAATAAATTTAAAAATAAATAAAATGAAGATCACGTCGTAGGACTTGCTAAACGAGTTTTTGGAACGTATATGTTCTTTTAAAAAACCTACAAGAGCACTTAATGACACTAAAACGTAGTATTTCGTGAATAGTTTTAACTTTTTTTGCGATATTAGGCGAACATTTTACTGTACAGGGCTTGGAAATACCAGAAATTAACAAGGCGAACGACAGGAAGAAACATTCCTTTTATTTTCAAATTTGTTCTGTGTAATTGTGAAAGTTTCCAAACTCAAGTTTGTATATAACTGCACAGGCAGAAAATATAGCCCATATGCTAGCCTGAATTGAATGCTCTCTTAATATTTTGTAGTCGCATATTGCAGTGAACGGTATTTACATAAATGTACAAATTAAGATAGACATACACATTTGCTGTCATAGTAAAACAGTCATTCAGATCAACGATGTAAACTTGTTAATTAATATAAAAAACTTTGTAGGATGAGTAATTTTAACTATAATTAATTAACGTCAAAACATTATTTCAAACTAAGATAGACATACATATTTGCTAACATGGTAAAAGCAGTCATTCAGATCAACAAACTTGTTAACTGATGTAAAAAATTTTGTAGCACGAGCAATTTTAACTATAATTAATTAATGTCAAAACATTATTTCATTATGCGTTCATTACTTCCAACTAAGATAGACATAAGTATTTGCTATCATGGTAAAAGCAGTCATTCAAATCAACAAACTTGTTAACTGATGTAAAAAATTTTGTAGCACGAGCAATTTTAACTATAATTAATTTATGTCAAAACATTATTTCATTATGTTAAGTTTTCAGCCTCTTTTTTACATGGATTTGGTTGATGCAAACAACAGGAAATCAACTTTCTGAAATATCAAGCAGAAATTAAAATTAACAAAGAATACATTTTCTTTGGCGATGGCAACACAAAATATCATCAAAAATATTAAGAGATTCAATCCATTTAAATAAATTTTCTTTGGCTTCAAAATAATGTCGCCAAATTTTTTTTTTTTTTTTTTTTTTTTTTCATACAAACGATTAAAAAGAAGCAAAATAATATTAACATATTCTTTAAATCTTTATTTAAAAAAACTTGAACGAGTTGAAGACAAACCAATTAACAGAAAGATCTTTGAAATGAAAAAAATCCTTTGATGACGGAATAATATTAAAAAGATCAAAAGCTTTCCCAATAAGATGGGAAAGATCATTACAGCAAACCCGGCAATTAAAATCATTCTTGCTTAAATTCTCACCCATTTCCAATTCTGAAATTAAATGATGAGATAGAAAGATCACTCAGCGCACGGGGTGGGTTGGAACCTCATTACAATTTTCATCTCCATAAAAATGAATCAAATTAACATAGATAGGACGGAGAATGTAATAAGGAAAAGGAAAAAAAAGAAAAAAAAATGTTTGCATATTGTAAGCCGGAATAAGATTTGTTACTTAGTAACAAACAGGTTCGATTCTCTAATTACTGCTGAGGCCTTCGATGTTTGATCTGTGATGGCGATACGCTGTTAACATTGAGGGGGAAAAAAAATTAAGCACAAGAGGTTTTTTTTTTGTTTTTGCAAATCTCGATTTTAATTATAAAAGAAACTTTAAAAAATAAATAAATAATGTAATTTTTAATGATAAGTGAAAGAAAATATATTTACAGGTATCCTAGAATCCTCATCATAACACTGTGGTCCAGAATATGCCTCTTTCTCTTATGTTTAATAATTAATTCATCTAAATCATCTTTCCCCGCTGAATACTAATCTGTCTTAATTATCTTAATTTTAATCGTAACATGTTTTTAAATTAAGCGTATTTAACACTAAACAAATGGAAATATTCTCTGTGTTGTGCATTAATGAATAAAATAATTACAAAATACTATATTTAAAAACAATTCTGACAAAGAGGTTTGATTAGAAAATTAGCTTAGTAAGGAATAATTTTTTAAACAAAATAATAATAATAATATATTAATAAATAACTTCCCGATCCATGCTGGATCATGGCCGTTGGCCTACTGGCACATTCGGAAACAGGAGATTTTTTTCTTAATGTAAAACGTTAGTGTTTTTTCTTAATGGATTCCGAACCACTACAAATATCCACTCGAACTTGAAACCTGTGGCACCGAGCGCTGGCAAATAAATAAAATAAATATTTGGGTATATTTGAACGGAAGATATTAAGGGTTATTCTTGGAGGTGTTAAGGAATTGTTGGAGAAGACGGTACAAAGCACAAATATATAAATACTATGAAGGCCCAGATATTATAAAATTTATTAAGATCAATAGATTAAATTGAGCTGCTCATTTATTTAGAATAAATGATTTAAACCCTGTAAAAAGGCTCGTTTGTCAAAGCCACAGGGACAAAGAGGAAGGGAACGACCCACGTTGCGATGGATAGACGCAGTTGAAAAGGATTTTGCTGTACTAGGGGTTAAGAATTGGAGGACATTTGTCACCCAGAGGAATGCATGGAAACCTTTTCAAAGAAAAGCCTTGGCCCACCCTGGGCTGTCATGCTATTTATTTATAATCATAATGAAATAAAATAAATAAATTAAGTAGCATCTTTATGCCTTTAAATGTCATATTTGACGAAGTTCTAAATAATTCCAAGTTCTCTTCATTAAAAACTCAAAACTAACACCAGCCAAGTGTTTTGGCATCGAAAAGTTGCAATAAGTCTTTTCCTTCCCAGAAGAAAAACAAATAAACGATACAGTGTAAGTACAACCGCCTTTCAAGTAACAACATTAATGCTTTAAATTTAAAATTAGTTCTTTGGAAGAACAACACAGCCAAATTTCACCAAACTGCAGTAGCACCCGACGACTGCATGTGTTAGCAGCCACGAACCAGTCAAGAGCTATTCGAGTCAAAGACAGCGAAATGGTAAATTAAAACTGCCATTCTCTTGCAACTCAGACCTTGTGTGGGTTTGGGCGAAGACAAATGTAGAGAGTGCGACATTGTCTTGAAGAAGGGAGCGACCTCCACACAATGTATCACTCCAGATTTATTGAGCGAGTAATTTTGGGCGTCGGGTTGGAAACGGGAATCCGAAAAAGTCACCCGAAAGCAAACAAAAGCACTTGGAAAAGAAAGGGGTTCCCCTTTCTGTAGATTGGGAAGCGTACCCCCAGCGAAGGATCTGCCATTCCCAGCGGTTGGTGTCCCCCAAGACAGGGCGATCTGCCAAGCACTTTCGTCAACAGTCGTTCGCTTACGAATTTGCATAGACGGATTGCACAAGATTGCAGCACAGTTTTACGCTGGGATTCTGTCTCTAAAAGTGTTAAATACTTCTGTCAAGAACATGGGGTGGCCAACCTAAATGATCTTGCGGGCTACTTTGGAAATGCGTCATAATTCCCCGGGCCACATATAAACTTATGTATCCTCATATTAGATTTATATATCCCTACTATAGACGTTTTTTGCAGTGAAAAATTGAAACATAATGAGTTATTATTATTGTATTTACTATTAATCTTACATGTAAATATAGATAATATAATAGTAATGATACTAAACGCACATTGTAAAGAAATACATAACACTAAAAATTGCATGTTAGCGTCCGTTATGTTCGAGCGTGTTTTGTGTTGGGTCAATTTCATTTTCGAAAAAAAAAAAAAAAAAAATCTCAGGTGTAAATTGAACCAAATAAGCTACAAAATTTTGTGTCAGATTTCTAAAAAGTGAAACATAGAACCTCTTGTACTAGATGTTCCAAGATGCGCGTGCATCATGAGTTCACAGAATATAATTTAATGGCGAACTCATAAATAAAACAGGCAATATCTATAATATAACAGCAAGAATATTATTTTAAAGTCAAAGTTCATTTTTTTCTCATTATTTCGACACGTTATCTTTTGAATATATGGGTGCACACATAATGCATTTTTTTTAAATATTGGTTTTCCACTAATTTGGCCAATATAAAATAAATATTTTGCAAAAGTCTCAAGGGCCGGAAAAATGTTCAAGGCCGCATGTTGCCCATCCCTAGTCTAATTATTAATTTTGTTTTATTATTAAGAAAAATCGATATTCATTGTATGAAATGTAGGATTTTCATACACATCTTTTTTTAACTTCATAATAACCCTAACAGCATTTTGTTATAATGACAACAAATAATTTTTTCCCACACAAAGATACAAACGCCTTGGCGCATTTGCAAATATAAATGAGTCGGATTTAGGGCAGAAGAATCCATCTAGATGGCCAGATATATTTCTGAGCAAAAGAAAAGAAACCAGACGGAAGGCATATATCTCAGACAACAGCGTTTCCTCCCCCGGCATGGGCCATTACACCTGTTGCTGCCGGGGCAGTTCGAAGGGGGGAACGACGATTTACTGCGTTGGGGGAAGTGCAGCGAAACACGAAACTGTGGTAACTTTCGGGGATATCGCCTTTCAAAGATTAACTCCCTCACAGTTCGTTATTCTGTGGTGAAGAATAAACATGTACAATAAACGGCGATATATTCACACGAGATAAAACCTAAAAAACTAAAAACTATTTAAATACCATGGGCTAAGAGATTTAGCTGACAGAAACTAAAATTTAAGTTTTACTAAAATAAATTGTAAAAAAAAAAAAAAAAAAAAAAAAAAAAAATAAATAAATAAATAATAAAAAATACAGTAATACCCCTTATTTTTTTTGACTATCTTGGATATAAGTTCTGGATGAGAAATACTCGGCTGAAGTACACTTTTAATGGCATTTAGTTTATTTAATTTTAATAAATTCGTGACCTCAATATACACTGAAGTGACAAAAGTCATGGGATAGCGATATGCAAATTTTCAGATGGCAGTAGCATCGCGTAGAACAGGTATAAATGCGCAGTGCTTTCATTTCTGTTCAAGTTATTCATGTGAAGAGGTTTTGACGTGATGATGACCGCACGACGGGAATTAACAGACTTCGAACGCGGAATGTTAGTTGGAGCTAGACGCATGGGTCATGCCATTTCGGAAATCGTTAGGGTATTCAACATTCCCAGATCCACTGTGTCAAGAGTGTGCAGAGAGTATGAAATTTCAGGCATAACATCGCACCATGGACAGCGCAGTGGTCGACCGCCTGCACTTAACGACCCAGACCGGCGACGTCTGCAAAGAGTCGTAAATTCTAACAGACAAGCAACACTGCGTCAAATAACCGCAGAAATCAATGTGGGACGTACAAGGGACTTGTCTGTTAGAACTGTGCGGAGAAATTTGGCTTTCTTGGGCTATTCCAGCAGAAGACCGACTCGAGTGCCTTTACTGACAGAACGACATCGCTTGCAGCGACTCTCGTGGGCACGTGAGCATATCGGCTGGTCCCTAGATGAATGGAAAACCGTGGCCTGGTCCGATGAGTCACGATTTCAGTTGGTAAGAGCTGATGGTAGCGTTCGAGTGTGGCGCAGACCCCACGAAGCCATGGACCCAAACTGTCAGCAAGGCACTGTTCAAGCTGGTGGTGGCTCCGTAATGGTGTGGGCTGTTTTTTCATGGCATGGACTTGGTCCTCTGGTGCGACTGGACCGAACATTGACTGGAAATGCTTATGTTCAGCTACTTGGAGATCACTTGCAGCCATTCATTGACTTCATGTACCCAAACAACGATGGGATTTTTATGGATGACAATGCGCCATGTCACCGGGCCACAACTGTTCGCGATTGGTTTGAAGAACATTCTGGACAATTCCGATGAATGATCTGGCCACCTAGATCGCCCGACATGAATCCCATCGAGCATTTATGGGACATCATCGAGAGGTCTGTTCGTGCCCAAAATCCTGCACCATCAACGCTTTCACAATTATGGACGTCTATCGAGACAGCATGGCTCAATATTCCTGCAGAAGGGGCCTGCACGATATTAAGAGGTATCCCATGACTTTTGTCACTTCAGTGTATAATGACTACTATTGTTGTTCTAACGCAGCGTGCAATAGAGAGACAGTTCATCTTTATACCTTAAGACAAGTACTGCACCGACGTTACTCACTTAGCATTACCCAGGAGGTGCATATAGCTTGAAGATAAGCTACCGACGCGGAGTAACAATATCTCCGCAACGCTCTACGATCATGTTAGACCAGGACCTACGGTTGAAAGTGGATTCCGAACCACTACAAACGTAAATGGCACCGGCGGGTACACCCGAAACTTGTGGTACAGAGTATCTGTGCATGTTGTGCACATCTGCTCAGAATTCAAGTATAATAAAAACAAAGTATCACAGAATTAGCAGAAATTAAAAATTTAAAGCAAACAGTTAATACGAGGAGGGAGATGGGGGAAGATAATAATAAAAAAATTACAAAATAACTAAATAGGAGGTGACGCCCAATAAAAGTGTATATTACTTCGATAAAAAAGACATTCAAATTTAGTAATTTTGATGGCTCATTAGAAGATATATCCTATAGATTTATTCTAACAATTTTAATAAGTATATTTAAAAAACAGTCGGAATACAAATGAAAATTCATAACAGAAATAAAAAAGGAAAAAAAAGAGGTCTGATGAATATGAGGTCGCAGAATTACAAATATGAATGAAGTAGTCAAAAGCGAGATGAAAACGAGTCGGTTGTGCAAGGAATGAGATACATCTTTCCAAGGTTGCCATCCTTTTACTTTTTTAAAACACTTTTTTTAGAGCCACATTTAGATATAAATAATTTTTATGAGCAGAATAGAAGAGCGGAAAGATGAACAATTTATTCATAGAGCACCCAAGGAGAGGAAGTGACGACACATAGAATAATTAGCCTTTAAAAGAACTATCACGCTTTTTTTTTTTTTAAGCTTAGAGAATTTTAAATTATAATTTACTGTTTGTAAATTGCAATTAAATCAAGAGATAAATTTGTTAATCGTTTAAAAGTGAACTTAAATACAATAAATAGTGGTATCTATAATCGTCCAATTAATAATTAAATGGCGCCACAGAAGTAGTACCGCCACTCAACCTCGGGGCAGTCTCTCCTTTCAAAAGCGATGTAGCTTATTCTTTTTCATTCATTAACTGCAATCCGCACTTTTAAATTAATTCAATTTTTATTAACTTAAAATTCTGCAACCAGATGAATACTCATTTTTAAATTTTCTCAGATGAGGAGTGTTAAGTAATTAATTTTACATATGTAATCCGCCCCATGGCGCCTGATGGCCGAGTGGCTAGCGCTCTGTACCACAGGTTTCGGGTTCTAGCTCCGGCGGTGCCATGGATGTTTGTAGCGGTTCGGACTTCACTTTAAGCCGTAGGTACCGGTCTAATAGGATCGTAGAACGTTATGGTGAGTAGTGTTGCTCGCGTCCGTAGCCTATTTTCAAGCTACATGCGCCCAAAGGGTAGTGCTAAATGAGTAACAGCGGTGCAGCCCTTACTTATGGCATAAAGATGAACTGTTTTGTATAGTCAACTGCATTAGAACAATAGAGAGTTTTTGCATACCGTTCGTTAGTTACCGTAGGACGTCCGTTAGCTTTTTCTCCCTAGCGCGCGCATGCTCATAGGAAACTGAGCATGCGCGCTAGGGAGAGAAAGCTAACGGACGTCCTACGGTAACTAATGTACGGTATGCAAAAACTCTCTAATAACAACAACAACAACACTCCGCAATTGGTACGTCCATTGCAATTGCCAATGAATATTATTTCAATGCTCGATTATGCTCAAATTCAAACATTATGCATTATGGATTGTATTAAAATGCATTTTGATTAATATGTCAATAAAAAAGTTTTTTTGCGCACAGAAAATAGCAGATTTAAATTCAGTACCCATCAAGATTTCTCTAAATATATTTTTGAAAGCTTAGATATATTTAAATTATAATTTACTGTTTGTAAATTGTAATTAAATCAGGAGATAGATTTGTTAATCGTTTAAAAGTGAACTTAAATATACAATAAAAAGTGGTATCTGTAATCATCCAATTAATAATTAAATGGCGCAGAGAACTAGTACCGCCTTTCAATGAACTAGGCCTCGGGGCGGTGTCTCCTTTCAAAAGGGATGTCGCTCATTTTTTGTCATTCGTTAACTGCAATCAGCACCTTAAAGTTAAATTTAAATGAATTCAATTTTTTATTAACTTAAAATTCTGCAATCACGTTAATATTTATTCTCACATTTTCTTAGATGTGCAATTTTTCGTAATTAATTTTACATAGCAATCCGCAATTAGTAAGTCCATCGCAATTGCCAATCGATATTATTTCAATGTTCGATTACTAGAATTCCAACATAATTCATAATGAATTTTTTTAAATGCATTTCGATTAATTAATATGTGAATAAAAAATGTTTACTGCGCACAGAAAATAGCTGATTTAATTCAGTACCCATAAAGATTTCTCTAAATACATTAGCAATATAATTTGCGCGTTGTTTAATCAATGAATCACACTGTTAAAATGTTGTGATCGATTTGATTAGTTTTGTCTATTTCTTTCATGTTCAAATTTACTCTTTTTATTTTTATTCATTTGGTTGCTAGAAAGTGCAAGCAACGTTTCTGGTATTTTAAAAGGAATTTTGAAGCCGTCATAGGTAACAATTTTCGGAATTTCGAATTTTAGAGTGGTTCCTTTATGGGAGTTTCATTTTCACTTCAGCCAAAATGTTTTGTCCTGTTATATTTAATAAAATAAATAAATAAAAAAGACATTTGGATAAATTGAGATAAAGCAGCGTCTGTGAGCATACATCTCAAAGCACCAAGTCGAATCAAGTCAAGACCAAACATTAGAACTTGAGGAGTCAGTGTCATGGTAACTGCATTACAAAAACTCTATATTAAAAAGTATATTATCTATTTTACACTAAGCTGCATGAAATGAGATAAATTGAAAACTATCAATGACTCATTGTTAGAGATGAATTTCTCGAAGAAATAAGGACAGCAAACAATAAAACATAATGACACTCCATTTCTTTATAAACATTTGAATGTTGCTGTTTACATGTTTCCAATGAGCTCGCAAGAATCAACCCAACGAAGCTGCGTTCACAATAAATACCTCATTGGTGCTGAAGCGTTGATAAGTAACAAAATTTTAGATGGATGGCCGTTTTGACTGATGATTTTTGAGTCAGTACGGGGTGGAGGAAATTCGCTTGGTATGTAGAACGTCGGACATGGCGAATTACAAGAAGCATCTTGCGTAGCATCAGTGGTGTGAGCTCACCAAGAATGTTCATGAGCCGCGAATCTCTCATATTCACCATGAACTTTCGAAATTACCTCTTCTGCATCCCCCCCAGGAAAGGAGCTGTAAGACGGTTTCCATCCCGATGGCAGCTGTGAAGCAGACGCATTTGGCTGTCGTGATACGAGTTAAATTGTCAACAATAGTAGCATGAAACACAGATTACAACATACCGTTCCTTTAAATAAGGGAGGATTTGAACACTGACAAAAAAAAAAAAAAAAAGTGTGTGTGTGTGGGAGGGGGTGTTAAAATGCATTGTGGATAATAGAAATAAACAATTGCTTACTAGCATACAGTTCTCAAAGCATCCATGTCATAAAATGCAGATTGATTTTCGTTCTGCTTAAAAAAGGAATTTTTTTTATATTCCACTTGTTGAAGAAATATTAGTTAAATATTAAATTTATCTTAAAATTTGTTTTTATATAAATTATTTTATTTAATTAGTACAAAGGAGGGAAGGGGGGGAGGAAGGATGGACAACATTGTGGATGTGAACAACATCCTCATAAATTATTACCAAAACCTTTTAGTTGATGTTAATATAAACGAAAACCCTAAACTTTTATAACTTAATATATGAATAAAAAGGCTTATTGTACGAAAGAAAATAGCAAGTTTAAATTTTATTTTAACTCTGCAGTACATATATATATATGCGCCCGACTAGTAGCTCATTGGCAACATGCGCCGCTGGTGATCAGGGCTGAGGTTCACTGTTGGAAAAACGAAATGATTCCATAGCACTTGTGATTTTCAGCAACTTGTCTCGTTAGTCGGACTACCTGGTAGGAGTTTTCCGTGTTTTTTCCCATTCCCCACATATGTGGTAGTTCCCCCTAAAAATTCCCTACCCTCCTTCTTATGCGACAAGGAGCCAATTCGGGCTTCTACCCAAGGGTGCGCTCCACCATAACAGAAGCGGACCCCTTTCCCCCCATCCATGAGTAGATTACTCATGGGATGTCCGTCCCGCACTGCAGAACACTAACAGCATGTGTGTGTGTGAGTGGACGCACTTATGTAATTTCTATAGTCATTTCACACAGAAACCAAATAATAAGAAGATTTAAATGTACAGCAGAGAGGACCTTACCTCTTTCTGATCCAGACTAGCTTTGACCTTTTGGAGTTCGTCGATGAGGTCCGAGAGGATCTTCTGCTTGTCCGAGATGCTCATCGTGTTGGACAGGGTCACCTTCAGGTCGTCGTTCTCCACCAGCACGCGACCCGCCGGCCTGCCATCGGAATTGTCCCTGCAACCAACCATCAGAATTAATACCAACCATCGGCCATTTTGTTTTAAATCATCTCCCATTTTAATAAACGGGAGATGCGTCAATAATACATACGATAGTATGTCGTCGATAATTTAAGATACGTCGGGTTTTATTAGGATAATTTAAAAAACTATCCTAATAAAACTCGACGTATCTTAAGGTCACATAAAACTCTATTGGTTTCACAAAGGGCTAGAATAGATTATGACTATTCCGAAATTAAAAATAAATAATAAAACTGAAATCTGCTCGGCAAATTTCAACTTATCATGTGTGAGTATTCGAGAACGGATGAATAAACTTATGAATATGCCGATGTTTAATAATGCACGAGATATACAAAGCAATTGAGTGGAATACTACTAGAATGGCCAAATTCAAATAGAAACATGAATATAGCAATGCTGAATAGATCAAAAACTTCATGAAGAAGGAATTCAAGAATCTTTAAAAGAATATACAAAAGTAACCGTCGTAAATGAAGAATGAAGTATTCCAAATTCTATAAGAAACGTTATCACATTCAATAGCCAAAAGAACATAACAAAGTTTGAAAATTCTAGGCATAAATGAAGAATGAAGTATTCCCAATTCCACAAGAAACGCTGACATTCAATAGCCAAGAGAACATAACAAAGTTTGAAAATTCTAGGCATAAATGAAAAAAGGAAGTCTTCCAAAAATAAAATAAGAAACACTATACAGCTCTATAGGCACGGGAAAATGCCAAAAGTGCTAAATATGAAACTTCAAAAAGAAGGAATGGATCAACGCACCACCAGTACTTATAGCTATTGGATATACAAATATTTAAAATCCCAACCAAAAACATGAAAAGTGCTTCAAAGCCATACTACAAAGCAAAAGCCAGATTCTCCAGAAAATTCCTGAGGATTAACGTTATTCATGAATCATTTCAAGAGTTAAGGGGCCCAAACTACCATTTTTGCAAATTTGGAATGGAGTTTTATTTGCTTGCTGCACTTTTTGGATTGCGCTACGAACCCTTAACCAGGACAACATCATGTTCACACATGATAATAAATAAATAAACTCTGCTTTACATCTCCTTCTATTGTAATGAAACGACGAGAATAAATATACAAGAGAGCGTTATAAAAATGTAATGTCATTAAAATATTTAAACAAATTAACAATTAACAAAAAATATTTTCTTTTATAAAGAGAAAATTTGTTGTTGTATCATTAAAGATTTTTCTGCCAGCATCTAGATGTATCTCTGCCTTTGAAAATAAGCAGTATGATAGGATGAGATGATGGTCTTATTAAATATGCGCAATGTATTCCATATATATGTAAATATAAAGAACAATTTTAAGATATTCCAAAAGATTATAAAAGTAACATACATACAAATAAAATTATAAACACTTTAACTTCACAATACCCCAATATTTATAGGATTGGACAAAGGACAAATAATTGTTGAAAATATTTTTTCCCCCTTTCTTTTCAAAGAGTCTTCTTTGGGGAACTAACTATTAAATGCATGGAACGAAAGAACTTAATATTTTCCGACTGGCAAAAATAAATAAATATAAAAAATTCACAACAATTGTATTGAACTTTTTCATACATTAAGTACAAAAGCAATTTCTTATAATGTTTCATATTTAGAACAAAAACATTTTATTTTTGACTAATTTAAATTTAATAAGAAAAAATGTGCTTAAAATACCTAGCAAACTGATCCGGTCGAATAAGCAAAGTTCATTAATATTTCTATACTACATAATACATATTTCTATACTATTTATTAATTCTATATTTATAATAATAATACTAAACTATTTATTAATTCTATATACTAATAATAATACATAAGTCTATACTAATTACATACATATTTCTATACTACATACACATACATACATACATACATATATAAATAAATAAATACAGAAGTGTTGTATGCAAAAATGACAAAAGAGATTGCTTAAAAATTATTATAAAAGTCAAAGTAAATATTATTATTGAGTGGATGATTCAAGAGTGATGGATAATACAATACAAGAAGTGCCTGATGAAATACATTGTGGGTCCGAATTAAGGAAAAACTGGTTCTAAAACCAATAAGTAATCCTTAACCAAAATGATCCATGTCTATATTAAATAGACCACATCAGATAAGACAGGATCTACGATAGTCCGGAAAAGGTCCTTAATTTGAACTTGGGGGAAAGGGTGTGAACTCTCCAATTACCACCTTTGAGAATATTCGTTCAAAATGTCGTGCAAATGGGGATACAGTGTAGCAAATTCCCTATGAAGCAATTTGGATAACGTTGAATCTGCTAAAAATGGCAATGATCAGGTGGTGGCGAATGGTGACTCCAGTGGCAAATAATCTAGCTTTGGTTTGTCGCTCTATTTTCATGTTTTGCACACTTTAGGCTAATTAGACCAGGACGTACAATTTAACGTGGATTCTGAACCACTCACAAACATCCATGCCACCGCCAGGATTTGAAACTGAAACATGTAGTATCAGAGGCCAGAGTGCTAGTCAATTGGTCATCAAATCGCCATCCTTAAACGGATGAATTGAACTGGTAACTGGAGGTTGATTTCATTTGGTTTGTCGCTCTACGATCATCATGTGTACATTTTAGACTAATTAGACAGAGACCTACAATTTAACGTGAATTTCAAACCACTCACAAACATCCATGCCACCACCAGGATTCGAACCTGAAGCCTGTGATACCGAAGGCGTAGGCCAATTGGCCATCAAGGCAACTGATCTAGTAAAAATGTACCCCGCAAGTGGACAATGAGTGGACTATTTCAAGTACTGATTTCTTCACTATCACGTCAAAAAATGCCAATAGATAAATTTAATTAATACTTTTGAACTATGAATAGAAAATGCAGTTGATGCAATTAGTTTTAATGACACTTTTATTTTCAATTCATGCTATCTTTGGTTTTGATACGAAAAGTTAATAATTAAGCTCCAAATGCAAAGCAAATGTAAAAGCTCAAGAAATTTATGCAACAAACTGAAGCATTAAGCGAAAATCCGTTAATCAATAGATTTTAGAAGTTAATAAAGAATAGTCTTAAATAATAAGCGCAGAACGAGCTTTAAAAATCGTTTTGGAATAAAAGAACTCTTAAATTATCGAAGATTTCGCAACGAACTAATCCCAGAGTAATGAAAATGTAGAGCGTTTAAAATGTAAACAACTTGAATGGGCCAAAAGCTGAATAATCAGATTTTCCGTTGATAAATTATTTGAAATTTCGAAATACCAAACTGTAATTTCTTTGATGCAACATAAAGAGTTTTCTAATCTCAATTAGGTTCTTAAAAAATAGGGATAATGAATTGCCTTTATGTTGAAAGTACTTTGAAATCAGCAAATGTTCGCCTTTGAATGATTAATCCTGTTTTGATTGTTTAATCGTAATTTAAAAATTTTTACAACAAAAGGATAAAGAAATTGAAAGGAAATGAAAAGTTTACATATATTTAGAAAATCTACGCTAGGATGTGTCATCAATTTTTAGTTATCTATTACATTTCGCATAAAGCAACAGATTTGATGTTCTTATGACTAAAAACCAAATCACTCAGTTCCAAAGTTTAAATGTATATTAGACAGGATATTTTTAATTGCATAAAACTAAAATGATGAATTGCAGGGAAATGATATAAGGCATTAAAAATCTTTTTTGGACAATAAATATATTCAATCATCATCATCGGTGGCACAACAGCTCCATCTATGGTGTGCCAAAGCACTATTAAAATTACATTCACATGATGCTTAATACCTTAAAATGTGTCATGGTTATTAATGCATTTTTTGAAAGAATATTTTTACTTAATACATATACCTATATTTCTATCAAGTTTCTGTTGAATGAAAAAAAAATTCTTTAAAAAAATGACTAATATTACAAAATTATCAAATTTTTAAGATATTAACTTTTTCTTATTGATATAATTTTAAAAAATCTCAACCGACATTTAAAAACTTTTCTGGTATTATAATTATTACTTCATTTTTCTCAAAAAGAATAAACTATTATCATTTCTTCTTCTTCTTCATTGGCGCATGATGGGCCAAGACTAACTGCATGGTAGCAGATTTCTAGACTGTAGATGTTTCTTTTTACGTTTAGGATTGTCTGTCCTACGCTATATAGTCATATTAGACAGGAACCTAGGACTTAAAGTGGATTGTGAATCACTACAAACATCCGCCGGGACTAGAACCCAAAACCTGTGGCATCGAGTGCCAGAGCGCTAGTCATTCGACCATCAGGCCGCCAAATATATTCAATAATACTAATAAATAACTGAAGATACCTAAATCGAATAATATTGTTAAAAAAAAAACAAACGTATTTTGCTGTATAATAAAATAAGAATAATAACAAAAAGACTGATTAATTATTAAAATACTAACAATATGAAAATGATTATTCTTTAATGGTTTTAATTCTCGAGCACCATTTTGGAAAGACATTGCAAGCGGGGCGAATTTCTACATAATTAAGGCGACAAACACTAACTAAAAACTAATTTGATCACTACATTCTAAAATATTTATTTATTTTCTAAAAAGATCTTCTTTTCAGATTAACAGATTTCCTTTTATAACATACCGAATTCTCAGTTCCATTTGAAAAATAAATATATTTATTAATTTTTATTTATTTATATAATTTATTAAGTATGTGAAGAACTTTATAGCAGTGCTTATGTTTATGCTTTCATTATAGTTATGATTTAAAAAAAATTTAAATATCATTTAAGATTTTTTTTTTCCGCCTTCATATTAAAAGATACGGTAAAAATCCAGATGCAATTAACACTTTTTTTTCGTCTCTCTTTAGATGCAATGTGGATGCGGAGAAGTAAATTTGGGAGTGATTCTGCGCAACATTTCGGAAGCACCTGTGACAGGAGCTAGGAGATGAGCTGACGACAATGGGCGGTTACATGGCGCGCAGTACAACAATGAGTGGGAGCACAGGGTTGCCACACTAGGCGACGTTATCGCTCGACGGCAATTCAGTGAAAAATATATATGTATATTTTTTTACAAAATAAATAAATGACAAAATGAAATTCAAAAATTATATTTAAGAACAATTAAATCTGTATTTAATTCAACTTTATATTTGATATATCGGTATAGAAATTGAATTTTAAGACATTAAACTTATTTGAAAATTACGTTAAAAGGACAGTCATGGTGATAATGAGCATGGTTAAAAAACATGATAAAATTTTTAAAATTGTTTTATTTGTAGAAGTATTAAATTAGAAGAAAAATTACAGCTAATTAACTAAAATTAAGCAAAAATAAATAGAAAAGGTGTTTTCTGTGAAACTTGTTTTTCAGTTAATTTTGTATATGTGACCTCCTTATAGATATTGAGATTCTACAATATCCTTTTATATATCATTGAGTGTGTTTGTAACTAAAAACTAAGCTGTATACATTTTTTTAATGGTTGAACAGTAGGTAAAATGGCAAAATCTTTTAAGTGAAAATTAATAAATTCACTAAATTTATTAATAATTAAATTGAAAATTATAAACAAAATGTACTTCAGTCTTGCAAGAAAAAGATTTTTATAAGTAATTAAGCAAGGGCTGCAGTTACTCATTTAGCACCACACAAGGGGCACGTGTAGCTTGAAGATATACTACGGGCGCGAGTAACATTACCCCCGCACCGCTCTACGATCTTATTATACCGGGACCTACGGAACCCGAAAGAAGAGAAGAAGACCCAGAAGCCAGCCAAGTTTCCTCACTTTAGAAACCTACATATTAACCACCAGGTATTTTTTAGATTCTAATTAAAATATACTATAAGACAAGAATTCCAACTGATTGACAGAAATTAACCCAATTTTTTTCAAAAAAGACATCAAACATTCAAATCCAACATAGTTATTACAACAAAGCTCCTTTTCAACAGTAGCTCAAAAGAGCTTTGGCCATCAGTCCCAATTTTAGAGTTCTTTTAAATTAGCTCAAATAAAGTAAAATTTAAAATTAGGATTGATATAAATGTATATCACACCTCTAAAATATTTATTAAAAAAATAGAATTATCCAATGTATAAAAGAATCCAACCAAAGAAAAATGGATTCCCTAAATTTCAACTAATGTATATATTAATCCATATCATTTTTCGATTATCACTCGACTGCAGCTTTTTGCTCATTAATTCAAGCTGTTTCTATCTCTAAGTCCAAAAGTGATGAGATAACGAATAGTACACCATAAGCAATTACAGAGATGCTTACACAGGCTGATATTTCTGTACCATTCATTTCTGTACCGTTATTTATTTATAATTTGGTCAATGATCTTCGCGCGTTCCAGTGGTTCCTTCTATATTTCGTGAAGATTATCCGTGCGATAATAAACCAAGGAGGACAAAAGACACAAGTGTCTTCACAAGTTCTATATTTATAACAGTCATGGTTACAGTTACAGAAGTGCACATATAAATATATGGAATTTTTTTTTTTTTTTTTTTTAAAGAGTAAATGGAAACCTCGTCAGATGGAACTGTTAATGACGTCTGATGTGGCGGAGAGATATTTGGTTGATGTATGAATGGCCAAGGATTGAATGTCATCTTCATTTCAGCAAGGGTAGAAACCAAGGAACCATGGCTTGCCTATAATATTTTTTTCTTTCTCTTTCAATCTTTTTTTTTTTTTCTTTTACTTACTTCAAATAGAATATTTAAAAGGCGAGAAATAACTATACAAATTGTTGGGTTTAGAATTTCATTTTGGCTACTAATTCATAATGAAAATTTGATATACAAGTTTTTTCGGTAATACACAGAAGGATTTTAAAAATCAGAAATAACTCTATGCACATTCATCAAGATACCATAAATTATAACATTATTATTATTATTTTAAATGAATCGGTTTTGAAAAAAAATAATACCATGAATAGAGCTTCTAATGCTACTAATTCTAATAATTAATAGCTACTAATTCTTTATGAAAATTTGATGTACAATTTTTTCAATAATGGACATAAGGATTTTGAAAATTAGGACTTAACTCTCTACGCATTCATCAAGATAATATAAATTACACATTACATTTATTATTATTATTATTATTATTATTATTATTTTAAATGAATCGGTTTTGAAAAAAAAAAAAAAGATGAATAGAGCTTTTTACATTTGCACAAAATGCACTTACATAAAAAAACAAATAAGGAAATAAGTTATAAAAGGACAATATTTTTTCCTTATTTTTCTCAATAAAGAACTAACAAATTAAGCCGCAATAGATATATGTATAAAACAATTTTAAAAAAATCTGAAAGTAAGTAAAGAATATATACATTGATATTAATTCTTTTTTAAATTACAGAGTATGAATTATTTTTTAAAAACATAAGTGTTTTCAATTAAAATTTTCAAAATACCTTCAGAAAACCGAAATTGTAGACTCTTTTTTCAGTACAGTTCTGTGAAAATAAAAAATCGCATAATATAATTTGAATGTACTTAACTATAGCCTGATACACTCAGAATACTGCATTTGATTTTAAGGATTGAGCTATGAATTATCTCTTATCATAGTAGTGAAGTTTTTTACTGTATAAGTATTCATGATTAGTTCTTATAAAGCAGATAGAAAGCCGATAATAATCATCGATTGAAATTTAATATTTCATAAGAACTATTTCTGATTTATTACTTTTATATTTTCACATTTTTAGACATTTTTATAAGGCTAGGAATAATTCTGCATGTAAAAGACTTACAGTAATGCTGCATTTAGCTTAGAAGACTTGGAACCTTATTATTATAGGCTTAGAGACTTATTACCACAATAAAGTTGACTTTCTAAAAAGATTTAAATGAATAGCTATGAATTATAAAGGAAAAAACTTCACTACAATGAAAAGTGATGAGTTCTTGTAAAGCATATAGAAAGCCGATAATAATCACCTATTGAAACTTAATATGCTCATAAAACTATTTCTGATTTATTACTTTTACATTTTCAAATAAATACTAAAAGACTTTTCCACATTTTTATAAGACCAGGGATAATTCTGTATGTAAAAGATTTACAGTAATACTATATTAAAGTTTATAGGCCAAGTTTTAGACTTGGAACTTATTACCACAATAAAGTTTGACTTTCTGAAAAGATTTAAATGAATAGTTATAGGTTATAACGGAAAAAACTTCACTACAATGAAAAGCGATAAGTTCTTGTAAAAGCATATAGAATAATAATCATCTATTGAAATTTAATATTGTCATAAAATTATTTCTGATTTTTATATTTTCAAACAAATACCAAAGACTTTTCCACATTTTTATAAGACCAGGGATAATTCTGTATGTAAAAGACTTACAGTAATACTAACATTATAATAGCTAGTTAATTAGTGGTATATTAAAGTTTATAGACTAAGTTTTAGACTTGGAACTTATTACCACAATAAAGTTTGACTTTCTGAAGAGATTTATCAAAAAGTATCAAAATTTTGATCCGTGCTGCACATTATTGTTGCTCTCGGATTTCTCAACGGAAAAGCAACGCATTAAACTTATTGTTCTGCATAAGATGTGCGGCAGCAGACCTTTCTCCCCCTCGTTTGAGCGACACACAGAAGTCAACATGTCAAGCTCCGTAAGAGGAAGCAGCAGCTGTGGCTCAACCATACTTCTATCAACCAACTCGCAAAACTAACTGCAAATGTCGTGGGAAGCGGGAAAAAAACACAAGTGATATAATGCATTGTTATGGTAAAATGTGATTCGCAATTGGGTTCTCAGCAGACAACTTTTTTTTTTAATCAATAAAGTTAAGGTTTTTAAGGTTACAAATTGTTATCATATCCAACAATTCACCTGTATTTCAAGAGCGTTGAGATGTTATACAATGTAGCAGTTTATTTACTTGCTACACATTTTACATTAAAACAGCTACTGCTGTCGAAAGATTAAGCATGAAGCTACACAAAAATAGGAAAATTTCTGCCGATGGCGTTAAAAACCACCAAAAATGTGGCAAATGCTGTGGATTTGGAATTGAATGAAATTGCAGATTCTTTGGCAAATAATGCCAAATTACAGAACTAAATGTCGATAGAAAAACAGCTACTACTCTTCCACGATTAAGGATGAAACAACATAAAAATATAAAAATTAAGGTTTTTAAGGTTACAAATACATACACATATCGATATTTTTATCATATCTAATAATTCACCTGTATTCTAAGAACTTATACAATGTAGCAGTTTATTTACTTGTCATACATTTTACATAAAAACAGCTATTCCTCTCAAAAGATTAAGTATGAAGCTCCACAAAAATATGAAAATTTCTGCTGATGGCGTTAAAGAACACCAAAAATGTGGCAACTGCTGTGAATTTGGAATTGAATGAAATTGCAGATTCTTTGGCAAAGAATGCCAGAAGTCTGGATCAGGCTGTCGTTTCTACTTCCATTGCAGATGCAAACGTCTTGGTAAAATCTAAACTTATTATTCCTTCAAAGATTAAAACTAAATACCAAATTACAGAACTAAATGTCGACAAAAAAGCAGCTACTACTCTCAGAAGATACGAAAATTACGCCACCAGCAGAAATACGAAAATTTCTGCTGGTGGCGTTCAAAAATACCAAAACTATGGCAACTGCTCTGATGTCGAGTTTACTCCTCATCATGTCTCTGATTGTCCAGCTGTTGCAGCAGCCATGTATCGTCTGGACCATCCTTCGAAAGAGGATTCATACTCCGAGCTGGCAATCAACATAGCCAATATTATTCGGGAGCACCACGATATTTGATTTTCTTGTACTCTTCAGGGGACAACAACAACATTTTACAATATAAGATAGATTATTTCATCAAGGATTATACATATTGTACCAATGCTGAATGATTGTCAAGTGAAATCTATGCAAACATATTAAACTAGATTGAGAACTCATAATTGATGGTTTTGAAATTAAAATGACAAATCTATTATAATAGAACTTCTAACATGGTTTAGTCTTACTTAGACAAATTGATTATTTGCTGACATTTTATATTTTTGGAAAAATGATATTTCTGATTGATTTAAGAATAAAGAGGCAATTTTATTTAGTATTAAAAAAAATATTTGAAACAAAATACAGCCCAATATTGAATAACCAATATATATATTTTTTAAATTTAATTGATTATTCGCGAAATAAACTGTTCAAAACTTCATAATTTTCCAGCAGTCAAAAACTGCACCAGCAGAAATCATAACAAGAAGCACTCCACCATGTATAACAAGATTCCACCATGACTGACGTCTCACACCTCAAAATCCGGGAAATATACATGCTCTTCAGGAGAAAAAAATATACATGGAAAGTTAAAATAAAATTTATAAAGCCGAATTACAAAACTTTCGTGAATAAATTTATAAGAGGTTTAAATAATTATTTTTCTCCCAAAAATGCCATTTTTTTTATTATTATTGCGTCGAATTCACAAGTTAGTCGCCAAATCTCTTTGTAACTCGAAAACAACGCAGTAAGTGATCAACAACTGCAGACGCAATCTCCACTAAGCAAAACAAATTACAATCCCAAACTAGAAGTTGACTTAATCAGGCTCAATCACCAACCCACCCTTTCTTCAGCCTCGTCCGAAGGCAAAAGGATTGCACTCGTGTAATCTGGGATCAGGGAGGGCCGGGTCAAGCCGGATTACATGCAATCCAGATTACGTGGGATTCGCGTTTGCATCGTAAGCGTAATTAAGGGGCACTAAGTATGGGATAAATAAAGGGAAATAATTAGGCACAGCTTTTCTTATTTCTAACGAACAGTATTAAGGTAACGAATAAATATTAATTAATTGATATTAATTACGTTTTGAATGAATACAATTAGAAATTAAAAAAATATTTACAAAATTTTGCTTTTCATTAATTAATAAAACAAAATATAAAGCGTAGGCAAATATTTTTACATAAAATTTTTAAAAAAACCTAGAATGTAGAAATATTTATAATCGCAAATTACCAAAATTTCTAAAATAAATTGAATAGTATTTCAAATTTTTATAAGCTATTATTTTAAAATGATAGGATTCTAACTGATATTATTATAAATGAATCTAATTTAAATGATTATTATAAATGATTGATTGACGATTTTTAAATGATAGATAGGAAAACAATTTGCATTTCAACGACTTTAGTTTAAGAATAATTCATCAAATGATAAAGAATATAGGAATTGAGAGATATACATTAATAATGAGCATCTTAAAGAGAACTACATTCAATTACATCTACCCAACTCCATTAAAAAAAATAGTGTTGTTTAATAAAGATAGAAGGACATCATATCTAGACAAACGAAAGAGAATCATTCTTCAAAACGATGATCACCAAATCTTGATGACCACAGGATAAAGATAATTGTCAAAGATCTTGGACAAAACATCAAAATCATTATAACGCACAGGATCAAGACAAATATGAATGTCCAAAATTCCTAGGACACTAGATATGGAATCTTCAAAGATGCAGAATTGACTCCATCTAAATCTCTTTATACAATAAATTTAGTCTAGGAAATTTCATGACTGTAGAACGATTCATACAGAATGAGATGGGCCGGTCATCTCATGAGAATGGAAAGTGATAGAGCTGCTTTGAAAGTTTTCAATGTAACCCCTTTTGGACAACGACCAAGGGGAAGACCGAAAAAGAGATGGGTCAACTGTTTAAACTCTGATTTTAATGTTATTAAGATCAAAAACTGGAGGTCTACGGCCAAGAGGAGAACAGCTTGGTTGGATCTTGAACGGTAAGGCCCACAAGGGGCTGTCGAGCCAGTTATGATGATGATGAGAACGATTCATAAAAGGGAAAACAAATAATGGAACTTACCCGTTCGTTTGCTTTCTGTTCGAAGTTTCTGTATCAAACTCTGATAAACGGAGTCCGGAAACTGTATCATTCAGAGAAGCACTGGTGTGCATTTTTGAGGTTAGTTTTTTGACAACATCGTCCATGGATCGCCTGTTGACAGGCCTCCCACTGCCCACATCACTGTGGTGGCTGCTGCCCGGGGAGGGAACAGGCTCCATCGTCCTCGACTGTCCGGGAGATGAAAGTCTCTGTTCCATATTACTAGACAGTCCACACTCGCTGCCGCTGTAGCATCCGGCATCGGAGTCGGAGTCCGACTCTGCAGGATGGTGGAGTGCCTTTCCAGAAGAATCGGTCACACTTTGCAAAAGTCTCTGTTTCCTGCTGGTGTGTGCAAACGCTGAGGATGCACCGCTGTTGCCCAGTGCACCGACGTCACAGCGACCCTCAGGATCACTGGTGGCACTGTCCGAGTCCTGATCCGCTAATCTGGACGGGTAAGGGGAGCAACTGTCCGATGCTCCAGGTGAGGAGGTCATGTTGTCCAAAAAGTTTTCTTCCTCGTCGTCTTCGAATGTAACCTCGTTTGTCAGTCGGTTGTTGCTGCCGAACAAGACCTGCTGCAGGTTCAAAGGGTTTTCCTCGACCTCTGGTATCGGGGGAGTGGTGAAGGGATGGGGGTTGTGGGGGTCAAGTGCATCCGAGGGGGTTCGATGAGTGTGCAGTCCATTGCTGAGATCGTCCGGTGTGAATTTTGTCGGAGGACTTTTCCGTTTAGATGACATCCTCCTATGAAGAAAAAGATATTTTTTATGTTAGTACTTGAATAAAAAATATATGTGTAATATAATCATTTAGAAGTTAATTTAAGACTGAATTATTAACGTTGATTAACAAGTACAATCACAGCATCTTCTTACAACATTAATTGTGTATAAGAATGATACATATACAAACGGTTGCATGCGAATAGACAGTTCGATTTTCGATTCGCTCATAGTCGATTTCTTCGTTCGATTTTCGCTTCGCTAAAATATTACACATAACTTTTTAATTCTTACGTGTACACTGCATGCGCGCCTTTAAAAACGAATAGATAGGATAGTAACAGTCTCTGATCGAACAGTTCTGAATCATGTTAATATAGTGGCCAACCCAAATTATCTTGTAGGCCACTTTAGAAATGCATCCTAACTCTATGGGCCGCATATAAGTTTATATATCCCTATATTAGATGTAGACCCGCTATAGACATCTTTTTGGATTTAAAAATTGAAACATAATGAGTTATTATTATTGTTTTTACTATTATTCTTACATGTAAACACAGATAAAATAATAATGATACTAAACGCACATTATAAAGAAATATATAACACTAAAGATGAAATATAAAAAATATTTATTTTACTAGTGCGATATTTGTTTGCGCAAGAATATTATTTTAAAATCAATGTTAATCTTTTCTCATCATTTCGACAGTTAATTTTTGAATATATGGATGCACACACAATGTATTTTTTTATTGCATTGTTTTTCATTACTTTGGCCATTATAATATAAATATATTTTGTAAAAGTGTAATAAATCTCATGGGCCGGAAAATTGTTCAAGGCATGTCGCATATATGCAATGTCGCATGTCCTATGTTAATACAACATAGAGTTGCTAATTTAAAGTTCTTTTATAAAACAAACACACATATAAGGTTAAAGGAAGGAAAGAAATGTTAAGAATTAAACTGTTCCGAATCTTCTATGGCCTGATATATTATTAATGACTTAATTAGCCTCCATACTGAGATATGCAGGAAATTTTTTTTTATAAAAAAGCAGTATCAGAACTTTGCTTATTTGATCTTGAGTTTCTTAAATTAGTCCTCTTAAAGCATTCTTTTTAAATTTTTACTTATATGAGATTTAGCAAAGGAACAACAAATATTAAGCGATTTACAATAATGTACTGACTTATAAAATATTACACGTAACTTTTTAATTCTTAATGTCTAAATATAAACTTTGAAAAAATAAATAAATCCAAGTGCTTTATATTTACAAAGACTCATGTTTTGTAACATTCAAGTACCCATTATTCGCCCATGAATGAACGTAGTTCCACGAACGGGTCATTCACATATGCGCCAGTGATTTTCATCGGCAGAGAATATAAACGTAAAGTTTTCGCCAATAGAAACAATGCCTACGTTCAACTTTCAGAAAAGAATGAGTTGACTCTGAAATACAATGCGTTTATCATTTACAATTAAGAGAAGAAAAACTAATTGTTGGGCTCTTAAACCTATCCGGCGAATAAGTGACCACACTAAAAGTAGCAGAGCGAAGTGGGAGCCATATACAAATTAAAAAACGATATAAACTGTTACATGTTGAGCATGTTTTCTCATTGATTTAGTAACAAATATAAATTAAGCACCTAATGTTGCTAACTTCGCAAAAGTTATAGATTGTAATTAAGTTAAGATACCATTAGAATGTTTAGAAACATATAATGTTTATAATGCTATTATTATTGTTGGCGTGATGGTCAAGTGACTAGAGTTATGGCGCTAGATGCCAAGGATTTGCGATGGATGTTTGTAGTGGTACGGAATAAACTTTAACCCGTAGGTCCCCGTCTAATATAACTGTAGAGTCCTGGCGTACGGCTGCAAAAATATCCCGTAAAAAAAAGAAAACATCTCCTGCCTCGAAATCTGCCAGTAGGCTGACGACCTTGGCCCGCCATGGGACTGCTGCGCTACTGATGATGATGACGATATTACTATGGGGTTTATTATTTAGTGCAGTGTATAAAATCGTAAAGATAGAAAAAAGCATGATGTGTATATATATAATATCTTGTAGATCTTTTTTTCTTTAATTTTCAACATACAAGCTAAAAAGCAAATACGCATATAAAGCTAGATAAGTTTACATTTTTAAACGTATAATTTTAATCATTAAAAAATTACCTCAGTTTATATAATAAATAGTTTTCTAATCCTCTATCAATAAGAAAACGAAATTATTATAGTACTAAACATTTTTTGAATATACAGAAAATTCTTTTTTTGTGTCTTGAAAAGGTTATGAGTTATATATCGCAGATATCCTCTTGCAATCACTTAATGCGATATCGTAAATATTAACCTGAAGATCAAACAAAATAAAATTAATTACTGTTTTAAAGATTTAAAAAAAACAATAACAACACATAATTGCAATATACTACCGACCCCCGTGTTTCAAATTTAAAAAAAAGCCACTAATAAACACATTAATTACCACAATCCCGCCTTCGGCTAACTTTGTTTCTCACCCTAAGCACAACAGTTCCCACAATGCGCATTCTTCGGCTAAAAAGACGCCAAAAAATACAATGAGAGGATCTCCAACAATGGCTTTATTACTTGCCAAGAGTATAACCACCTGTTGTTCCGCGGAGGTCAAGAAGCAGTGGGAAAAAAGGCTCGAAAACTATGGTCAGAAAAGAAAAAGAAATATAAAAAAAGCTAAGTGGCATGGTCTCCGTTGTTAGCATTGTGCTCCGAGGCTTGTTGTGTTGCGAGCAAGAAATTGGTCGAACAATTAGGCCCTTTGATGACAGGCCAAGGGTTTATTGCCGGCGCGACGCGTCTTCGAAGAGAAAACAAAATGTCCCGCTATTATAAAAAAATGGTTGTTATAGTGTAGCCCAAAGGTGGAAACAGATTTCCCCTCTGTCAGTCGTCTCCGAGTTGAAATTTTACAATGAAGTTACGGCCTGTTACCAGACTGCTCTTGATGTTAAAGGGTATAAATGCTGGTTTTATAGTTTTGCAGACGCCTACACTGGTATTGGAGATGTCAAGATTGGCTACTTTGTAAAAGACCGCCACTTTCAAATATGTCCTGATAAAATATTGTTTGGTTTACTATGTCCTGCTAAGATAAGGTTTGTAACCCATGGAAAATACCACGGGTTATAAACCTTTTCCTTCTTAAATGTTCATAATCTAATTATTTCTAACTCTACAATGTTAATGAAAATAATGCATATAATCCAGAAAATAACACCTTGATATTCTACTAAGCCCAATGTTACTAGTTTTCAATTTAATTTGGAGGCTTAAAATATTCGCAGCTTAAAAGACAGTTTTACGAATTTGAATAATTTAAAGGAATAAAGAGTATAAATATAAAATTTTAATATCTGTTAAAATTATTTCATGAAGGAAAAACATATCCAAGACAATAATTATGGAAGTAACTCAATATGTTCTGCTTTAATTATTGACGTGTCAACAGTAAAAAGAAATCAATAAGATTAATTAATATGCTCACAGTTTGCATAAAACATTTTATACAGAGGTTTAATAAAATTCCTTAATTACTATAAAGCCTGAATGGCAAACTATGGAGATCAGTTTTATAATATTTATTCCAACATATCGAATCTGTAATAGGATCAAGTAATAAATATTAAATTGATACTATTTCAAATCTTAAAATGCTTTAAAAGTCAATCAGCTCAAAATAAAATGCTTTAGAAGACAATCAGCTTCCTTATTTCACTTATTCCAACAGATAATATCGAATTAGTAATAAGATCAAATAATAGATATTAAATTGATACCATTTCAAATCTTTAGTATGCAATCAACTCAAGGTGGTGGCCATCTATTTATTTATTTTTTTTTAGAGTTTTGCAAATTGTATAATTAGCCAATTCATCATAGTCCATAACACTTTGCAGTCTCCCCCCACCCCCTCCACCCCCAAAAAAAATCACGTCACTCTTGTTTCTACAAAGAGAACTAAAAAGGACTGAGGGATAGGGCAGGGGTGGGAGAGAAATAAAGTTAATTGCTTTGCGCAAAATGTGTAATATCAGCGACATCATCAAATCCTCATCATCAGCAAGCAGCAGCAGAAGAAACTCGCCAACGCAGCCAAGATTGGCGAGCAATCCCCCTCTCCGCCTTATCTATTTTCAGTTTCGCTAACTGGTCTTCCAACAAAACAAAGCAGTGGAATTCCGCTTTAGCTTTTTTTTTTTCCCCTGCGATTCCTTCGTTTGTCTCCGTGATTGCCAGGCGGACAAAAAGATTGCGGAATAAGCTTTTCAATTTATTTTTTTTAATTGTTATTTTTATTTATTTATTTATTTTTTCTTTCTTTTTTTTCTCTTACTTGAGACTTTTGTCTTTCACAGTGTTACGGAGGGAATACTTGATGAATTTCAAATTCTCTCTTTGAAGGAAAAGAAATCTTTTTAGATATCGCTGCTTTCAGATAGCGGGTGTCACTCGAAGACAAATTGAATTTCTTGAAAAGCATACATCATTCGAATTTGCGAACTGTGGCGACTATTTTTTCTTTGAGGGGGGAGATGGAGAGAATAAGTGTTCGAGACAGGCTATTCGGGATTAAATCTGCCACATCCGGTAGTAATGTGAACTGAAAATTCTTGTAATGCCAACAATGATTTTTACGCTTCTTAACGACATTTATTAATGATCCTTTCTCAGAATAGCCCCCTTTTTTTTTAAGTAAATGTACCGACTTAGTTTTGTCTCTATGCTGCAGTCTGTGACAGCATACATGATCGGCTCGCTTTAACCAGAAGGCTGATGGGGAATTTATTGAGTTTTCTCTCATACCGTACAAATTCAAGACATTTACTGAAAAATCCCCAATTTATTCTACCAACTACCATTGCTAGTTGCGGCCAATTGCGCCGATGTTTTAGAATTATCTAAAACATCTTTGGGCCTATGATTAATGTGGATTCCGAACCACTCACAAACATCCATGCCATTGCCAGCATTCGAACCTGAAGCCTGTGGTACCAACCACCAGAGCGCTAGCTTATTTTTATGTAATTGTTATTCTATACAACGACGCTGTCTTATAGTCTGATACAAACTACTTCGTCCAACAATTTACTTTAAATCGTAAGATTCGCTTGCAGGCAGTAATTAGCCAAAGCATTAATATGAACGAAGATGTTTTAGAATTACCTTTTTTTTAAGTGATAAAATGGAGGGAGAGAAAATAAAATAAAGAGGGGGAAAAAAATGTTTCAATTCCTCAAAAAATCTTCCCCGCGACTCGAAGAAGACTTCTTCTTCAGTCTTGTACACCTTTTTAGCTCAAAGTTTATGGCTGGGTGTTGCTCGGAAACCAACTGCATAAATCAGCAGCTTACATTTACTAAACGTCATTTTTGTCGATCGGTGTCTCAGTTAAATGACGCACGCACAGAGATGTGACAACGAAGACGACACCCGGTCGTAAAACCGCTGGAAAAGCTGGGCAATATTTTGATTTCGGTTTGCCTCGTAGCATGCTAAAGGGAAACTCGTTTGACAGGTAGGATTATGTAGCAATAATTTGGAGGAGAAAATTACAATTGACTAAATATATGCTTTTTTTTTTCATACGTATATATATATATAACTAAGCACACAGTGTCAGTTTTATTAACTTATCAAGTCGGAGATCAACTTATCAAGTCAGACGTAATAAAAAACAATAAAATGTACGTGTTTTTAATATGCGCTGTTCTTTCTGTTGATCGCAGAATCGTAAAATTTAAGTTCGTTAACTACAGCAAATGTGTTTTATACGTAGTGTTTAATTATTTAATAAAAAATTTTCTTTCTTTTTTATATTTCTTCCCCATCTTTTAAGTATTAAATGCTTATTTTTTTCTTCTTTCAATCTGAGATGGATTTTCAAGAATGACCACAAAAATTCATAATGAAAAAAAAGCTCGAGCTCAGTACCAGAACAGTGAATACCACAAAACTTCATAATAGAAGAACTCAGAAGACTACAAAAATTCATAATAAAAGAAAGCTCGAACTCAGTACCAGAACACTACAAAAGTTCACAAAAGAAAGCTCGAGCTCAGTACCAGAATACTGAAGACCACAAAAGTTCATAATAAAAGAAAGCTCGAGCTCAATACCAGAACATTAAGCTACCTAGTCAGTAACATATCATAGAAATCATGATGTAAGCAGAATATATTACAGAATACATAATTCACATGTACAAAAGTAAACTAATATCATAATTAATTGCGATAATATCTCCTAGCAGGAGTGTTTCATCAAAGTTGAATAGTGCTTATCAATGCATTCAATAATGGGTTGATTGGTGCTTAGTAATATAGCTTTAAGCTTGGTGCTAAACCGAGCGCAATTCATAAATTCTGGTAGGTTCAGCAGAGTAAAGAACAATTGCTAAGATTTTTTTTTCCAAAGAAAATAACACATATTTTGTAATTCATACTGGTTAAATCTTGTAATGGAGGGTCTGGAATAGCGTACTATTAGCAAGTTTCCAGCTTCTGAATTGGGCAATTCGATTAGTAACTCATTTGAAAGTTCCCGCTTTAGGCGTGTGAACTTGATGGAAAATAAAATGGATGCGAAGGAAGGATTGAAAATGTGACGTAAAAGCTTATGCTTCTTCACATTATTATTATAAGTGGGCAGATCACTTTCGAATGAAAATACCACTACGCGGTTCTAAGGGTACCAACGCATAAAAGGTACCATGCCTAGAAGCGGCATCTGAGCAAGTCCATACAAATTTCCAAATCGACTCAAACTAATGAGCTAGTAATTGAATTGCCCAATTCAGAAGCTGGAAACTTGCTAATAGTAAGCTATTCCAGACCCTCCATTACAAGATTTAACCAGTATGAATTACAAAATATGTTATTTTCTTTGGAAAAAAAAAAAAATTTAAGCAATTGTTGTTACTACCAAAAAACCCAAATATCTGGAAATTGACTAAAAACCAGAATTCATGACACTGACAGGTCGATCGAATGAATGAGGGAGGACCTATAATGTGACTGGAAGTGCGCGAAACCCGTTCGCGTTATCCACAGCTGTTGTCACATCACAACAAGAGGCTGACGAACCCCTTGCCTTCGAAATAGCAAGCGGAAGAAGGCGGCCCTCAACGTTTATTATACTTTTCCGCCTATGTTACAAGCACGGGCGCATATCTGTTGTGTGCACACACTCGCACGAATGTACGCAGCGGTTTAAAAATATTCCGTGCGCTTCCGTGGGCTGGGGGCCCCCTTTGGGAACAAAAAGCAGCGAAGAGGGAAGAGAAATATTTATCGAGTGGCTAAAAAAAGAACTCACAATAAAGAGGGTCCCCCCGGTTGTAGTTTCTGTGGTATTTCATTCAAGAAACTTACTCTACTACAGGGCAATCCCCTTTCAGGTGAGTCCACCGTATGCGTTTCAATGGAAAGGTCGGAAGCACTTATTCCAGCTATGTTTGTTGCGTTATAATTTATTCATTTATGCATTATATTACAGATACTATTGTAATTAATTATGATTGATTACTTTTGTACATGTGAATTATGTATTCTGTAATATAAATGGTATTATTATTCATCCAGATAATGAAATCTCAAAGAATGAATAATCAAATTTATATTTTGTTTAGTAATATCTTACCTGAAATAAAAAACAGAATTGTGTCTGCCAATAGGGCCTTTTCTGCGTTAAGAAATCTATTTACATCACAGTTCATAAGAAGATAAATTAAATTATTGTTATATGAAACCCTTATTAAACCTATTTTGGTCTATGGCTCTGAAACTTGGACTTTGCAAGATCTGACGAGGCACATTCGGGTATATCTGAGCGAAAAGGGCTATTCTTGGAGGTGTTAGAGAAAGCGATTGTTGGAGAAGACGGCACACAAAGCAGAAATTTATAAATGCTATAAGATGCAGATATTATAAAATTTATTAAGATCAACAAATAAAACTGGGCTTCTCAGGTATTAGAATGAATGATTTAAGCCCTGTAAAAAGGCTCGTTTTGGCAAAGAGGAAGAGGACGACCCAAGTTGCGATGGATAAACGAAGTTGCAAAAGATTTTACTGTACTAAAAGTTAAGAATTGGGAGGATCATTATTACCCAGGGGAAAGCATGGAAATCTCTTCAAAGAAAAGCCTTGGTCTACTCTGGGTGTCGTACTATTGGTGATGATGATGATTTTCTTAAACAAATTTTTTAACAAACCGCCAATGAGGAAGATATATATTTTATAAAACGTCAGCTAATACTAAGAAGTTCATTTCTTTTTCCCACTATAACGTAAAGTGTAAAAAAAAATTGCACTAATTATTTTCGAAGATATGGTCGCGATAATTTTGAAATGCTTTGTATGTCCTTTCAAAAACAAATATGTTAGTAATGATCTGCATATCGGATGAACTCAATAATTTATTATGCATGAGCCACAGGGGTGAGGTCGGAACCGATCACACAAAAGCGAACGAAATCAGTTGCGCAAGTGGACAGTTTTGGGTGCTGGACGCCAACCTATTTCCTTCCAATCGACCGGATTTGTGACATGTTAGATGACCTACTTGACGGAGCAGATAACGCCAGAGAACTTTTTCCTGCACCGCGCCTCTCTGTTTACTACACACTGTTTGTGTGCTTTCGCTCATTCATGAGGGTGAACAGAAAAAACAAAAATAAAAGTCGTTGAATAATCATCGCTGCTGCATGAGGATCATTCTTTCCGACCGTTGGTGTCAGGCTTAATGCATGTTTCATAATTTGAAAGAGGTTGGTTGCATTCAAGTAATAAATGCATTGGTGAATGAATTGATGGTGATAAGAATGAACTATTCATTTTTCTTCAATGAAATATTGCAAGTGAAATTTATTAATGGTATGCATTATTTTTATTTTTTATAAAACGACATGTTAATTTTGATTAAAAATTATATGTACCAAACATTGTTTTATTTACATACCAACAAAATAATAATAAAAGAATAACCAAATTCAAATAGCCATATGAATAAAGCAATGCTGAATAGATCAAGAAATTCATGAAGAATGAATTGTTCAAGAGTCTCTAAAAGAATATACAAAAGTAAGATAAATGTCGTCGCAAATTAAGAATGAGGTATTCCAAATTCTACAAGAAACGTTATCACATTCAATAGACAAAAGAATATATCAAAGTTTGAAAATTCTAGGCATAAATGAAGAATGAAGCATTCCAAATTTTACAAGAATTACTATCACAAACAGAGAATATATCACAGCTTGAATATGCTAGGCTTAAATGGAGAATTCCAAATACAATAAGAAGCACTATACAGTTCAATAGGCACCGGAAAATGCCAAAAATGATAAATATGAAACTTCAAGAAGAAGGAATTGATCCACGCACTACGAGTACTCATAACCATTGGATGTACAAATGTTTTAAATAAGTTTTTAGATGCGAAAAATGCATCAAAGCTATACTACAAAAGACTTCAAACAAAAGCCAAATTCTGCAGAAAATTCCTTAAGATTAACGTTATTCATAAAGCATTTCAAGAGTGAAGAGGCCCAAAGTATTATTTTTCCGCAAAAATTTGCAAATCTGGAATATCACTTTATTTGCTTGCTGCTTTTCGGATTGCACCACGAACCCCTAACCAGGACAACATCATGTTCACACATGATAATAATAACTTGTGTAAATAATAATATAACAGCCATACTTTTGAATGAATTTATAACATATATTTAAACTTTCCATGGAAAAAAGAAAAGAACAACGAGAGAGAGATGACGATAAAATCTTCTCAAAGAAGAAATAAGATACCCTATTGTTTAATTTCCAGTGTAGCATAGATTTATCATTCATGCTTTTAGAAGAAGAATATTAAAAAAGTGCCAACTTTATCAAATATAACCCAATCTTAATACTGTATGAAGATCAAATGTCTAGCTCCTTTGAGCTATTTTGTTTGTGTGACAGACTACATTTTATCAGTGTTCTATAGACGTATCTGTGTTACTTATATCTGGATTTACATGTTATTTTAAACATACATCCTTTCAAAATAAAATAAAGCTGTATTTGGAGAGTTTGGCGTTTCTTATAAGATACTAGTTACTAAATTGGCGAGTCCACTTTATTAAATTGCGAACTATTGCTATAAAAGCGTCGTTAGAGACGAATAATTTCAGTAAATAAAATGCCACGTGTATATTAAAAAAATTAAAAAGAATGAAGAAATAATAATAATCATCATCATCAACAGCACGACAGCCCTGACTGAGCCAAAGCTTTCCTTTGAAGAGATTTCTGTACATTCCTCTAGGTGACAACGGTCCTCCAATTCTTAACCCCTAGTACAGCAAAATCCTTCTCAACTGCGTCTATCCATCGCAACGTGGGTCGTCCTCTTGCTCTTCGGCAATGTGGCTTTGCCAAAACGATCCTTTTTACAGGGTTTAAATCATTCATTCTAAATATACGAGCACCCCAGTTTAATCTATTGATCTTAATAAATTTTATAATATCTGGGTCTTGATAGCATTTATAAATTTCTGCGTTTTACCGTCTTCTCCAACAAATCACTTTCCTTAACACCTCCAAAATCATCCGCTCAAATATACGCAAATGGGCCATCAGATGTTGCCAAAGTCCAAATTTTAGAGCCATAGATCAAAATAGGTCTAATAAGCGTTTTATGTAACAATTTAGTTTTTTTGCTAATGGATTGGATTATGAATTTTGAATAACTCATTATAACATTGTCAAGCCAAAGAATTATGAGAAAAAAATTAACACTGTATATACAATACAATACATCTGTATTACAAAAGTCCCAACGAGGAGAGGAATAACATGCCGTGGAAGAACGAACTCTGAAAAAGTAACCAACATATTTCTCTCTGTGAGCTAAGCTAATTACGAATTACTCTTATAACAGCAGCGTTAGAAATGAATAGTTGTAATAAATAAAATACACTCATGTCCATAAATTAAGGATAATGAAATTCAAGCAAAGAAAGAGACAGAAGCAAAACAAATTGGACTTATTTGTAAAGTCTATTTATTAAACAAAAGGTAAAGAGCAAAAAAGATGCTATATGTTTGACATAATTAATAAAAATTGCGATTTTTACTCCCTGGAGCAAATTTCAAAAAAAGAACCTATTTACAAAAAACAGTGTAACATGGTTAGTATGATGGTTAATATGGAGTATGTCTCCCGGACGATGCAATACAGGCCTTACAACGCCTAGGCATGACGAGTATCAAATTATCAATCTGATCTTGGGGAATATTACACCACTCATCAAGCAATGCCCTCCGAAGTTCCGGTTGACGGCCTGTCATCGTTACACTCTGAACATGAGGTCAGTTCTGGAACCAAGAATAATTCCTCCCCATACGAGCCATCCTGCACCACCGTAACGGTGTCGTTCAATGGTGTTCTCTTGGTGGTAACGGGTACCTGGCGCTCTCCATATGAAAGTCCGGCGAGAATCAGACAGCAAACTAAACCTGCACTCGTCGGAAAACATCACACCAGACCACTGTTGCGGTGTCCACAATGGTCTGATGCTGTGCTCCGTCTGTTTCTTTTGGCAGTAACTGCTAAATACCGTTCATTATTCGGCGTTGTAACTCGGGGGCGACCTGTGCTGTAACATCTACTCACATTACCATCATCTTGGATTCGTTTCCAAAGCCTGGAGATGACACTCTGGGCGATTCCAAGTTCCTCGGATATTTCCAGCTGGGTACGTCCACATTCCAGTCATCCGATAATTCTACCACGTAAAAAATCATCCAAATGCTTCCTTTGTGCCATAACTATGCGGTTATTGCACTGAAAGGCTTTTAAAACGCTTGTGAACAATTTTACTTCTTTGCCACCATTCCTTATATACCCTCTCTTACACTCTCGTCATTGTGACCTACTATCCGCGCCATCTGGTGGTTTCCTCTAATTTGCATATTCTTCTTCAAGATGTGTGTGATAATTCTACAGGTGAAATTTTTATTTTAGAGTTCAATTTCTGTGTGATTCTGAATTATCCTTAATTTATGGACATGAGTGTAATATTAAAATAACTCGTAAAATGGTAATTAAAATATTCCTTTTTGTAAGCTAAATGGATTTTGAATAACTATCGTAACATTTTTCAAGGCATTTTTTGGTACAAAAAATTGACATTGTATATACAATGCAATACATCTGTATTACAAAAGTCCCAACGAGGAGAGGAGGAATAAGATGAGGAGGAAGAACGAAGAACTCTGAAAAAGTAACCAACAGATTTCTCTCCGTGAGCTAAGCTCAGCTTTTAATTCACGCCCGTCTCACGTTTTCGCTATATTTAAACCTTCCACGGAGAAAAGAGAAGAGCTTACGAGAGAGAGACAGAGAAAAAAATCTTCTCAAAAAAGAGAAAAAAATAAGACATCCTATTGTTTACCTGACACAGGATATACGCTGCTAAGGCACGGAAATAATTTAAAGAAAATGACTGAGGGAGGGGGGCTAGTGTTGAAAAAAAAAAAAAATCTTTAGGAGGAGCAGTTGAAAGAAGTTCTGCTTTTTTCTTCTTTTTTTTTTTTTTTTTTTTTTTGTTCAGAACGTTTCGGTTTTAGACTCTGATGAACGATTTAGGTTGGTGTTTCAGCGAGTAAAGCACCCTACAGAGGGATTAAGGTAAAAATAGATCGGGTTCATAACTGCCTCCTTCAGGGGTGGAGCTGGTATAAATTAATTTAACTAATTTAGAAACAAACAGCGATTAAGATTTTTTATTTCCAATGGCAGGCTACAATAAGTAATAAAATAAAAAAGCAAAAGAACACAAGGAACATGAAAACAACAACGAGAAACGAAGGAAATCACATAGCGACATGTTTAGCCCATAAGGACCCTAGCCTCCCAGTAACCCTACACAGTAGAGGAAACAAGTGCAGGGCAGACAGGAAGGTGAGATGAATCCATGTCCTCTCCAAGACTGCAGAGCATGCATTTTGGGCTTGCAAATATTTTCATTCGAAAAAGATGATTGGCCAAGCAATCATAGCCCGTCAGGAGTCTGAATAGGGCAACAGCTTTAAACCTGGGCTGATCAGGGATGTTTAGAATAAAGTTAAACCAGGTTTTAGATGAGTTACCTTCAAGTAGATTATCAAATAGAGTGTTCCGAAAAAAGTCTCGGATCATCAGTTTCATCGAGTGAAAAGAGATGTCTCTACAAAGCGATTAAGATATAACATTGGAAATGGCATACATGCTACTTGAAAAAGCTTGCTGATTATCATTAAGCTAGAATAGCAATTGCTGCTGTGCATGCGTGTCACATACTTCTATGCAGCTTTACAATTTTTAAAATAAAGAACAGAGAGAGAGAGAGAGATGGGAATATTTACTATTGAAAAGCAAAGATGAATAAATGGTTTCATGGATTAAAAAAATTATGTGCTTGCTATGTGTGCATTCATATATTCAAAAATTAGGAGAAAAAATTAAGTTTCATTTTAAAATAATGTAAATATAGGACAGATATTGCCTGTTTTATTGATGAGTTCGCAGAATAATTAAATTACATTCTGCGAACTCAGGAAGCGCGCGCATCTTGGAACATCTCTAGTTCTATGTTTCATTTTAAGTGACCATCCCTAGATAGGCACAGTCGGTTGTTGATAGCAAAGCAAACCAGACTTTTAGCTGAAGTTGTTAGGTCTTTTGCTTCAACTTACACCAGAGAATCGTTTTTTTTTTCTAAAATAAAATTGACCCAACACAAAACACGCTCAAACATAACAGACGCTCACCTGCAACACTGATTACGATGTGCAAATACCCACATTAAGATCGACTTGCAAAAGGTAAGTGAAAGAGTGGAGAAACCAATATCGCACTAGTAAAATAAATATTTTTTACTGATTTCATTTTTATTATTTCGTTTATATTTATATATTTTTTATATTTCATTTTTAGCATTATATATTTCTTTACAATGCCCATTTGGTATCATTATTATTATATTATCTATGTTCACATGCACGAATAATAGTAAATACAAAAATATTAACTCATTATGTTTCAATTTTTCACTCCAAAAAAATTTCCATAGTGGGTCTAAATCTAACATGATGATATATAATTTTATATGCGGGGCCCGCAAGGTCATTTGGGCTATGTTAAATTTTTCAAGGTTTTATACGAATTAAAACGCCAAATAGCAACTTTAGATAATCTAAAATACGTCACTTACAAAGATGTCTCAAATTCTTATAAGCTAAAAACATGAAGTTAAATCAAGAAAGTTAGTTACACTTAGAAAAATTATATCGCCAAAGTTAGAAATTATTGTTATTTCAATAATTGCAAATTTTGACACTCAGCAACAAGCAAGATTTAGATTCTCAGAACGCCACAGTTCAAAAGTAATACGATAACGGTTGTTGACGCTTCTAATCAAAGTAGCAGAAGAGAAAAAATTATCGCAATCTGAATTCATCTATTAAGGGAACTTTAATAGAAACAAAATGAACAATCAGGCTTGATAATCTGCTTCTCTTATTTTCAAGAATTGACACTGGAGAGAATATAAAAAGCGCTTTTCATCACATTTCGATGTGTTGCAATGTCCGCAGCATTTGTTTCTGTGGAATCAACCACCATTATAGATAACCTTTTGTTCCTATTCCCGACTCCCGGACGAATCTCATTGGCTGGAGGCCACCGTGACGTCACGTTTGTTTATCACTGTCTTGAGAGAAATGTGCTGGAATCAAAAAACTGAATAATCTGGGTCGTGGAATTGATAATTGTTAATTGATAGCATGGCTACACGCGAGCCTCTTTGCACAGATACGAAGTAGATTATGTGGAAATAAACAATTCGTTTTTGATATTAATAAAAGGCAAAAAAGAAAGAAAAAATTCTGTTTCATCTACCCGAGATGGGTTTGTCCTTGAAAAATAGGGTTTTTATCAATCTATTTCGTAACTAATAAGAAATAATAAAGAATAACTACTCAGTCTCAGTTCAGTAGTGATTTGTTAACAGATTTTTATCGGCATTAAACGAGACATTAGTTGCTGATTAATGACTGAATAAGATATACTGCTAACATAGACTGAATTTGTGGAAAATAATTTTGCTTAAGAAATTGGCCTTTTTTTTTACTATTGTAGAAAGGGAAGGACATATAATAGACACATACTAATGTATGTGAATTAACATTTGCTGTTATGGCAGAAACTATTAATTGGCGAATTTTTACTATTAAAGAAAGGAAAGGACATGCAATAGACGCTATATATACGTGAATCAACATTTGCTGCTATGGCAGAAACTATTAGAATACCACAAGCAGTAAAACTAACTGCAACGGTTAAGCTGTAAATACTTCTTGAACATTTGCCAAATTCTTAGTAAAGAAGTTCACATTAGTAGACTCTTTTAACGGAAAGAACGTCTACAATGTTTCAGAAATGTTAATACTGTTTCATAGTATATAAAAAGCAAAGATGTAAGGTTATCATCGTAACGTGAAACTGTATAATTTATTAAAGACACAACAAAATTTAATTAAAATATAATAAATTTATTATCACATTAATTGTTTTGAAATGCGAATTTTGCAAAGATTAATCAAAACGCTTTTTTTATAAATCTTTTTATTTACTTTAATTGTAAACAATTAACAAAAACATTGAATAACTTGTTAATTTATAACGACACAAAAATTTATGAGTGGAAAATCACACAATATTTCATCGCTGTAATCGATTGATTTTTTTAAAATTTATATTGTGTAAATTTAATTCATTTTACTAAATACAAAATTGAATACTTTTTACTTAATAATACTTGAATAATTTTTACTGTTATTTCAACTTAATGGTTTCCATTATATATGCATGGCATACATTAATATAGCGCATTCAATATTTAATATAATATTGGAGCGTTAAAATGACTATTTACGTAAATTAATCAAATTTAAATATCATAGAATCTTCTATATCCAATGATCTCATAACTCGTTAACCTTTATCATAACAAGTAATATAAAAAATAAAAATATATATATTTAAGTCAATTCCTACTTAGGTCAACAAACAAAAATTTTATTTTAGTTACTTTTTATTAAATAATTACAATTAAAATTTATCAAAAAATTACTGATTTTCGCAAGAATTGAACTCGCAATCTTCACCTTCACGTGAAAAATACTGAAATCCTCGCATTTTACCGATTGAGCTACTGTCTGTTCATTTCAAGTTTCATTACAAACTGATAAAACTCTATTTAAAGTGCTAAAAATTAATTCATTAAATTTAATGAATGAATAACCATTTGAAAAAACTGTATTCAAATCAAATGTCCTCCACTACTAATTAAAAAAAAATGTATTCGAACTTGAGTGGATGAATAAAGAAGTATTTTATTAACGATTGAAAATTTTAACAAAATATATAAAGACAGTAGAACCACTTTAAGTCGAACCTCCATAACTCGAAAATTTTTTTTGTTCCCTTTCCTTCCCTTCAAGCCCCAAAACCTCCATGACTCGAAATTTCAACCCTTATATGTCGAAATAATGAGTCAATCCCCACAAGCCATTTGGTATACATTTTCCCTCCGTAACTCGAAAAAAAAAAATTGGACCTCTGTATCCCGAACATCTTTTTTACAACCTTTACAGCTCGATCATTTGAAACTAATTACCTCTATAGCTCGAAGAAAAATAAGTTACCGACTTTAAGTATTTACTGACAATGCACGTCATTGTTTCTTAGAAAACAATGTATGAGTATATAAGGTAGTAAATAGAATAACCAATTCTATGAATTAGCAACTAGGAAGAAAAAGAATTTTCTGCTCTTTATAAGCTTAGATAATGCTATAGATAGAGAACGATCGAATTGTCTAAAACAAAAAATAAAAATAAAAATAATAATAATAATAAATAAATAAATAATAATAATTGACTGTTTTAATACATAATATTTTTAATTTTAAGGTTGTTTCGGAATTATTGTGATTTGTTATTGTAGTGCATACTATAACTTTTAAATTACAAATAAACATGCTTATTACCTCAGTAACTATCAAAATCCGCGTAAGTCGAAATCCTCCATAAGTCGAATTATTTGGCGTCTCCCTTGAAGTTCGACTTACAGAGGTTCTACTGTATATAAATATATATAGTGGGAGTGTGAACTAATAGTAGGAATCGAAAAAAGATGCATAAAATCTGTGTTAAACTACCATTAATAACTAAACCCGCAGAACGAGACACCCGATTTAATTCAGCGGCAGAAGCGACACGACCGTACGGCATCGCTCTTAGTGAATTCTGCGTCGCGGGCGCGGCGTTGCGAGAGCGCGATTTCCCGCTACTGCACTCGTGTTTTTCCCCTCCTCCAGCCACTCGACAAAGGATCGGGCCATTTTGCCGCTTCGCTGCACACACGGGGGTGTGCCTGCAGGTGGGGGCACACACACCTCTTTAAATTGACATGACACGCGCGTACACAGGAGATGTGTTATCTGCCGTTTAGTTTGCTAACTGACCACGTGGAAGTGTGGGAGTTTTTCACGGTGTGATTATTTCGTCTTTTAACAACAAAGAGTTTGCCCGTTATGGTTAACAGGGGGCTGTTGATTTATCTGCATCAATGAAATGTGCATTTAAATTAAAGCAATTTATTTTAAATAGTTTTTAATAGATTAAATTAAAAATATTAGTTTAATAATGTTAGACCTATATAGAATTATATAATAATTTGTCTTTAAATATAATGAAAACTATAAGTCAGTTGTTTGCTATGTAAAGAAGATTAATTTAGCAATTAAAAAAAGTTTATTAAAAGATGTCTCTGAAATTGTAGGTTTAATTTTCATTAAGTATATCAAGAAAATAGGGACCTGATGGCCGAGTGGCTAGCGCTCTGCCGCTCGGTACCATAGGTTTCGGGTTCGAATCCCGGCGGTGCCATGAATGTTTGTAGTACTTCGGAATCCATTTTAAACCATAGCTCCCGGTCTAATAAAATCGTTGAGCTCTGTTGGGGTACTGTTACTCGCGTCCATAGCATATTTTCAAAACTACACGTGCCCCCTGGGTAATACTAAATACCAGCCTTTGCCTATGGCATAAAGATTAACTTCTGTATTGCCAGCCGCATTAAAAATAAAAAATAAAATGTGCCTATATTTTTTTAATGCATCAAAAATATGACTTTCAAAAATGAATTACAGGTTTGATTTGTCGTCTGTCTATTCATCATTCTGCCGATATTCTTCATTTTAGAGCCAAATAAATGTCCAAAGTAGATCGCATTTAAATTGTTACCACATTTGTTCCAATATCGACTGCAACAAACAGCGGCATTTGTTTGGTTTTTATGTTTTGCTTATTTTTCAACACTCGGGAATACCAATGTGCATCGCATGTCTTATGCTCTACCTGATGCGCAAAACAAATTGTCTGTAACAATGATAATGAGCCTCAATTTCAACCAGACAAAGCAATCATTTCGGCTGGTTGTCCAATTAATCATGCACTACTCGATTTTCTCATAACGGGATCAAAATCTACATTTTTGGTTATTTATCCACCGTCACTCAGCAATTTTTTTCCGCTCTGGCACTCGGTACCACGGTACGCACGAATGCCGATGTTGCCATGGATGTTTATAGTGGTTCAGAATCCACTTTAAGCTGTAGGTCCCGGTCTCATAGGACCGTAGAGAGTCACAAAGTCCAATCAGACTTTTCACCCATATCATTCCAAAACTGTAAACGGGCAACTGAGCTCTAGGTACAGTGATGTGGTGTAGTAGTCATATTAGACCGGGACCTACAGTTTAAAGTGGATTCTGAACTATTACAAATAATTCATGGCACCGCCGGAACTCGGACCCGAAACCTGTGGCACCGAACACCAAAGCGCTAGTCGAAGAAGAGATTAACGAATTAATTTTTAGTTAAAAATAAGCATTTTTTTTTTCAGAGGAAAAAAAGTTATTCTTATAACTATTAAATACAATACGAAGGGGCCTGATGGCCGTTTGGATAGCGCTCTAGCTCTCGGTACCACAGGCTTCAGATTCGAATGTCGGCGGTGCCATGGATGTTTGTAGTGGTTCGGAATCCACTTTTAGTCGTAGGTCCCGGTCTCATATGACCGTAGAGCGTAGTAGGGGCAGTGTTACTCGCGTCCGTAGCCTATCTTCAAGCTATACGTGCCTCCTGGGTAGTGCTAAATGCCTAACAGCGGTGCGACCCTTGCTTATGGCATAAAGGTAAACTATCTCTGTATTGCCAGCTGCATTAGAACAACAACAACAAATACAATGCGAATGTTTGCATATAAGAAGCAATGAATTTTTAGCACACTGAATGAAAACAAGATCCTTATACAATAGCTAATGCAATAAAAGTTGCATATCAACTGCAAATCTTTGTGCTGCAGAGGTATTTTTGCATTATGAGATGGCAGAAAGTATTAACTTAACAAACGGCGTTAGGGAAAAACACAAACTCCGTCCCAACAAAGAATGCCAATCACGTAACGGAACCTTTCTCTTAAGCCGCGAGAAAAAGCGAAAGAAAAACTTTTTCTCCCCATTATTCTTAATCGAATTATCAGCAGAACACCTCTCTCTCCCACAATTGCACACACACCGGAAAAAAAAAATAAAAAATAAAAAATAAAAAAATAAATAAATAAACAAAAAGAAGCACCCCCCGAAAAGACATCATCCAAAGCAAATGACACTTTTTTCCCACGCTTTTTCGAAGGCGGCATGTGCCGACAAAGACGGAATATGCAACCCCCCTTCTTCGAACAGACGTCCCCCCTCTCGAAAAAGACAGTGAAAAGAGAAAGTAAAAACATGTGGTCGATCCCCCTCCCCCACCGGAAGTGAAACTCACCTCTCTCTGAGACTCGGAAAAAGATGAAGTTAAAGAGACAGTTCTTTCTCTCTCTCTCTCTCACAAAATAGAGCAGTTATGGTTCGCAGTGAGAGGGTAAAAAAGATGGGTTTTGGGGAAAGAACTGCATGCTTTCTCTCCCACAAATGCAGTGGAAAATGTTTGTGTGGCGAAACATAGTGGCTCATTCCCACCGACGGATCTGATTTGATGGCAATATGGAGAGTAGCCTTGGTGGATACTTCTTATGGAGATCAGAAAAGTAGGGATCATGAGGAAGATATGGTGATTTTTTGCTTCGATGAATAGTGCGCCATCTGTTGATGAAATATGAAAATGACTAATAAAAAAGATTTAATGTTTTTTGAAAATTTTAGAGCAGGGGTGGCCAACCCGCCTTGAATATTTTTCCAGCCAGTGAGATGTATCACACTTTTACAAAATATATTTATTTTATAATGGCCAAACCAATGAAAACCAATGTATTAAAAAAATTCATTATGTGTGCATCCATATATTCCAAACTTAACTGTCGAAATTAAGAGAACAAATATATTTATTTTATAATGGCCAAAGTAATGAAAACCATTATTTATACATCCATATATTTAAAAATTAACTGCTGAAATGAGAACAAATTAACTTTGATTTCAAAATAATATCCTTGCGCGCATATATGACAGATATTGCCTGCTTTATTTGTGAGTTTACAGTTATGAGTTTACAGAATAATTAAATTATATTCTAAGAACTTATGATGAGTGAAGTAACAAATATCGTACAAGTAAAATATTTTATTCATTTATATGTATATATTTTTTATATTTCATTTTTAGCGTTACAATGTGCGTTTAGATACCGCGGAGTTATGATGCCTTTCTAAAGTAGCCCGCAAGATCATTTGGGTTGGCAATCCTGCTTTAGAGATTAAATAACTTGTGAAAGTGTTCAAAACACATAATCTTTAAAAAGAAATAATCTAAATTCGTAATTTCACGTTCAGGCACTCATAAACCTCATTGTTTAAAATAAAAATTATTAACTCTCAAGTCAATCAAATACTTTACTACAATCTATCAGGGGTGGCCAGCCCAAATGATCTTGAGGGCCACTTTGGAAAGGCATCGGACCTCCGCGGGCCGCATATCAAATTATCTATTAGATTTAGACCCATTAGACATTTTTTTGGAGCGAAAAATTGAAACACGAGTTATTATTTTTATGTTTACTATTATTCTTATATGTAAACATAGATATTATAATAATGATGATGATGATACTAAACGCCCATTGTAAATAAATATATAACACTCAAAATGAAATATAAAAATATATATAAATATAAACGAAATAAAGAAAATGAAATTAAAAAAATATTTAAATATAAATGAAATCTTTAGTAGTGTGATATTTGTTTCTCCAGTCTTTCACTTAGCTTTTGCAAATCGATCTCAATTTGGGTATTTGTACACCGTAAAAATATGCAAAAAATAATTTTTTGTTCAAAATTTAAAAAAAAAATAAAATAAAATATAAAAAAAATATTAAAAAATTCCGCGCATATTAATTCGTGAATTTTCGAAAAAGATAACAAGTATACCCGGTATAATCCATTAAGGGTGATTAATATAAATTTAAAAAATATTTTATGAATTGATTTCTCAATCAACAAATAAAAGATAATTCTTCCTCTATCTCAAAAAAAAAAAAAATGTTTTCTACATGATTTATTTAGCAAAAAAACCCCTAATTTTCTCTTATTGGATACATCAGTTCAGACTTAAGCGGGAAAAAAATAGGTTCTGAGATTGAGCAATTATTACGTGTTACAACGAGACGCCAACCAAATTAACTTATATTAATCTCGGCAATTCTTGGGACATGATCTTCACCAGATTAGCCACCAAATGGGCTCAACTTACACAAACACTCTCTGGGGCTACTGCAATAAGCGAGCTGTAGTTGATCCGCAATCAAATTACCAACCAACCCTTTAAGTCATAAGCAATAAATAAGCTATAAGTAACTTAAGCAATAAGTTGCTCTTAATAAACAATAAGTACATCTTCGCCAATGTTTTAGGTACTGAAGGACATCGAGTCAAATGTCTGCAAAATAGCACGAAATCAACATAAATTGATTGTTGAGAGGCATACATTATAACAAATGTTTGCTTTAGAGTAATACAAAAAAATGTGAAAAACTATTTTTTGTTCAGAATTAAAAAAATAATTTTCGCACAAGTTAATTCATGGTTTTTCAAAAAAGATACAAATATTAAGATACAAGTATACTCGGTATAATCCATTAAGGGTGTTTAATATAAATCATTAAAAAAAAAATGTTTTATGGAATTGATTCCTCAATCAACAAGATAATTTTTTTTTTTTTTTTTTTTTTTTTGAGAGAAATGATGAATTATGTTTTCTACATGATTTATTTATTAAAAAAAACTAATTTTCTCCTATTGGATACATCAATTCAGACTTAAGAAGGGAGAAAAATCGGTTCTGAGATTGTGCAATTATTACGTGTTACAACCAGACGCCAAATAAATTAACTCATATTAATCTCGGCAATTCTTGGGACAAGATCTTCACCAGATTACCCACCAAATGGGCTCAACTTACACAAACACTCTCTGGGGCTACTGCAATAAGTGAGTTGTAGTTGATCCGCAATCAAATTACCAACCAACCCTTTTGTACGATTAGGACATTTGTCAGAAGAATGGGTCGCTCAATTAAGGTCTGACAACTAACACGATCACAGGGCACCGATATTAGGAAGAAATCGCATGGCCACAAATTTATGTCTATAGATTTAAGGGGAAGAAACAGATGAGGTAGATAGATCAGCAACAAAAATTAGGCTGTCTAATACTCTATCTAGAAGACACGCCCCATTTTTTGGTGGTAACTAGATAGCTTCTGCGAGAAATAAAAACAGTCGGGTGAATATGGTGATATCTGCAATTCATTTTGGTGCAGCAACATAGGTGTAAAGATTTTATCAGGATGATTTAACTATTGGCTGATGGATATGTTCCAACAGTGCGATCGAGAAGAGATGATAGCGTCATTGCGTGTTAAGTTAAAAAAATTCGATAGCCTTTTAACTAAGTATATGCTTGGAGGGTGATATTAACCAAGGAGTGCCGAATTGATCAAGCCATCTTGGAATTATTGGGTGGCAGAAATTGGTAATCTAACTTTTGATGGCAATTGGTGATGGTAACAGGTAGCTAATTTCATGATTAAAAAGAAGTTTACTTTTAGATTTATCAGAGTTTAGTTTAAGTCATAAGTTTATTTTTACAGATTACTATTACGATGAGGTAATTTTGTGAGGGATAATTCGGTAATAGATTAATATAATTTTAAAAGAAGCCTTAAAAAATTAAGTATTTATTTTGAAAAATGTAGTTATTTGTATTCCTGTTTTAAAGGAAAAACTGATACAACAACCGTAATTAACCATATTCACAAAATACCGCTATTAATTCGCGATTTGCAATAAACCAATGTTTAGTGGTCAAACCATATTGGGTAGCAGAATTTGGTAATCTAACTTTTGACAGCAATTGGTGATGGTAAGCGGTAGCTAATTTCAAGTTTACTTTTAGATTTATTAGAGAACTATTATGGTGAGGCAATTTTATAAGGGATTATTGAATAATAAACAAATTTAAATAAGTTTTAAAAAATTAAATATCTATTTTGAAAATTGTTGCATTTGTCTTCTTGTTTAAAAAGGAAAAATGATACAATAACCGTAATTAACCATATTCACAAAATACCGCTATTAATTCGCGATTTACAATAAACCAATGTTTGTTGCTAAAACCATATTGAAAGAAATAAAATATAACCCACTTTTAAGAAAATATCTTCTCATTTAAAACTTTATCATGCAGGAAAAAAAGAAATTACAAATTGTACCATTTTGGTTCTTCTGTGCTCCATTTAAGCAATAAATGAGTCAAAAAGACTGGCAAGTAAGAGATTGACTATTAAGGATTGCCATGGATAGAGAAAAAAACACTGTTGTCTGAATACATTTTACCTTAATATAAATGGGAATGGAATGTAAGAGATGAAGGTAATTAATGATGATAGGTTTTTCTTATTTTCTTTTCTATGAGGTGAATAACGATTAAGAAAGTTTTTCTTTTATTTTTTCGCCTTAAATTGGGGAAAGGTGGAAAAATCGCTGGAATCAAGGCAAAATATTATATACATAAAATACAGACGGCACGTCTCTCCTTTGTCTGTAAGGACAGACATCATTTTTCATACTTCCCAAGTCTTTCTTCACCAACCCACTATCTCATGCTCCGTTATTCTTTATTTTTTTTCTTCGTGAAGATGATGATGATCTTCTTCTTTGTCTCTATCTCATTTAACGATTACGCGGTTTCACTTATCGCAATAAAAGACAACCAAGAGGATTGAGGGAGAGATTTTTACCCTAGAAATAACGAGATGGCAGAGGGAAAAGTGGGGATAAAAAAAAGAAATAGCGGACCGTATCGGTAGGCAAAGAGGATGGTTTTCACCCTGATGTGCCCTTTCCACCAAAAGCTTCTCAATCAGCGCTTCCGATAAAAAGCTCAAAAAAATGGGGCCGGATAAAATTTTTGCGGGTCCCGTCCGGACATTATTTCCTCTCCTTATCAACGTGGAGCAGAGAGCGTGACTCCACAGTGTAAGCACTTGCGCAGGACAACAGAAATCTTTCACAGACACGGCCGATAATGTATGGGCTTTTCATTGAGTGCAGATAAGCGTTGGGGGGTCGCGCAGAAATTGCAGGAACGCTACCGAGAAATAAAAAGAAACCAAACCTGCTGAAATTGCGAACTGGAACGGAATCGGAAAGACATGCGGTTACTTATACATTGTGTTTTGCATAGGTATGGTAATTATTTGCGAGAAATCTAGTGGAAAAACCCGATCATGGTCTTGCAACGAGATGATCAAATAATAGAATTGCAATGATTTCTTTTCATATTAACAATTTTCGTTCAAAAAAAGGAACTTTACGGCTTACAAAAAAAAAAAAAGATGAAATGAAATTTGTTTCATTATAACAATCTTACAGCACTTAGATTATATTTGTACCAAATTAATACTTATTTTTAAAAAAATATTTTATAAAAAAAGCATAAAATTCTAGAAGAAAAATTAATGAAGATTTTAAATAAAATGTTACTGGAAAATATTGATAAAATTAAAAATGATATACGGTTCATATAAATAGTTATAATTATTTGCAACTATTCAATATATGTTTGAATAATTGACAATTAATTATTCAACTATTTATATATGTTTTCCATAAATGTACTATGGTTTGGTTTGTCGCTCTACGGTCCTACATTTTAAAGTGGATTCCTAACCACTAACAACCATCCATGCCGCCGACTGAAGCCTAGGATACCAAAGGCCAACAGGCCGCTAATGTACTATGGTGATCCTGTTTTTATTTAAGGACAGGAAATTAGATAAAGGATACAAGCTTTTTACCAATCTTAGTAATTGAAATTAGTATTAGGTAATTTTTTTAATTTAAATAGATTTGAATACATTAGTGGAATTGCAATTGCACATAAATTAATGTGCAAATAAGATGTTTGCAAGGTGTAAATAAATATGGCGCTTATTAGAGAAAATAATTTTACTTATTTCTAATCAGCAAATCAAACATCTCTTGATTTGAGAGAAATTGTCCTGTCGAATTATTTGGACGAGATTTCCATTTTATATTTTGCACAACATTTGCAACGCCAAGAGGTTGGAAACTATATCGAAAGTAATCGTGAAAATTCATTACTCCGTGGTTTTTTTTTTTTTTTTTAAACAATCATGCACTAAACACAGAAGTTCGTTTTTTCTGTTTGGTCACTTCCTTCCGCCGATTTGTCCAGTCGAGTGTCCGGAAGTTCATTCTTATAAAACAATTGGGATAGCATCCGATTTGATTAGGCATGTGTGCTCAAAGAAATAGTCCACATGTCAAGTAGAACAAGTGCAATTACAAATATAGAAACTTTGCTTAAATTACGTTAAAAATTAAATTATTTATATGAATAATAAAGTACCAGAACTTTGGTTTTGAGATCAACCTTTTTTTTATGGGGAAATTACTAATTTTTCAATTCCTTCTATTAGCTCACACTCTCCCTATATATATCTTGTTCACATTTTCAATCGTTCATAAAATACTTTTTATTCACTCAAGTTCAAATGCAATTTTTTTTAACTTATATTGGATGACACTGGATGTTAATACAGTTTTTTCTAATACTAATTCATTCATTAAATTTAATTCATTCTATTAGCTCACACTCTTCCCTATATATATCGTGTTCAACTTTTACATCGTTCATAAAATACTTTTTATTCATCCACTCATCCATTTTTTTTTTAAACTTGTAGTGGAGGACACTGGATGTGAACACAGTTTTCTTCAAATATTAATTCATTCATTCAATTTAATTAATTAATTTTAGTTTTTTTTAGATTTAAGTTGCATGTATCTACCCATAGAGGGCTCCAGATAAACTGCAAAAAATGAATGAAAATTATTTATAAAGGACTTTCTGCAATGGAGTGGAAAAAAAATTGGGATTGACTTAAATTTTTTTTTTTTTATATATATTAATTGTATATTAACTTTTGCTTTTCAGTTTATCGTTACGGACACCCACAGTTCAGCATACCCTATAAATACATCACTCTGCAATAGTTTTATGGCATCGACAAACTGGTCCCTAATTGTAACGAATTTAAAGTTAAATTCTTTTAATTTTAATTTTTATTTTTTATCTTAACTTTTACTTATTTTTAGTATTTTTTAAGTACCAAAGAGTAAATTTTTGAAACTTTATTTTGTATCATACACTAACATTTAAGTAGCTAATTAAAATTTTAAATTGATATATGAATTAAGACGAGGAGGTTAAGGGGTCTGTCCCCGTGGGTACTCCGTAATCGGTACGCCAGTTGCCAGTTTAAATAATGTTTTAATTAAAGCACTATAAAATAAAATTTATGACAGAGTTTAAACCCGCTTTTTTCACACAAGACATAAATCGGAATGAATAAAACTAATTTCAGCATACTATTCAGTTAGAAAATTTTACGATATTTAAAAAACTAAAACTAAATGTTCTTACTAAAACATTCTTACAACAGACGCTTGAAGGATCTCCACCTATTAGAAAATGAAGCTTATCTCATTTGTAACAAAAGAATAGGGGGGAAAACCCCGAAAATGGGACATGTTAATTGAAAACAAGGCAATTCTGAAAATAAATAAAATAAAAAATAAAAAAAACAGATTTTTAATTTTGATTCTTGACCCGTTAAGAACTGTGCTTCAACCAATAGCAGTTAAATCAAAAGAAAGAAAACTTCTCGAATGATGCAATCAAAAATATTTCTGACATTTCTTCTGCTATGTTGTTTTACAATTTCTTAGTAAAAAAAATTAATATATGACATTATGACTTAAGTTTAAAAAAATATAAATTGTTTTCAAACAAGTTAAGTTTCTTTAAACTAAACTTTAAGTTTAATAATCAGAATAATACATTTAATGTGATATAAATTTACATTTACTATCACTAAATATACAGTTAATGTTATATAAATTTACATTTACTATTGCTGAACATACGTTTACTATTGCTGAATATATATTTAATGTTACATAAATCTTTTTTTTTTCCTTTGAGGTAGGCTTTTTTTCACTGATACAGTAGGTTGTTTAGTTTTATTCAGGGTGCACTCGCTGAGATGCTACCCTATTTTGGAATAGACTTGGAATTCTCACGTCGTCTGCTCTATTTGTCGGGTGTAATGATGGACTTTCACATTTATAGATTTATCGTGACCGTTTCCCGGAGCAAACATATGGTTTGAGTTTGGTTTGTCGCTCTACGGTCATTTTTTGCACACTTTGTGCTAATTAGACTGGGATCTACAGTTTAACGCGGATTCCGAACCACTAACTAACATCCATGCTACCGCCAGGATTCAAACATACTGCTACTACACCACATCTCATCACTGTGCCTAGAGCTCAGTTGCCCACATACAGTTTTTGAATGATGTGGGTGAGAAGAAGTCTGATTGGGCTCTGTGACACTCTACGGTCATATGAGACCGGAACCTAGGGCTTAAAGTGGATTCCGAACCATTACAAACATCCCTGGCATCCTCGGGAATCGAACCCGAAACATGTGGTACCGAGCTCCAGAGCCATCAGGCTCTTAGGATTGGAAACTGAAGCTTGGGTACTAAAGGCCAGAGACCTAGCCAATTGGCCATTAAGTCGCAAGAGTAAACATGGGAGTTTCCAGAAATCAGTCAAACTTCCTCAGTTCACATATTAACCACTAGGTATTTTTTAGATTCTAATTAAAATATTATAAGACAAGAATTCAACTGATTGACAGAAATTAACCCAATTTTTTTACAAAAAAGACATCAAAATCCAACATGGTCATTACAACAAAGCTTCTTTTCAACAGTAGCTCAAAAGCCACAGTAGCCTTTTCGAAACCCGAAGCTAATCCATCCCTCCATAATCGTAAAAGCAAGAGAGATCTTGATTCTTTAAGAAAAGAGAGGAAAATATGACGTGCGAACTGAAAACAAGCAATCCTCTAAGAAAAGGGAGGGAAAAAAGTAAAAGAGAACATCTTTTTTTAATTTTGGTGCCTGACCCGTCAGGTGCGGTGCTCCACCCAGTAGCAGGTACTCAAAAGTGGAAGCATTAAAGTGGCAGGCGAAAAATTCGACCGTCAGTTCAACCTGAAGCACACACACCCCATCTGTCACTTGGCTCCTACGGAAGATCCTCTTTGCATGCTGTCAGGCTTTTTATTTTAATATCGGTCCTGTAAAAATTACCAAAGCACCCGAGGGGAAGATGGGGTTGGGTTTTTTAAAGATTTAATGATGACAGAATTATCCTGGAAAATATTCATTGTGAATGAAGAACATAAATAAAACACGAGGATCGTTTCTGATTTGCTTTTTTTTTGGAATTAATTATGAGTTGTCTTGTTTCTGTAATTGTTTAGATAGATTTCCATCATGGAAAAATGATTATCGTTTTGTGAATTAGTTATAAGATGACTTTATTACTTATTTATGTGATTGTCCCTACTTATGTTCCATCGTTGATTTAATAAATATATATGAGAAGTCAGTAATTTGTGCCTTTACTTTGAGAAATCAATTTAAAATAAATAAGTATAGCATGTGATATTTTTTTGTATTAATATTATGTTTAATATCGACTAATTCCAGCAAATATGTGAAGTTAGTAATTGTGCCTTTACTTTAAGAAATCAATTTAAAATAAGTATAATACGCGATTTTTAATATTTAGTTAGTGGATTCAAATAATAAAATTTAAGATTTCTTTGTATGAATATTATATTTAAAATGGGTTAATTCCAGCAAATCAGTCAAAGCGTTATAAACTTTTAAGTGATTATAATTTTTTTTTTTTCATCAATTGTAAACAACGAACTTGCTTTGCATTTTGAGAGAATTATTGCAAATGCATTGATACATTGTATCTTGAATTTAACATTAAATTCATCAAATGATGCATACAATTTTAATTGCCAAGTTCCAAGTGAAAATGAAATATTTTAAACCGAGTTATAGAGTTTTATTTGTTGATAAAAATTTGATCCTTAAAATTAAAATTTAATATAATTTTTAAGAAATATACGCATTTTAAAACATCCAATTCGATTTTTTTTAAAAATCGCTAACCGCAAAAGCCAAGCAACTAAACCAGAGCAACGATAATTTACAAATAACGAACGACATTAGAAAAGAAACGCATTTGAGTAATGGAATCGGGAGAAACAGGAAAAAAAGTGCTATCACCCGAATAATGCTTTCACACTATGCACGAACGCATCCACAACACGTAATGTTGTTTTCCGGAATATTTCCTTTTCGTACATTCGTAGGCGTCGATTCCAAATATTTTTTCAGCGATAAAACTGAATACTGCAGTGGAAAAGTAAGCAATTTCATCTTGTATGACAGATGACGGCATGCATTCGTATGTTTAAAAAATGAAGCAATTTCATAAATGTAAGTGAAAAATGATCTTTCGAGATATATTATGCGCAATTTATATGCAGATATGTCTTGTGGCTATTGTAAGGTTTCTTTATTTCGTAAATTGCGGAAACTCGCAATATTCTCACATAAAAATAACAGCAATGGCAAGAACGTTTCCAATTCAATAAGTAATCTTTCCCTGGATTCATTTTGAAATTGTTTTCACATCACTTCCTACTCTTTCCTAGGCAATATATATATTTTTTTACGATATATGATTGTATATTGTTATTAAAAAAGCTTCATTCTTCAATTCGGCATGCAGTTTTGAAAAAGCACTTCCAAATTCCAAGGATGTAATGAAAACAAAATTTTCTCTTTGCTTGATTTTTAAAATTTCGATAATCACCAAAACTTGCTACAATGAATTTGTATATGCAGGAAAATTTTTTGAAGGGTCTATTTTGAATAACACGGAGTATCGTAATAAATTCTTTGTAAAAGGAAATAAATACGGAAATAATCTTAAGAAAAAGTTGTTTCACCTTTATTGAAAATCTTTATCATAAAACAATAATAAACAAATTTTAGGGCACACTGTATTCATATTATCTTCCTTAAACTTAGTTTCCGCAAATGGTATGTACAATATGACACGGTTTTAAAAAGACAACTAAATATTTGCATCAATTGAAAAATCGAATAAAAAATATTAGAAAAGCTTAACTGTGAAAACATTCCATTTAAAACACTAATTCTCCAAATATAATGATGTTATCAGTTAAAAATCATTCTAGAATATCAAACAATCATATCTCATCGATCAATCTCAAATATCATCTCCCCTCAAAAGTATAATTAACAATATGCAAGAAGGAATTTTTCTAACCAGTTTGGTGAAATGAGATCAGGAGTATTTGTGTAAAAAAAAAGACTCTTATAATTAAGAAAATAATTCATTGGTAGAATGAATAAATCTTCAAAAATTAAGAAATACAGCCTTCCAAGAATCCTGACGTATTTTTAAATGGCAATGCATAACTATTTATTACCATTGTTCTTTCCTTCAAATAAGCACAAGGTGCGAGAGACGAAGACCTTTGGTCATTGTTGAAGGTCGTCCGCTAACTAAACAGTATTTATACTATCGACAAAACAATACCAGGAACCTTTGCTTCACTTGCTGCATAAGAAGAAGTCCAATATAATTAATAATAGCCAATTAATTAATATTAGCCAAGTATAATTAACAATAAATAAAATGGAATTTTTCACTGAAAAAATTGGCAAATCCTCAGAATAAGTAACTAACCATGGTGAAATGAGATCAGGAGTATTTGTGTAAAAAAAGGACTTTTATAATTAAGGAAATAATTCGATCTTTCACGAATAAATCCTCAAAATTAAGAAACATAGCCTTCCAAGAATCCTGACGTATTTTTAAATGGCAATGCATAACTATTTATTATCATTGTTCTTTCCTTCAAATAAGCGCAAAGGTGCGAGAGACGAAGACCTTTGGTCACTGTTGAAGGTCGTCCACTAACTAAACAGTCTCCATGCTATCGACAAAACAATACCAGAAACCTTTGTTCCACTTGCTACAGAAGAAGCCCAATCAACAACCACTGTCAGCAACATTTCCAATCGCAGTGCAGTAATCGGTTTCTGCCATTAATGACTGCCGCAACACAAGAAAAACCACACACTCATTTTCTTACACAGGCTACTTGAAACAGGTTTTAGGTAAACACGGGCGCTTTAATTACATCCCCAAAAGAAATAAAGCAAGCCCAAACTTCTTTTAATTCTTTAAATCACACAAGAGGTTTCCAACAGCAGTTTTTTTTTTTTCCATTATTATTATTTTATTTCTTATTCTTTTATCTCTATGCTCCATCTATTTTTTTGCGACTGCTGTCTCTCCTATTGTAGGACCAAACAACCTTGTGGCGAAACAATACGACTAAGAATGCGGTTATAAGTTTGCGACGCTTAGCCTGAAGCATCGCTGCGAGATACTTTCTCTCCGCTAAGGCTTCTTCCAGCCAGCCTGCCTTGCTTGCTTGCTGACAAAGAGCTATCGTGGCCTGCATTTGGATTGCTTCATTTCAGCGGTGGACCAGTGCCGAAAAAGGTAATCGTCGCAAAATAATCTTTTCTTTTCTCTCTCTCTCTCTCTGTCTTCTACCACCATATTTCTTTTGTTGCTACTTTACTTTTTTATTCTTTTTTTTTTTTTTCTTATTTACGGTAACGTTGATTCCGACATGTCACATAGGTGAAGTACTTACCTGTTTTCTGATAGCGGTGGCCATTATTTTAATGGACGAAAATGGCAACCTTGGCCCGCTCGTTTAATCTCGTTATATTTTTTTTTCTTTCCCCCACCACAATCAGAAAAGAGGGATATTCGGGTAGAAGAAAACAGATGATGATACAGCGGGTTCGATTAAATAAAATATTTAAAAAATTACACAGGTACGATGGCACAGTATTCGTGAACGTTTTTTCTAATTAGAAATGGTCAATACAAGGCACTTAAAGGCCTGTTTATCACATTCTCAATGAAGGAAGGGATGTTTGATATGAATAAAAAGATGGTTTGGTGGGTTCCAATTAAAAGTAAAATTAAATAGCCATGATAGACCAGTATTCGTGATGGATTTCTTCAATCAAAAGTGGTCGATACAAGACATTTATGGGCGTGTTATCATCATACCATACCAACATACCACCTTACATAACAGAAAAGCCAATAAAGACCTAATGTCAATAAATTAACGGTAAGAAATACCTCTCTTATAATGGATATCGGCAAGTAACTCACATTAGAAATGAATTTTGTCTTAGGTAATGCAGTTATTAGATATCACAAATTTTTATAACACTAGATAACACCTAACAGGTTTGCTAAGCACCTAACACTGTGTGATGCAATGCTTTGAATTACTGGGGATTCCTGCTTCAAATGAAAATCAACGCAAGGCAATAACTGCAAGTCACGTGAAAGATAACTGTAGAATTTGACATAATGGAATAGCTCATTCAATGGTGGACATAAAAGACGAAATTAAATAAAACCCATTATTTTATGACACTACTTAGAATTCAAAACTACATGTTAGATCTCGGCGAACATCATTATTTCGACCATCTTTTAGCATACAATTGCGAATATGCATCCATTAAACATATGTTATATAATGTTTAAAGGAAAAAAAAAACTATTAATACTCTAATTGTAAAGATGTTATAGCTCTGATGCATATGAATCAGCTGAGAATAATAAGGATTCATATTAAGAATATGAAATTGAAACAAAAAAATTTTCAGATTCCTTAATATTTCTAACTATTGGAGGATTATTTTTTTAAGTAGCATTCATATATCAGAGAAACTAAATTTTTCCACTTAAAAAATTAATCCTCCAATAGTTAGAAATATTAAGGAATCTCGAATTTTTTTCCCCTCCGGATCCAGATTCCTTAATATTATATTCCTTATAATTTTTTGGGGGGGAAAAAAATGGCCCGATGTCAAGTAGGTTTACAAACGAAACTAATTTTCCAATATTGTATGATTTTCACGTGTTACGTTAAATTTCCCCTGAGTAACTTAACTTACTTCTTATATATATATATATTTTAGCTTAATAGCGTAAATTTTCTTTTTAATCAAATTTCATGAAGTAATTTCAATAATGTAAATTTAACTTTATTAATGATTATGTATTTTCGGGGTATATTTACCCCATAAGAGTTGGTACTCCGAAACAGGTACGTCCGTTTCCGTAATAAAATAAAAAATTTTAAAAAAAATCCTACTAATAAACACAAATCGTATTTCTTTCTTAGTGACAAATTAATTCTCTGTTTCCGAACTTAATATAAAGCACTTAAAAACCCGAGATGGAAAATGATTTATTAAATAATCGTTTCCTTTATTCAATTCCTTCTATTAGCTCACACTCTCCGTATATATATCTTGTTCACATTTTCAATCGTTGATAAAATACTTTTTATTCATCCACTCCAGTTCAAATACATTTTTTTAAAACTTACAGTGGATGACACTTGATGTTAATACCGTTTCTTCAAATATTCATTCAGTAATTTAAATTGAATTAATTAATTTTAGTTTTTTTTTAGTTGCCTATATCTACCCATAGAGGGCGCCAGATAAACTTAAAAAAATGAATGAAAATTATTTATAAAGGACTTTCTGCAATAAAGTGAAAAAAAAGTAAGAATTGACTTTAAAAAAATTTGTTTTATATTACTTGTTTACAGACAAAACAAGCCACATGCACGCTTTCCAGAATTGTCTGCCACCAACCAAACACTCAACAGAACCGAAAAATTCCCCCATGCCCATTCGTCATTTCACACCCATGTTGTAATACGGAATAGAGCCATAGTGCAACTAACCGAATGACAATGTAACTGCGGCGGAATGAGAGATTGAAAAAGCAGCAATTACATTCTGATGCAACGAGGTTCTCAAGTTAATGGGCGATGAATGGATAATTGCCTAGCGCCTACAGCACGACATCGAAATATAAATAAATAAATAAAAAAAGCGACCTAGAAACTTTTTTCGAGTGCAATTTTTCATATTAATTTTATTCTTCAGTTCGGCTCATAAATAACGTTAAAGCGTAAAATGACCAAATTCATTAACATTTGGCAATTGGAGACACAGTAACAGGTTCTTTTTTTTTTAAACGGTTTTCTGAATCGAGAGAGGGATGGGAATTTGTCACACATAAAAATTGAAAAGATTTTTTGCCAGTTGAAAATAATGATAGATAAATGTTGCAACGAGGCTTGATTGACGTAGCTTCTTAGAGTTATATTACAGAAAACTAAGCATATCAGGATGAAAATAAAAAAGCTAAAGATATTAAGATAAACATATCAAGACAATTCTGAATAAAAATCTATTGCCAAATTAAGACAAAATCTGGAATCGAATAAAAGAAAATTTGAATGTTTCTGAAAAAGTATAATATGTCTTATCAAATTATTACCTATATAAATTACAGTAAAAAAGATTTCGACTTTGTAAACCAAAATAAAAATTATTTTAAAGTAAAACTTTACACTGGCAAAGTACATACAAATCGCTAATTTGAACTTGGTCTAAAACATCAATTATAATTATTAATATTAATGCAATTTATACACACACTAAGATATAACATTATACTTTGAAATTAGATAAATTAACTCCTCATATTTTTAATGTGATAAGAATAGGTTAAAAATAATAAAAAAAATGTAATGCCTTTAGAAGATTATACATAAAAGAACTAAAATCAAGAAATTAAAGCAAAAAACAGACATTAAAATGATCAGATTTTATAAGGCAGAAAAAAATTATCAATGATATTTTATCAATTTCATCACTTGTTTCTACACTTCAAAAATATAAATTGTTGTTTTGTTTCAATGCAGCTGGCACTACAGAGACAGTTAATCTTCATGCCATAAACAAGGGCTGTTACTCATTTAGCACTACCCAGCGGGCACGTGTAGCTTGAAGATATGCTAAGGACGCGAGTTACACTACCCTCGCAACACTCTACGATCCTATTAGACCGAGACCTACGGTTTAAAGTGGATTCCGAACTACTACAAGCATCCGTGGCACGGCCGGTACTCGAACCCGAAACCTGTGGTGCCGAACATCAGAGTGTTAGCCACTCGTCCATCAGGCTCCATATAAATAAATATGAAGAAAACTTTTTTTATAATATTTTTTTTTTAAATTAGAATTAAATCTTTTAAAAATTTTTCATAGTATTTTTTTCTTCTTTTTTCCTTCTACACAGAAAACATTATGCAAGCGAAATTGAAGCCATTCGAAAATGAAGCAGAACAACGTTGAGAGCAGTCTGCTAAATAGAAGAAATTTTAATTGCACCATCTTTCCCACTCCTTAGATACTACTCTCCTAAAAAAAAGAAGGTGAAAAAACAGCAAAAATTCTTGTCATGAAATTTCTCTTTTGCAGCCTTCAAATTTGGCATTTAGATAGGTACAAAAAAAATATTATATCCCCATACTCTTAATGAGACAAATGTTGGTGAGTTAAGTTGCTTTACAATTCACACCACATCATGGTGTCTTTGTTGCCGAGAAAATCTGTAACAAAGTGTCTTTTTTTATATGCATGAAAGTCTTATCCTTTTTATTTATTTTTTCTATCTTATTTCTCCCCTGTACCAGAATTATGAAATTGTTTACTTCAACAAAACGTTTTTGGAATATATTAGTGACTTCTTCGCTCCATTCTCCCATTAGTTCGTGGAAAGATTTTACAATTTTTTTTCCACCCATGTTTCTTCCTTAACTTAAAACATAAAATGAATATGAATAGGGTACTTACTTGAAGACAATTATCTAGAAAAAGTTAAATGACATTGAATTGTCTTGTCCGATAAAATAATGCACCTGAATAATATACGAACAAAAAAAAAGTACGCTTTAAAACTATGAAATTCTTTTCCAAGAGATTACGAATGATGTAAGCATTTTTCTAGACAGAAAAATAAAAATAAAAATTGAAATTCATTTAGAGAAATTCCACATGCATCTTACAATGCAATTATTTTATACCTTATTTACTATATTTTTCTTTTTAGAAATTCTACAAGTCCAGCTTGCTCTAAAGAAATACCTAGACATCTATTGTTTGAAATCTTATCCAAATATTCGTCATTATGTCAATATATTACTTTTAGAGTTAATATGCCATTAAGAGTTATGCCAATATTATGCCATTTAAAGTTTAGTTATGCCCTTTTAAAGTTAAATAATAGACAATAACAAATGTCAAAAGTTGATCGTATTTAAATTGTTACCACAGTTTCAACATCGACTGCAACAATGGTATTTCTTTGGTACTTGTGTACACTTCAGGTTAATTAGACGGAGACCTACAGTTTAACGTGGATGCCGAACCACTAACAAACAGTCATGCCACGGCCAGGATTCGACCTGAAGTCTGTGGTACCAAAGACTAGAGCGCAAGCCAATTGGCCATCAAGCCGCAACGAACAAAAGTAAATTGGGGATTTATGAGTAAATGTCCTGCATTTCTGCGATGTGGCAATAACCCAGAAAATCCCCCATCCTCCTTACGGTTAAAACGAAGTGATCATGTACGCTATTACAATCACCATTCAGTTTCCTTATGTCTAATAGCAATAACTGCAAAGCACAACATTAGTAGATTTGAACTTGTACTCACCTACTGGATATGCGCATTTTCATTGGGCATTCGTTGAATTGGGAAAATTTCTATGCAATTTAATCAAACTTTTTTGTTTGTGTTCTTGTGAAAGTTTCAAGTTCATATCCCAGATAAAAATGACTAATTCCACTGTAAAATACTGGAAGACGTAATACTTGAATAATACTTTTGAAATCTTACAACTATTTGTATAGTATCATACTTTTATTACATGACTTCTGTATTGGAACGACTTTACAATGGCTATATATTCACAGAAATGTCACTTTTTATTAACCATAACAATGGATATCAAAGTATGCAAGTATTGTTTTAAAGTACCAACTGGGCTATTCTTTATCAATAAAGAACCAGTTGAAACTTGCTCGGTACTTATTAGTGCCCCATAAAAAAAAGTACCTAGCACTGGTGTGATGCAGAATTTAAAAAGGTAGAACTAGAAAATTTTAACACCAATAAAAAGAAGAAAGGAAAAAAAAAAAAAAAAAACTCTTACTGTACAAGAATATAGTTTTCTAAGAAATGCACATTTAAACAGCTTTCTGGGATTTCTGCGTCAGTTAGTATACTGATAAAAAAAAAAAAAATCACTTTGCTTCCTGTTAAACAAAGATGGCCGACTACAATGGCAGGTGAGCATACTGGGATGAGAGACAAAAGATGGGAATCTTTCCCGCTAAACAATATAATATCTAATAACTCAGTATTAACCTGTTCTCAAGAACATATCTTTAGTAGATTTTCGTGCTTTTTTGCCCGTTATTTTATTTCTTTTGTAGTTACGCTGACGAAATTTAAGTGATTTAAATTTCAGCATTGCAAACTATTATCACGAGCAGCTAAATAACATTACTGCAAGATTTTTTTTACCAAATGAGCACAGACATTTTAGACAAAGCCGTTAAAGCTGGACTTTATGTATGCAGCTGGGTTGTAACAGGGAGAATAAGGATTTATTTAATGAATTCTTTTGTTTGATCTTTCATCAGTGTAATGAAAATTGGGTAAAATTGTCATTTTCAGTCAACATGATATGTGCAGACTAGCTTGGGAATCAAGATAATTATGGGAAAGGAAGAACAAGTAACCACAATTTAAGTATTTGTATTCTGTTAAATTAAGCAAAGGAATGGGTTGAATGAAAGGGTATATAAGTTTGTATATAAATTTGGTATATAAGAAATGGTATATAAGTTTGTATTAGAGTTGTATTTGGTACAAAAGTTTATATTAGAGTTGTATTTGGTATATAAGAAATGGTATATAAGTTTGTATTAGAGTTGTACTTGGTATATAAGAAATGGTATAAGTTTGTATTAGAGTTGTATTTGGTATATAAGAAATGGTATATAAGTTTGTATTAGAGTTGTATTTGGTCAGTTAGGTTTGGTTAGAGTTGTATTTATAGTTTGTATTAGAGTTGTATTTAGTATAAAAGTTTGTATTAGAGTTGTATTTGGTATAAAAGTTTGTATTAGAGTTGTATTTGGTATAAAAGTTTATTTTTGGTATATAAGTATACTTAAAGAAATGGTATATAAGTTTTTATTAGGGTTTTATTTGATGTATATAAGTTTGTTTTTGGTGTACAGGTTTGGTATATAAGTTTGTTTTTGGAATATAAGTATAGTTAAAGAAATGTTATATAAGTTTTTAATAAGATAATAAACCTTAAACTGCGCTTGAAATTTGTTTATACTTATTTTTTGAGCTTTTTAATTATCAGTCAATACGCATAAAATAAATTTCAGATTCATTTTCATAAATTAAATTAACTGTTAAAAAAAATGATCGCATCCACCAATGACGACCTGTTACTCTTTGACGGCATCTCATGTTTCAAAGTCAAGTGTGCGCGTGTAAGTGTTCAAGTGTGCGTGTGCAAGTGTTAATATTAATATTTGCAAAGTCTGTCTGTGAGAGATACAAAAATGTTATATACATCAATAAAATTATCACTGATTTTCTTCAACGTAAGGGTAATTGGTAATTAAAAAAATTAACAAAACTGTTTTGCCGTAATTTTTATTCCTTTAAAAAATTATTTAATTATTATGCATTAATTAAATATTATTTTTCTTAAACGATTAAAAAAATAATTATGTCTCTATTAATCATTTAGAAAAAAAAAATCAAAAAATTGTTTTTTCGTATTTTTTTTAATTTAAAAAAATTAAAAAATATGCATTAATTAAATATAATTTTCTTAAACGATTAAAAAAACGATTGTATCTACTAATGAATCATTCAGAAGAAAAATCTGAAGAAATTGAATTTCCTAATTCTTAATCTCTTAAAAAGCAATAAATAAATAAAATAAAATAAATAATAAGTAGTAGTAGTAGTAGTAAAATTTAATAGAGAATTTCAAAAAGAAAAATTTTAATTTCATAATACAATCCATGTCATATAAATCAATGTTAAGATATTTTTCCGGAACCCATACCGCCGATGCCACCGGGAACCCATTAAATGAAGAGCCTTTCCCCTTGTGGCAACAGAGTTCAACCCTTTGAACCCTGTTGCCAACAAGCCGACAGGAATTACAATTATTCAACAGGACATAATCCTTTTATCAACCATTTCACTGAATTCCGCGTGCGAGAAAATGGGAAACTGTTTTCAGCTGCACACAGCGTGTCTCACAGCTTAGACAGAAGTGCACATGGTTTGATTTCTTGGGTACACATGCAGCTGAAAAAGTCTGACATTTCTACGATCGAACGCGCAGCTTTCATCTTTTGTTAATGTGTAAGCGACTTTTACTGTCCAATAAAAATATTTTTTAAAAAACAGAAAATTTAATAAATCAATTAAATCTATCAATTATCATCAGTTAGAACAAAAAGTAAATAATTTTATTTTAAAAAAATACTACAAAATTACAAAACACTGTTTTCCCGTAATTTTTTTTTTTTTTTTTAATTTTAAAGAAATTATACTATGTATTAAATTAAATATAATTTTCTTAAACAATTAAAAAAATTTAATAAATCAATTATATCTATCAATCATCTTATTAGTTAAAACAAAAAAATACTACAAAAAGTGTTTTCCAGTATTTTTTTTTTTTTTTAATTTTAAAGAAATTATACTTTGTATTAAATTAAATATAATTTTCTTAAACAATTAATGTGTCTTTTACTGTCTAATAAATATAAAAATATTTTTAAAAAAAAAGAAAATTTAATAAATCAATTAAATCTATCAATCCTCATCAGTTAAAACAAAAAATTAAAAAATTTATTTAAAAAAATACAAAAAAAATACTACAAAAAACTGTTTTAGCGTATTTTTTTTTAAATTTTAAAGAAATTATACTATGTATTAATTAAATATAATTTTCTTAAATAATTAAAAATGTAAACAATTAATGTGTAAGTCTTTTACTGTCTAATAAAAATTAAAATATTTTAAAAACAGAAAATTTAATAAATCAATTAAATCTATCAATCATCATCGGTTAAAACAAAAAATAAATTTATTTTTGGGGGAAAAAAAAAAAAATGCAGGCAGTATTAGAAAAACAACTTTTTTGAAAAATTATTTTCACGGGTCAACATATCATCAAATTTATTTATTTATTTAGAAAGACCTCCAAAGTGGTTATCTTTCGAAGAATCGACAAACAATCAATGCGAATAAAAAAAAAGATTTGAAATCTAAGAAATGCGGAAATTTATTAGAAGGTTGACACCTCTCTTTTCTAGCATTTGCTTTAAAATTATCGAAATAATATATTATTTTTCATATCTATTACTTATTGACACAGTAAGATTTTTGTTTTATGCATTACAAGAACTCATATCAAACCAAAAATTTTTTTGCAGTATAATTATAAAAATTAGACATAATTTTGGTGGGAACAAGCCAAAATTTCCCGATGACTACTGATTAAAAAATCCAATAGAAATGATTAAAAAATACTGATCTGATTCCGATAATCCTTTAATTAATGTAAATGTTAAATAAATAAATACTAAGTATAGTTGTTTTATATTTTTGATAATGAATGCCATTTAAAAAAAAAAAAAAAAAAAAAAAACGCTATATTTAATGTATTTTGATTTTTCAACTAATTTTTTTATTATATGAATTTTTTTACACCGAAATTTAATTAAAAAAAAATTTAACTTTACATCATTATTATCTAAAAAAAAAAAATCCTGCTTACAACATCCAATAGAGGTATCAAATATATCAGTGTAATCAAAATTAATTAAAAAAAAAAAACATTCCTAATATTAAATGTAGAGGGAAAAAAATCAAATATTGTTTGATAAATTTTAAATCGTGAAGTAAACTTTAAAAAAAAGATGCAATATTTTTAAATCAATGTAAATGTTAAATAAACAAATAATAAGTATATTTGTTTTATATTTTCGATAATGTATGTCATTTAAAAAACGTTTTATTTAATATATTTTGATTTTGCAACTCATTCTCTTATTACGTAATTTTTTTTTACACAGACTTTTTTTTTAAACCTTCAACTATTATTATCATTATCTTGCTATGTAAATCAAGAGAAAAAAAAACCTAACAGCGTACAAATCAAACTTATGAATCACCAATACCACACAATGGAGGCACAGTATCGCCTTACCTTTTCCTGCATAAGAATTTTAAAAAAGTAAACAACAAGTCGGCGTGGAAAGTCCACCGCCGACAGATGTGCAGGAATGCAGCACAATCCCACAGTTGTCCTCATTGTTAATTAGAAATGCAGCACCAAAAATCAAGCACCACAAAATCAAGCAAGAAAATGCAAACAAGGGAAGCATGTCCTTGTCAGCACCGCCTGAGTCCACACAGACAAACAATCAGTATATTGACGTAACGCGCATCTCATCAGTCCGCAAGAAATAACTATTGTTTAGCTGCATAAAGTGGGTTGCACCTGCGACTGACAGTCAATACCTCGGCTCTCGCAAGGCACGGAAAGTTTCCCGATATAAACTTTCTTTAAATCGCGGCGCAGTAAATAATAACAATAAACTGACTGCTCGCAGCATATCATTAAGATCTCGACCGTCGCACAGGTTATTGGGATCCAGCTGCTTCACATAAAAACTTAGAGAAAACTTATCCCAATATAAATAAACAGAAACCTGATATCTTATAAATAATAGCAATAACAAGTCAATTAAAATTTATTTTTATTTTAACAAATATATAAAGATTAATCAGATATTTTTTTCAATACGGAGGCATTCGAGCTTGTATGCATTGTTCCTTGAATCCATGAAGCTTTTTACATCAATTAGATCACCCCTTCAACTTATACATATTTCTTCATTTATAAATGATAGTAAATTTGTTCCTGAACATCAATTATTTAGCGCAAATAATGTAGGTTATTTAATAACATGATAAAGTATAAAATGGACATCCAGTTATACTTGCTTTTTCCCATTATTCAAATATCCCTCGTCTTTCTTCAGAAATTCATCAGTTCTAAGATATTGACCTTACAGGTTTTTTTTATTGTTGTTGTTGTTTACATCAGTGAATGTCTCGTATTTCATTATTGCATAACAATAACAGTCCACCAACAATGAGCAATGATGAGTGAACATTACCTTCTGGTAGGACACTTTTAAACCACACATTGATGCAGTTGACACGCATTTATTTATATGGCTTGTGGGAGAACAGCCAGAAAATTCACTCTGACTGATTGTTGATGCACAACAATTACACATGCCAAAGCAATTGTCGTCGAATATCTTCGTTTCTAAAAGTAGTGATTACAATGGATACCTTCAATCCTTCATAAGAATAAGATACCTTTAATCTTACGTGAGAATAGGATACCTTCAATCCTACGTGAGCATACAGAAAATTATTTCAACTGATGGAACACTGAATTTGCTATCTCTTCTTTTAAAAGTTTAATAAAAATGTAAATTACTCAATTCAGAGGTTGATTAGGTGGCAGGGCTATGGTATCTTATCGTCGTGCACAGATTTTCATTCCAATGAGACAAAGATGTCTATACAGACAACTAAAACTTTTAAGTAGACAACTAATTATTTACAATATAATCAATCATAATTGTAGTGCAACATAATCCAAAGAATTTTTAATTTTAGTGTTAATTATTTATACACACATTGACGGAATAAAACTTCGTTGATGTTTAAATTTCACCCAAAATGATCAAAAAGAAATCAAGAAATTTCCAACTATAGACTCTTAAGTGATAAAACATAGTTAAAAAAAAAAAACACACCTCTTTGCACACAACAACAAAACAGTCTGGCAATCTTGGCTGCTTCACCTTTGGATCTCCAGCGATCTCATGCTTGGCCGGAATGAATCTTCATGCGAGTTTTTAGTGTCACGAGATAAGATCCATCGCCGTGAGTGGCGACAACCCCTCGGCCCGAGACGCATCGTTCATCCTGCCCCTACACAATGGACACTTTCATATCAAGAAGAGCATCGTCGACGAAGACGAGCCAAAAATCCAACGCTCCAGATGCAGAGAGAGAGACACACACAGATTAAGTCACCCCAAATTAGACGAGGTGCATAATTCAATTTAAAATCATCTCTCTCCCACAGTTGCTTTGCTCCAATGAGAACCCGTGGCAAATTTTTTTGCCCGGGTCCACATGCGACATCAAATTATTTGCAACAAGAACAAGCACACAAGGGTGGAAGGTGTGGCCCACCCCCGAAATGGCTCCTCCTCTTCTTTGGCAGTGTGCCCGCGGTAACACCTCAATTTTAATATTTACCTAGGGTGATGGATCACTTGTGACACACACACTGGCTTTTTTAAGTCACGAAAAAGGAGGGTAAAAGAAAAAAATCACTTGGAGTAGTAAGTAAGGAACCCATATCCATGATTGGAGGATTCTTTTGAAGTTGCAGTGAGGGGGGAGAGGGGTTATAGCACCTTTGTGTCACAGAGCTAATTTGTGAGAAGAAATGATGTTTAGAAGGAGACGGGGAGAACCAGGGGCTGGTTGGTACGAAGCGTAAAGACGGCTCGTCAGACTCGACTGGTGGAATTGGGAATGCGAACGACAGGTCACATGTCATGAGATACTTTCTGTCAAACGATGACGAAAAGCGAACTTGGTGACAACGACATCCCAACACATGAAAATGAACCACAAAGAGAAACGTTGCAATGGTTCTGAATCGGTTATTTATTGATCAAAATTTAACAAAAAATATTCCTTTTTATTATTATTATTATTATTATTGAATTAAAAGTTTTAATATTGATAATGACCTAACTTTGTTTGCTAAAGTATTCATCACAATCTCGAGTCTCATAATCAAATACTTTTTTTTCGGTTTGCTCTAATTAGAAAATTAAGGTTAGTTACAAATTAAAGTAATTAATCTCGGTCGTAATGAAGCATAATTCTTAAAAGACAATAATAATAAATAAATAAATAAAGACAATCATAAAGTATTAGTTTTATAAGTTACGATACTTCTACCATAAAACAACTAAGAACTTTTTCACGTTTTAATATACATAACATAAAGACAGAACTAAAATGTGATGCAGAAAAAAGAAAAGTACTGACAGATAAAATGTTAAAATGCATAAAGAATTCCTTTTTAACCATATATTTACTAATTAAATTATAAGAAACTTTTCTTTTAAAACTACAAGGAACTTCGTAGATATTTCCCAAGTAGTGATATATGGCATAACACCAAACGAATATTTATACATAAGTGTTTAATGTTATAGTGTAAAAATATTTAAAGGTAAAAACTACTTGTTTCGAACTATCATCAATAAACATAGACTAATAAAATTGCCGGAAATCATTTTTTATTAAAAATCATTTTTCTTTTATTTGAAACCTATGAAAAATGTTTCGATACCACTAGATTGATTCTTAATTTTTTTTATAAAATTTTTAATCCATATCTGTTATATGCAACTAAATATAATTAACATCTTGGTTGGTAAATTTATTTCAGTGGATTAAAATGCTTTTTGCTTAAACATAGTCCATTACTTCTTTAATATTGATATTACACACTTAATTTTTTTTTATATTTGCAATTTAAATATGTGTAACTTATGTCGGATTTGTTTGTGTCGTAATCAGCAGGCGGCGACACTTGCTTGTCTTTGACAGAGCCTGTTTACAACGTGGGGACGTCTTGAACTTTGAACTCTGACCCCACGAGAAGGGGACAGGACCCCGTAGATGAAGAAAGAGGAAAGGGAACGCTAGCCGTCAACGGAGATGTCGAAACTGGAATGGGCTGCGTCAAGCAGCGAGAGAATGTTATTGTCATGTATTAATATTTGATGTAAATATCGCTGTAAATATAACCGTGCTTCATTAAATATGTGTTGTTGAGAGAAAAACAACGTTTCGTTGATGTGTTTTGAAATACACCCCTAGACACCCACTTCAAAAGTTCAGCTTTTGTTAGACTGGTAGAGAAGTCTAACAAAACTGTAGGTTCGACCGGAATGAATCTGTTGAAACCGGCGTAACGCTACAAAAATTGGGGGCTCGGCCGGGATGCATCTTTTGCAAGCGGCTAAATCTACAGAAATTGGGGGCTCGGCCAAGACGAATCTGTTGGAATGTTGAAGGGAAGCGTTTGAAGAAGCCATTTTGTTGGAACCGGTGTAACGCTACATTTATTTATATAAAAAATATAATATATATTATATAAAAAAAATATAAAAAATAAAATATATATAAATATTTAATAGGTATAAAAAAATTTTGCAATATCGAAAACTCGAATTTTACATACACCCCCAACCCGAATTTCAGATAGAGCAAAATATCACTTCATGAGTTTATGAGAATTTTTTTTTTTTTCTGAAGAGACATACAACAATTGTTTAAACATTAATACGTTTAAATACAATTCACTATGTAAAAAACATTAGCGCTTATCCCATGTATCCGTAACAAACTTAATACAACAAAAATAGCCATGCACTTCTTCCAGTGGAGGGGGGGAGGACAGGAAAAAAATTCTACAATGTATCACAAAAGTTAAGAAATAAAAGTTTTATTTTCCTCATGTCACTAACAATCGTTTGAAAAATATGGCGAGTCCAAACAGTCACTCAGTCAGTTGAACACTTTTCTGTAGGGGGAATCTTTGGAAAAAAGGAAAGGAGTGTCAACAAATAGTGGCAGACGATCTGTTGGCCATCACTCCACGGATGAGCCCGGAAATTTATGACCTACCAGCCCAAGATGACACTTTCCCTAGCCTAGCACCAAGTACTTTGGAAGCTCTCGCAAGCTTGCGTCATCGCGCATATATTTCACAAAGGAAAGGGGAGGGTTGATAGCCAAGAACTTCAATCGTCACTCAACGCCCAGAAATCCTCCTTTGTCACAGGTTCATCCCCCTAGACCGCAATCCACTAAAAGTTACATTACTTGCCGGGGTTTGTGAACTATAAGTAACTTTTAAAGTTACAATGTTGTAAAACCTCTTTTAGTTTCGTAACTATTATAGATTGCTTTTGGCACGTAGATATCAGCGTTATTTGTAAATTGGTATTTGACAAATTCTATGTAAACCAATAAAATCCGATCTCTCTTTTCAAAGTATAATAATAAGTTAATATATATTAGTATTATTTAAAGCTCACGAATAGTAAACTTTTAGGTAAAAAGGAAGCAAAAAAAAAAAAAAAAAAAAAATCGCGATTTTCTGAATTATTTTATTTTTATTTATAAAAATTTAATGTGACTAAATTATTTATATATTTTTATATGACTAAAAATAAAATATCTTAAAAATATTTATCTAAAATTACGTAATTTATATAAAATATCTTAAAAGTATTTTTAAATATCTGAATTCTTCAAAAAAAAAAAATTGTTTCCTGTGTGATTATATATTTTTTTTAATTTATTTGAATCACGTTAAAAACAAATGATTAGAAAATTAAAAAAAAAAATAATTAGAAAATTAAAAAAAAATAATGATGCAATTTCTTTTACGATTCTGATATATATCAGATTCGTAAAATTAAAAAAAAAAAATTGATATATATATTTGAAGGACTCAGATATTTAAAAATATTTTATATAAATTACAAAATTTGATTATATATAGTTAAAATCGGATTCATGAAAAAAAAAATATTGCATTTATTTTTTTAAAAATTTTTTAATGATTTGTTTTTAACTTGGTTCTAATGAATTTAAAAAAAATATAATCACACAAAAAACATTTTTTTTTTTGTAGCACTCAGATATTTAAAAATATTTATTTATAATAAGATATTTTATATATATTACACAATTTCAGATAAATAAAATAGATTAGAAAACTAATCAGAATTTTTTGCTTCCCTTTTACCTCAAAGTAATCAGCTTTAAATAATACTAATATGGGGATTTTAATAATCTTCAATACATACTAACTCTGTGAACTAAAGCTATTTTTTTTTAGAAGTACGGAATAAAATAAGTTTAAGCTGGAATTACATTTTCTGTAAAAAATTAAAACTGAAAATCCCTTATCACTCTTATTATACCCACATCTGAAAAATTTAAAAATTGCAGGGAAAAAGTTTTCGAAATCTTAATAACAATAATAAATAAAAGTCATATAATACAATTAAATCTGAGAGTTTTGCAATATAAAGAATCCTCAACTTCAAGAATATATATTTAAAAAATGATAATAATTCTACTCCAACCTGCACCTTTTTTTAAATTTTTTTTTTAATTCATATATAGAACATGAATTTTCTCTATATATCAAGTTATTTCTTACAAAAGCGGTGCCTGTTATCTCTATAGAGTAAAATCCTTCAATGTCGTACGAATGTCTTGATAACAAAAAGGTACACTAAATCAATTTTTAATCCCGAGAACTAATCCTAGACCTCCCAGCACTTCAAAGTGTTGGAAATCCGAACAAATAACAGACATTCTTCAAGAAGATTTGGATAACGTTTTTCGGGCCAAGAGGCCAGATAAAAAGGTGACATCTTCCTTTGTCCAAAAAAATTCAAGACGTGTATCACAAAAGCACACGGGATACAATAGAACCACAGATGTGGTACTTCCAGTGAAATAAATGGGCTTTTGAAACTCCGGAATATCACCGCTATAGAGTCTTAGCGAAAAGGACTTCCAGACAACTGATTGATGTAAAACGCAACAATGACAATAATAGGCGAAGGAATTCGCCAAAGGGATGTTCGTGAAGCTCATTCTGGATTCACAAGGTCGACGGCGATGGCGGTACGAGTTACGGCATTCCAATATAAAATAGATTCCGAAAACCTCCTCATCCAAATCAAGGTGGCTGCAAAATGTTAAGTTGGTAAGTTTAAAATTAACTGTAAGTGAGGAGTGCAATTACCCCGGAAGGAATACAGAGATTAAGGGGATATCGATCTTCAATACAGAGGAAAGAACACTGCAATCAATCTGATTGGTCTAGGTCAGGGGTGGCCAACCTAAGTGATCTTGCGGACCACTTTGGAAAGGCATCCTAACTCCGCGAGCCGCATATAAAATTATATATCCCCATATTAGATTTAGACCCACTAGAGACATTTTTCTGGTGTGAAAGATTGAAACAATGAGCTATTAATATTGTGTTTGCTATTTTCCTTACATGTAAACATAAATATAATGATACTAAAAGCACATTGTAAAGAAATATATAACACTAAAAATGAAATATAAAAGATATAAACGAAATAAAAAAAAATGAAATCATAAAATATTTATTTTACGAGTGCGATATGTGTTTCTCCACTCTTTCACTTAGTTTCTGCAAATCGATGCGAGCAACCATGAGTTTGCAGAATATAATTTAATTACTCTGCGAACTGAAAAAAAACAAGCAATATCTGTCATATATTCGCAAGAATATTATTTTAAAATCAAAGTTAATTTTTCTCATCATTTCGACAGTTCATTTTTGAATATATGGAAGCACACATAATGTATTTTTTTAATCCATCGGTTTTAACTACTTTATTTTATAATGGCCAAATATATTTTGTGAAAGTGTGATAAATCTCACGGGCGGAAAAATGTTCAAGGAGGGCCGCGGGTTGACCACCCCTGGTCAAGGTCAAGGTCCGTCAGCTAGGCCCTCTGGTCGACCATCAACCTCAACCGACGAAGCTCACATAAAATTTGCGTCTTACCGCACCGTGCGACTTCTGCCTATTCTCTAAACTCAAAAGACCACTCCGGGGACACCGTTTTGAGTCGATTGAAGAGATTCAACTTGAATCGCCGCGCGCTTTGAAGACTGCCGATGACTTTTTTTAGCATGCATTGAGGATTGTAAAAAAAGTTGTCATAAGTGTATTGTGTCCGGAGGGGATTACGTTGAAGGCAATGAAATAAATTTGGAAGAATAAATAAACAGTTTTTGAAATAAAAATAATTGGCCTTACTTTATGCGCACAGTAGTATTTAGCTTAGGTGAGTTTTTAATCGATGAAATTTTATTCGTAAAAATAACATCGGTGTTATTAATATAACTTAATCTAAACACAGACTTGTAACTGACATTAAATAGTAGACAATTTGACTAGTTTCAAAATGAATGAATGCCTAAACCAAAGAAGAATGCGGTTTGCCCTAAGTATAGTTGTAGGAGGCTGCAGGGATCTAAAAGGAGTACTTTTTCAATTCAGTACTGTCCCTCCATTCATGGAACACGTGACCATGTGCGGTCGGATAGTATTTCGACAGATTGAGAAACGGAATCATTATAAATGAACTTTGTACACCATATCTCCATTACTTCGGAGAATGCGGAATTTTTTTTATTATTATTTTTTTTAATGTGTGCATGAAATAGTCGGGGGGGGGGGGATCCAAAAGGAGAATAAAAAAATGAAGTGAAGTGAGAAGGAATGGAAAGAAATGTTTTTAAAGTCTTTTTTTTTTTTTTTTTTTTTCTTGTAACAGAAGGTAAAAATAAAAACAACTGTAATAGTGTGACTTGTTAAACTTAGATATGCAAACACAATTATGAAATTGAATTCACTAGTGCAAAAAGGTTTTTTTTTCTCTCTCTCTTTTTTGCAGGCAGCTGTGAAAATAGGGGTTTTTTTTATTTCTTGTTTTCCCTGCACAATTAATTTCTTTGCTATTGGCTAATAAGAAATTATAATTTGAAAGATATTTTTTTTAATTCAATAAAACTTTTGAATTATAAAGAATAATTTCTCTTACGTTTTAAATAAAAAAATTTATTAAGTAAATATTTAAATTTTTTTTTATTATGATTTAACATTTTTATTTCTTTAACATTTATATTTTTACAAAAAATAAATAAAACTAGCAGGACATTTTACATACTGAAGCTAATCAATACTTCCTTCGGATATTTCAAAATTGTGTCCATAAAAATTTCTTTACAATTATTTCTGGGTAGGTTTTTAACATTTATATTATTTAACATTTTTATTTTTTAACATCTATATTTTTACAAAAAATAAATAAAACTAACAGGATATTTAACATACTGAAGCTAATCAATAATTTCTTATTTCCCTATTTACAATTGTGTCCATTAAAATTTTTTTTTAATTATTTCTGGAAGGGTTTTTTTTTTATGTGTGTCTTAAACTTCCATAAAAAGCTTTTTAAAAAATTATTTTTCGTATCATTTTTTAAAATTACAACTAACATATGATGAAAGCAGGCTACTAAAACATCAACGGTGGGCCACGGTCTGCGCATCCCCTGTTCTGTAAGAATGGCATTGATCAGTGGGCAAAACAGACAATCTTCCCTGTCGTCCATTCCGAAGTGTCCCTATCTCTTTCTGATCAGTGGGACACACCCCTTTTTCTTAGTGTCGCAACGGAAGCGCGTGGGCTTTAAAGCAGCAACCTGTTTTAATTTAAGAGTCGCCGATTGCCTTTTTTAAGAAGTCCCAGCCGCGTGAAAGAAGAAAAGGGTTTTTCTTTTTTCTCTCGTTCTTTGGGGCTGACCAGCAGCTACTGTCTCCCAGATTTTCCACTACCCTTGGTCGCACCTGGCTCTCTTGTCCACACAGACGCTAATCTGAACAAAGATAAGTTACGTGGCTAATGTGTTCGAGACGCAACCAACTCCGCTCATTTAAATAATGCATTATTTTACACATATAGAACTGAGCGTGGTTGCATCATCTTACAAAAGCAAACTCAGAGTTTGAATGGCCAATTCGCTATTGGGCTGTTCACTGTCTAAATTTATTGGCCTTTTTAAATTTATGATAGATTTTATTCCGTAGATCCTATTTGGTAAGCTATTAACTTGACTCACTGCCACATATAATAATTATTTACATCACAATATTCAGGACACTATTAGGTACAGTTGACGATTATGATAATGAAAGCTCTGTTTCCAAAAACGTTTTTTTTTTTTTTTTCCCTGTTCTTTGGGTCTGACCAGCTAATTTAAACAAAGATAAGTTACGTCGTTAATGTGTTCACTCCGCTCATTTAAATAATGCATTATTTTACACTAGAACTGAGCGGGGTTGCATCATCTTAGAAAAGCAAATTGAAAGTTTGAATAGTCAATTCGCTATTTACTGTTCAATTTTGTAGGCTTTTTTAAATTTGATAGATTTTATTACGCAGATCCTATTTGGTAAGCTTAATAGCTTACCAAATAGGATCTGCGTAATAAAATCTATCATAAACTCACTGCCACATATAATATTAATTTATATCACATGGCAGTGGGCTCTGTACCACAGGCTTCGGATTTGAGTTCCAGCGGTGCCATGGATGTTTGAAGTGGTTCGGAATCCACTTTAAACCGTAGGTCCCGGTCTAACAGGATCGTAGAGTATCAGAGTATTGTTACTCTGCGCCCGCAACATGTCTTCAAGATACAGGCACCTCCTAGGTAATGCTAAATGAGTAACAGCGGTGCAGTCGTAGCTTTTGGCATAAAGATTATTTGGTTCGGTTTTTTAAGCAAGCAGACACAAGAATAATTAATCAAAGTGTTTTCTATTTATTAATTTTTATTAATTATCAATAATAATACTTGATAGCAAATAAATAATGATCCAAATAGCCTTGTGCAGTTTAAGATATTATCTAGCAACACCAAAGTTGGTATTTTCAGAGCATTTTTAAAATGGAACATGTCTTATGATAATTCTATGAAATTTAAAGGATTCTTGAGAAAACTGATGGTAAATACCTTTAAACTTATGCCTTGTTAGCCAACAGAATATTAAGACTTCAGCTCGCATTAGGAATAAATAAATAAGAAGTAACACAGATAACTGCATCTAGGCTAAAAAGTTATTGACTTAAGCTTTGATCTTTGTTTACAATAAATAAAAAACATCCAAGAAAATTCTATACTAATATTTAAATTCTTTACTTATTAAGTTGACAAAGGCAAGGCCATATTCAATGTTTTAATATGTAAATCTTATTGGAATATCTGAAAAAAAAATAATATATAGATATATAAATATATAATATAAATATCTAGGGAAGCTAGCTATCTAGCATCACTCTGTAAAGAAAAATTCTCCAAAGAAAACCCAAAACACATGGGTCCAGTTGCCTATGTGCCCCTATTATAAGCAGAAAATTTCCCATCTGCTTCCTAGTATTAATAAATGGAGACAGAATTTATTGTAGACTGACCTCTGTATTAAATATATTTGTTTATAATTGTATAGTTTTAAATATTATAATCATATATTTAAAATAATGCTATAATTATATTATATAATTTTAAATATAACATAATTATAAACAATTATAATTATACTGTATTTGTTTTGTAATTTATATAAAAATTCCTTAATTGTAATGCCATGTAAGAATAGTGTAAATAAATTTAATTTAAATTTTGAAATATATATATATGGATCTCCATTGTCTTGAGATTTTTGTGTTAAGATGGCCTCGGGTTCAAGAATTTGATTTGACTAATTTCCTTCCATTTAAATGGAAGCATTTTTAATTTGTAAATACCAGTATTTGTAGTACGGTGTAAAAGAGAGATATTTAAATTATTTATAAAAGTAGAAAAATATTTAAAGAAGTTTAGATTGAATGATAATGGCGGATAAAACTTATTTCTTAAATACCATTCCAATATAAAAATATTACTAATAGACCAGAAATAATAATCGAGAATAATCTTAGCTATCCAAAATCAGCAAACAATAGCTTTAACTAATTCATGCATGCATCATAACATATGGGTTAGCACTCATGGATATTCAATAAGTTTCAAAATATGGTTTAGAAACATTATATACTATATAAAAAATATTTATTTTAACTTCAATTTGATGCAAATGTATTAAAAGATGTAATATTTAGTTATTAGCATTTAAATTTATCTTAAGTACGAAGTATAAGCATTATGAAAATAACAGCTTTCTTCTACATTTGATCGTATTAAGATCAAAACAAGTCCAGTTAAAACGTTATATACTGAAATCATACAATTAAAACAGTTTTTTATTTATTTACAGTTCTATAATTTTGTGACAAAATAGCAAATATTAAAATATTAATAACAAATACAAAAGCGTTTTCTATTGGTCTCTTCTAGAGTAAGATTAAAAAAAAAAGTTCTTTTAAATCAATTTATTAGAATAGAAATTCCAAAATAAAGATTAAATTTATGCCATTGCTATTTCTCAGTGTAGCCAAAAATCTAAAAATAGTATCTTTCGAAATTTGTGGTAAAGGAAAGCACCACAGTGAGAACCATATTGGCCCGGCCCTGAAATGTGAATCATCTGTGTGTTCAAAGGATATGCCCAGCGGTATAGAAATCTCATATAATGTGTATCTTTCGCATATAATCTATCTGCATCCTGTCACACGACAATCCCCAAAATCGAAGTAACAACTGCTTTAGAATACAGCAACATTGGCATTGTATAGCACACAGTATGCAGCTTTCAGTGTGATAGATTGCATGGTTAAACAGATGTCAAATACTAATTGGCCCTCCCGTGGTTTTTTTTTTATAGTATATAATGGAGAATTCTATTTAGTTCGTACTGAATAGACGACTTATCTGGTACCAGTAAAGCAATATACTAAAAGTGGAAATCAAGAGCAATGGTACCCGAGGGTAAAGGCTTTTACCCCCCCCTTTCTTTTTCATCGAAACCAGGACCCAAATCCTTTACTCCTAGTACAAGTGATACTTAGGGGTAACTCAAAGATGTAAGCGCATTGACTTTTTGACTATATACACAGAGATCTCCAAACTTTTTTTGTGTGTTTTTTGAAAATATAATATTATATTATATATATATAATATTATATTTTCAAAAAACACACAAAAAAAGTTTGGAGATCGCTGGTCTACTTTAACTAGTCAGGGAAGCAATGGAATCTCAAAAAATGAATAGTAAATTACACCTTAACAGATAATAATAATTATTTCTTTTGAAATGATTATCAACATAAAATGCTCAATTAATAATAATTATGACGCGAGAATACACAAAGATAGTTACATAAGTTCAATGAAAAGTTGTAAGTTCTTATTCAAAATTATTCAAACGAATTTTAAACATACTAAGTACAACAAAATGATCATGGCAAGCACATCTCCGCAGATATAAACTTAAAAATGATGTCGAGCTTTTATTTCATTAATTCAAAAATAAGAAAATCATAAGAAATTTTTTTTAATATTATTTATAGCGCATTATTTTGTAAATACTGCAAAACTACTTAAATTCTTACCGGATCACTTTCGAGTCAAACAATTATTAACAGAAGGAAATTTAACAATAATAATAAATTAAAATAAAAAAAGATTTCCGTGTCATTCACCCTATATGAATTCTCCACAGATTTATTCCATACTTTGTGCACATAGATCTCACTCGCAGTTGTTGTAATTAGCTAGACATCATCATGGATAAAAATTATCCATTCACGTAGCGAATCATTCTACTTTAAAAAAAAAAGAAAGAATGCGTGTTTTCCTCATTCTGCTTTCTGGATTGCTTCATCAATATGCAGGGGCTTCCTAAATTTAGAGAACCTGATCTATTTGCCAAATCGAAACGACGACATGAAAAACCGGCAGGGATTCGAACGATGGAAAAAAGGGATTGCGGAACCCAAGACAGACAAAAATGTCTCCCATGCATAATACCATGGAGGCCTATTTTTCCATTCTATTAATTAATTCGAAAACGCTGAAGAAACAAGAGGTCCCCGGAGGGCCTGGCACAAGGTAGGCATTGGGAACATGTCCCCACCCTTTCACCAATTATTCTTCGATTTGGAACGAACGAAACAAACCCTTTCCACGTTCGAACACCGTAGGGGGAAATGCTTCTTTCTGCTGCATCCCCAATCCCAAACAGGACTGGCAGTAGTCGCCATAGTGGAATGGAATCGACAGGGTGCCTTGAATATCTTGGTTTGCTTTAACGAAGTGCCGGGGTGCCTTTTATGGGCATCAACGACCCCGTAAAAAGAACAGGAGGTAGCTACAGGTGACCTCGGTCTAGATGTCGGCGAGAAAGGGGGAAGAGAGGACCCCATGAGGGGTCTGGATTTCATTAGGTAGGAATTCACCACCAATTATATTTGGACCCAATGAGGATGTATTTGCATGCCTTGTAGGAGAGAAGCAAAGAAGAAAAAAAAGGTTTGCGAAACTGAATGAATGTAAGACGTGTTTTGTCTTTCAAGCCACCCATGGTGGCAGTGCTCAGTAATTGATAGGAAAGCAAAGAAAAGTTTCTGGTTTGAATAATTTCCATCGGGGTTTTTTTTTTTTGTGAAATCTTACCTTTCGTCCCACAGTGATAATGGTTTGGTTACTAGATATGAATAGGTCGTATACGCAGTTGTGCAGAAATGATCGCTGGCGTCATCTGTCGGAAGACAACATAAAATGCACAAAGTGTAAAGAGTTCTTTAAATTTTTATTTTAATATGAATTCTTATTAGTAGTATAGTGGATTATCTTGGATAAGATTCCATAAAAAGGATCAAAAGATTCAAAATAAAGATAAGATATAAAAGATTGAATAAGGATAAGATTCAAAATAATGATTTCTATCCAAACACATAAATAATGGACATGAATTAAATGGATTCAAAAGAAACATTAATTGCTAAATTTATAACACACAAAACATTTATAAAATATTACGCAATGTGATTCATTTAAACAATATAAGCTTTTCAAAAATCGGAATAAAAATATGGAATGCATTTAGAATCATGCAATTCATTGTATAAAATCATTTTATAAAAGCAATGTTCATAATTTTCCTGCAGATACAAAACTTGACATACCATATTCTGTTGACATTGTCAACTCCATTCTTTACTAGGAAAAGGGTTTACAAAAATTATCCAAAAAATTGAACGAAACATTCAAAAATGATATTGACAATGTTACTAAACATATTCAATAGAAAACAACAGAATATGCTGTGACACATTCAAATATGCTTGTAAAAATATGAAGGGCAGATGTAAAATGATTTCGGAAAATTAAACGAGTAATTATAAATTTAAGTGAGTAATTGAGTTAAAATGAGCAATTTTGCATATTTTCGTTGTGGTATACTGAAAAGTAATGTCATTGTATTAAATGGTACATTGTTATTGTATTAAATGGCACAATGTTATTGTATTGAATGATACAGTGTTATTGTATTGAATGATTCAGTGTTATTGTATTGAATGGTATAATGTCATTGTATTAAATGGTATACTTTGTACAATAATTGACATAATGAGTTAGTTATTCTCACATTGAGAGCAAATAACTTGATGTAACCGGAATATTTGATAAACGAATAAAAATTTCCCGACGAATCATAACATAAAACCTATAAAACAACAACAACAAAATGAAAGTTAATGAAACAAAAAAAATGTAATAAACAATGCTTAAATTAACAATATTTGCAGATTACAGATACACAACCAGAAACCAAAAGTATTACACAGCAATGTACTATGTCGCACTCGAAGATGGACAATGTAATAGACGAATTTTAAGGATGGTAAAGGAAATCGCAGATACACAATAAAACAATTGTCAGGACCATCATAATGAAACAGACATCAGAATGAGAAAAAAAAAGAAAAAAAGACGTTTGCGAGAGAGATCAAGGAAAAGACATTTTATCAATGTGAGTCAAAGAGAAAAGACACGTTGAATCGGATGTCAAGCAGTTTTTGTTAAATCCGTTGGAACAATCTCTCTGGGAAGACAAAAGTCAATTGTGAAGCTACTACCTCGAACGTCAATCGCAGCTCGATGCAGAGAGAGAGGAGAATATCTTTTTCTGAAATTTGTGTCATCTTGACAGCAATCGTCCGCAAGATGGTTTCTCCAAGAACTCAAAACAGTTACATTAAAACGAACAATTTGATAACCATGGCAGCACAGCCCACATTTTCAGTTACAAAGAATATATGGCTTTTTGGGATAGCATTTCCTGAAGTTAAGTCGTTTTCAAAGACTGAAGGAAATTCTTTTCAAATTTTATCTTTTAATCATTATCTAAACTTTCAGTATATAAACCTGCTTTGTTAATTAAGATTATACTACATAGTACTTTCAATGAAGGGAATTAAAACTACAAATTATTTTTATACGTTTGAATGTGAGCATACGAGTATACCAAATGTTAAATAAAGCACATTGTAATCTCAAAGCTAAAACTTATATTTGTTCCAATATATAGGATTTTAAAATATTTCAAAGAATTCAAAATAAAATTACTCAGAAATTTTGCTATTTTAAAACAGCAATTCATTATTAAATTTTTGAAATTATTAGACATCGACCATCAGACCTACATATATATATATATATATAAGAAAGCTTTTGGGATAGCATTTCCTGAAGTTAAGTCGTTTTCAAAGACTGAAGGTAATTCTTTTCAGATTTTAACTTTAATTATTATCGTTCAATATCTAAACCAGATTTGTTAATTAAGATTACACTACTATACTACTGTATTACTTTCAATGAAGGAAATTGAAACTATGGATTATTTTTATACGTTTGAAATCTGAACGTTACGCGTATATTAAATGTTCAGTAAAGCATATTGTAATTTCAAAGTTATTTATGTTCGTTCCGATTTGTATGATTTTAATATATTTAAAAGAATTCAAAATTAATTAATAGACAGATTTCTATCAGTTCAATGTTGTTGGACAATACAATAGAACATAATGCGTATCTTTAGAATATGTATAATAATAATAACAAAAAGATATATATGTATATAGACCTGATGGCGTCATATATGCTTATAGTAGTTCGGAATTCAACTTTCAGCCGTAAGTCCCGATCTAATATGACTGTAGGCCTATATCTAATATACAGTAGCCAACCCTACCCCGTAAAAAGTCAGCGTCACGGAGCCAAATCAGACTTCTACCTATGGGTGCTTCATCACAACAGAAGCTTCCGCCCCTTTCCCTCCTTCCTTGAGACCACACGGGTTCTTGGACTGGGTCTAGAGGTTGCTGTCTACCAAAAGTGGGATAAGAAACAATATATATACACCACTTATCGCACTTGGTAGATATATGTATATAAAATTACGATTTCACCTTAAATATTTAATTTATTTGATTGTTATTTTAAAAATACTTTTTTTAATTGTTACTTAGTTTTTACGATTAAAAGGTCAATTACTAAAAACATCACTGTCATGATTATATATACATAATACGTAATCATTTTTGTAAACAGAGAACATAACTAAAAACTTAAACTCAAAATAACTTGTCATAGATACACATTAAAAATATACCACTATAAGATGACATCTACCCTTTATAAAAATATATTTTTCACTTCAGATAAAAAGAAAAAAGTTATTAAATGTTGAAAATGAAATTTCATTTCAAGGAAATATAACACTTACTGATGTCTCACAAAACATAACTATCCTGTTGTGTTCTTTTACAAAGAAAAATATCGCAGCAAAAATTAAATTTAATACCTTCGATACCATATGGGAACAATAATTTGGGCATTATATCCATCAATTGTTCGAGCCCATACCGGTTTTCGCCAGTTAACCTGCTGGGCTGTAATTGAGAACAAAGTATCGTTTAGCGATGTCTAACAAAAAAAGCACTCAACAATAAAAAGGGACATAAAAAGGCGAAAAGCCGCAGAGTTATTTGTCCCCTAAATACAAATTTTATGTGACTTGGATGAGTACTGAAACCAGTGCGAAAATGGACAGAGTGAATGTACTGAAGATATAAACAACTTATACGTTCTTCGATGAGTTATATATATTTTTTATTTTTCAAGAGAAATACCGTTATGTTTTCTATTTTTTTGTAGGCGTTTACGAGCTCAGGTTTATGTTCCTGTTGTAAAAAGAATTACATAAAAAAAGGTCAAGCTTTATGCTGTTTGACTTATTACATATTGATTGATATTAACGGCAAACTATAGTACACTGAAAAAAGTTATATAGGGAAAAAGAAGAAATTTAAATTACAGCAATATGAATTGACAGGATTAAGAAAAAAAGGAAGTAATTCTGGAATTAGTAGTAGTAATATTCATGAAAATATTCAAGTGCAAAACTAGATACATGCTTAATTAGAAAGTTTTAACTTCCTAATTAAAAAGTACAGGTTTTTTAATAAAAAAGTACAATTTTAAAGTACAAGTTTTTTAACGAGTTTATTGATAAAATAAAAACTATTTATAGAACTCATAAAATATATAATACATAAAAATATAATATAAACATTGAATGAGGTTTGTTTCTTAGTAACGCATCAATTTGTATTTATCTCTTTATTTTCTTAAAATAAAATTTTAAAACACCTTTAAATCATTCCAAAATATAACTGATAGAAGTAACATTGAATTAAAACATTTTTCTTTAATCATAAATGCACAAATCGCATTAAAAACTCTTTTTTGTGAGATTTTTTTTTTCATTCAGTTGCATTTCTTTTTAACAAAATGCAACAGTTATTAAATTTATAACTTATTCGATATTATGATCTTTTAGTGACTTATCATCAATTTTCTGGGAACAATTAAGATATTTTTTTATAACAGCTTTATCTTATAAATAAATTTAATAAATGTTACCTTTATCAACTTAATAAACTAAAAACAATAATTTAATTTTAGTGTTTGATTTCTAAACTATAAAGACAATAAATGTTTTTAACTTCTTGTTTTTGATTCCATATAATCCATACAACAACCATACAATGTTAAAAAAATTTGTTTATTTATTTATATTTTAGGAAGTTTCAACTGAATTTAAAGAAGTTTTCGAAAATGATGGGGGGAAAGCAGTATGTAAAACACTAGGAATAAGTGATTTGTTTTAAATGTTAAATAGCATTACTAAAAAGTCTTAAGTTATGGCTAAAGGTTATTAAATCTATCGATTACATCAATGAATTAAAGTTGTTTAATTGTTACACATATTTTTATATATTTAGCGATATCTTTTATTTCAACTTTAAATCGAATTATTTAGAAAAGGAATTTTTTTTTTTTTATTGAAAAATAATAAAGCAGAAATGCATAGTGAGGGTTTAAAAATGTTGAATGAACTATATTATTTTCATGATCACCTAAGAATAAGAAGTTCGAAAATCATTTAGCCCTATCAAATTTATTGAGATATTTTCTATTTAATCCCTTATGCATTTCTATAACATCTTTTCGTTGCCGTGTCTAATTAATTAATTAAAAAAAAAAAAAACGAAAACGTTTCGCTTAAGTTTTCCTATCGTAATTCAATTACATTCCTTAAACGAGGCGAGATTTTGCACCGGGCTTCAAATGAAAATGAACTATTGGTATTTGAAAGTCCAAGAAAATACTACGATATGGGAATCGATTTCAGTATTAATGATAACAAATAATGTTTATTTTAAGTGAACGAAAAAGCGTTTTACTTCCAAAATTTCAAAGTTTAATTTTAATTTAATTTTTTATTCAAAGTTTAATTCTCAAATTTCTAAAACATGAGAATTAAAAAATAAAACCTCATATTTTTTTTAAATATAGCAAATTTAACACAGAAGTAATGAGACTTGTTTTTGAAAAACTGGATTTAGGTTCATAAAAAGTGATAAATTCATAAAAATAAGAAAAGTAATTAAACAATTTTTTTTCAATATTGTTATCTATAAAATTAATAACCTTCATTTCTTTCATGAAAAATGAGTTACTAAAATTTTCAAACTGATATTTATACTTTATATCATCTTATATTAACATTGTTATAAAAATTAGTTATCTTATACTGTTAAGTTATTTTTTTAATTCAGTGATCTTCTAATCGAACCTCACTGTTGTTTATTATTATATAAATATACAAATAATATATAAACTACATAAAAATACAAATAATTCTTTTGAATAAAACAATTTAAAATGAAAAAAAATATTAATCTTACAAAATATAAAGTGATAGATATAAAATAATTAATATTCTTGAATTAAAAAAATAATAAAAACTATCGCATCGCGGTAAAAATTATGTAAACTTTAATATCGAAATTGAAATAAGTGTTAATAATAGTATTAACTAAAGTGTTAATAACTAAAATAAGTGCTTGTTTTCATTAATGTCAAAACAGCATGTATTAGAAAAATTAAAAACTATATGTATTCATTTAAATTCTTTTATAAAAAATGGGTTAATTAAATGTTTATCAATTTAATCAAGGAAAACATGAAATTAAGAAATTCAAGTACTCTATTTACTTACTTATTTTGGAAAGAATGTAAGAATCATGCTTAAAAAAATTGCAATTTACTAATTTTTTTTATATGACCGTTTTCATAATTATGTAATTTTTCTTTATTTAGATCATTTCATAGAGGAAAATAATTGTTTATTCAACACAAAAGTTAGTGAGTATTAAAAAAAAAAAAACATTGTGGAAAGGCTAAAATTTTTAAATTTTAATTTCTTGACAGAGTTCCAGAGTTGACAGATCCAAAATATTAGTAATACATTAATTTTATTTTTAAAACAATAATATATACATTTTGATTTAATTTGTTTATAATAAAAATGAAAAATTGAATAATAAAAGAATAGGAAAAAAAACCTCAAATAAAAATGAATTAAAATATGAAATAAATCGATTTTAAATAATCTTAAATATAAAATAATTTTATAATAAACAATTTTAGTATAAACCAAAATATATTATCAAGGTTTGCTTTTTAGAAGTAAAAAAAAAAAAAAAAAAAAAAAAATTTTTTTTTTGAAGAAGAATTTAAAATTTTATAATCATTATTTAAAAATTGATTTATTTGAGTTAAGTAATTGATTTTTTTAAAACTAATACCTTATTTTTTTTATGAGAAAAGTTTCAATAAGTCAAAATTTCACTCACACAAATAATTCTAACAAAAATAGCGATTTAAATTTTAGTTGACAGAATTAACTATTGGTAAATCGGAGGAAAACTTTTAATGATGAAATGAAAAAATGATAAAAAAAATTATAAGAAATAAAAGAATTATTTTGAATGCAGAAGTATAAAGTACAGAATTTACAGAACTAAATATAATTCAATATTATGAAAAACTATCGACTTTGGTTTTAACAATATGAGAAGGTATACCACCAAAAAGATCTTATGAAATCACAACAGATGAGAACATCTTATTGTATACCAATTGTATTGTTATTTTATAACTGCTTATAAATACGAGGAAAAGAATCAATTAAGGCCCCACAAATATTCTAAATGTAATCAAATTATGTTTGAAAAATAAATGTGGGATATTTCCATAATTGTTCAAATTCAACAATGTATCATACGATTTCTATTCAACAAACAGCAATATAAAAAAACGATTAAAATTAAATGAAATTCTTAAATATAATCAAATGAATTTTTGCGAAATAGTTAAAGATAGTATAACTTCTTTAAATATGAAATTCCAAACGAATAGTATATAGTCATTATTCCATTACCGAAAAGTTAGCATCGTAAATTTAAATAATTACTATTATGTTAAAATAACTATGTTCATCATTATCTTGTTAATACAAAATTTTTACTTTAAAATGTATGAGGACATATATATTTAAGCATAAGCGATAAATGTATCTAAAATTTTATTTTCAATTACTCATTAAACAATAAATTTCTTTAAAAAATGAATAAGTATTACATAATTATGAACCTCAACCGTTTATCAGTATCATAACATTAGAACACAAAGACAAGTCGTATCAGACAAGTTAAAGTCTAATACTCAATTAATCTCCATTTATAATTTATGCCTTCAAAATAATAAATCAACAGGTATTTTGAAAATAAAAGATAATTATCTCATAACTACATGATGAATTTCATAAAAAAATTGTAAAGAGCACGTACTGTATTTGAAGAGCAATAGTATCTTCCCTTTTCCATACAAGTCAACAAAATGACACACAAACAGGTACCACACCAAATCAGTCATGAAAACCATCCAACATAAGAAATAGAGTAATATTATTGGATAATCTTACCAACCTTTCCCCATACAGTAAGGGACTCATCATAAATAACAAACCAATAGGAACACGCTATTAACACCCCTATATCACAAACAGGTACCACACTAGTATCAATATGCCAAATGAGTTATGAATACCATCCCAAAATTGAAAATAGAGTAATATTATTGATTAATCTTATCACCCTTTCCCCATTCAGTAGGGGACCCATTATACATAATAAACCAATAGGTACCACGCTATTTAACACCCCCTATATCATCACACCACAAGAAAATAACGAATCTCACGGTAAATTCGAAAAATAAGACAAAACGGAAGAGATAACAATACTCACGGTTAAAAGCTAAGGACGAAAAAAAATTTGTAAAAAGTACATACAGTATTTGATGAATAGTTATCCTTCATTTTACCATATCAGAAGTAAGTCAACAAGATGACACACAAACAAGTACAACACTGGTATCAGTATGCCAAATCAATTATGAATGCCATCCAAGATTGAAAATAGAGTAATATTATTGGCTAACCATCACACTTTCCACATTCAGTAAGGGATCCATCATCAATAACAAACCAATAGGTACCACGCTATTAACACCCCTATAACACAAACAGATATCAGTCTGCCAAATCAGTTATGAATACCATCCAATATTGAAAATTGAATAATATTATTGGCTAATCTTACCACCCTCCTTCCTCATTCAGTAAGGGACCCATCATAAATAACCAATAGTTACCACGCTATTAATACCCCTATATCATAAACAGGTACCACACTGAAGGAAAGATCAGTGTATCAGTATGCCAAATCAGTTATGAATACAATCCAATATTGAAAATTGTGTAATATTATTGGCTAACCTTATCAGCACCCTTTCCCCATTCAGTAAGGGATCCATCATAAATAACAAACTAATAGGTATCACGCTATTAAAAACCCTATATCACAAACAGGTATCAGATATGAATACCATCCAAAATTGAAAAGAGAGTAATAATTATTGGTTAATCTTTTCACCCTTTCCCCATTCAGTAAGTGATCCATCATCAATAACAAACCAATAGGCACCACCATGCTATTAACACCCCTCTATCATCACACCACAAGAAAGTGGGAAGAATCCCATGATAAATTCGAGAAACGAGACAAAAAAAAAAGGAAGGAGATGACAATACTCACGGACAAAAGCTAACGACGACCATCAAAGAATCGTGAATCTACGGTCACAGTTCCACGGAGAAATCCAACATAAACATAAACATTCGCTGCTTTTTGACGTGCTCTTTGCTCACCCGAAAATACTTTGTCGCTCTATCTCGATTCCGCCTTGCAGTGTGGCGCGCTCAACTACAACTGTGCTTGAAATGGTGAAGTAACAGGTTCAGGCGACGGGCCAACCCTACATCAAAGAAGAGGAGGGATCTGCGCAGAAGAGGTGCGCGCCGAGGCCTCCATCTTTCCACCCTACCCCCTTCTCTGGTGAAGATGCTCCTCGCTCGGGTGTTTTTTTTTTTTTTTCTTTTTATCTTTTATCTCTCAAGCGATTTTAGAGTTGTTTCTTTTCTGTTTTTTTTTGTTCCTCCTTGTACTTTTTAACTATGTTTTTGTTTGGAGGGCGCTGTACGCGTGGATTGAGAGTGCTGCGAAGAGCAATTTGGGGCGGAGCTGGATTTTAAGCCCTCAATTTCAAAACTGTTCAAAAGAGTTGCAAGAGGTTCAGGGATGACCATTTAAAAATCTTTTACTGGAACTGTATTAAGTGTTCCATGAAAGTTCTGTACTGGAAAAATAGCGGGAAAAAATGATGTTAAAATAATTTAAAAGTTAATAAATACGAAAAAAAATTAAACGCAATTTATATTGGTATTCATATACTAAGGTTTTCAAATGAAAACCTTTTACTATCAGCTATATTAAGCGTTACCAAAAAGCTCTGTACTGGAAAAATATGGGGAAAAAAATGATAGTAAAATAATTTAAAAATTAATAAATACGAAAAAAAATATGCACAATTTATACTGGTATTCATATATTGGTACCTAGCTGCAAAAGCTTAGGGGTAATCATAGAAAAAATTTTATTGTAACTATATTAAGTATTACCAGAAAGTTCTATATTGGAAAAATATGAAAAAAAAATTATATTATAAAATAATATGAAAGTTAATAAATACGAAATATATATATATATTGATATTCACTTAACCTATATGGCAAATTCCCTTATAGAAAAATGAATTTAAAAAAATAAATAAAAACACGTAGAACTCACAGTTAAGATATAAAAGTCCCGTGTATTCTCCAAGGAGCGGGATTTTCTGGGTTTTCTCTCATATCGCATAGATGCAGGACATTTACTCATAAATCCCCAATTTACTCAACCTACTATGACTGTTCGTTGACGCCTGATGGTCAATTGGCTACCGCTCTGGCCTTTAGTGTCACCCTTCAGGTTCGAATCCTGGTGATGGAATTGATGTTTGTGAGTTGTTCGAAATCCACGTTAAACTGTAGGTCTCAGTCTAATTAGCCTAAAGTGTGCACAAAATAACCGTAGAGCGACAAACCAAACCAGTCTCCAAGAGTGGGCAAGCCTGTAAGCTATGAAATTCCTTCAATGGATTTAAGACGAAGGACCCTCTCCATCCCTATATTTTCAGGGCAGGGAGAAGGTGCGTTCTTTCCAGACTGAGATGGAACGATGGATAAATGACAACCAATGAGTACACTATGATACTGACTCATCAAAAAGGCGGTCACTTAAGTAGACAGTTAGTTTAAGAGATTCATTGGCCAAGTATGAAGAAGATTAAGTATTCATAAGGCAGCAATTTCCAACATGTTAGTGTGAAAAGAATTTAAAGGGCAACGGAGGTAAGATTAGGAACCAAATGACCGTAAAATATCGTATTAAAAAACGAATTTTCCTAAAAACTGGGTATTCATTAAATTGAATATCAATACAATTGATGTTCTTTAAAATTCAATTCATTTTGCATGAAAAGATTGAATAATTTTTGTTACTTTCAGTGCACTAAAAAGGAACTGTTTAAGGAACCTAATATTCTAATTTTGTGTAAGAAAGGTGCTATTCACATATTATCATTAAAAATCAAATTAAATATCAAGACCATTATTTAATTAAATAATTAAAAAAATGGTACTTCACAATTTTTCATTCGTTAAAAAAGTTAACAACTTTTGGCATAATACATTGAAAAAAAATAATGTAATTAAAAATGTCACGCAACTTATTTTTAAATAACTGGAAAAAGTGCAAATTCATATGTACTTATTTCAAAACATAAATGTACAAAATACAAAATTAATCATTAGTAATTTTAGTCGAGTGAACAAATTTCTATTTTTTCCCCCCTTTATGTCCCAGTAAAATTTATTTATAAATAAATGACTGCATAATATATCATTAAAAATCATTAATATTCTGTTTTATTTCAGATGCAGAATGTCAAATTGTAGGAATCTAAGCAGAAAATAACTAGATATTTTTCTTAATTGATAATTATTTATACACTTATACAAAAGTTATTCAAATATATCTATGTACAGGTACTAACAATACCTATGAAATCTCTTAAGGAAAAATATAGATGAAAATAAAAATGATTTCATACGAATTTAATAATTTTTTTAATATTATAATCGTATCTAATTTGCTAAACTATTATTGTGATTAAAACGATACATTTTATTTAGCAATATTATTTTATTATAAAATATTATATAACAATATTATAAAATTATCTTTGCAAAATAAATAAAAATAAACATACAAACAAATAATAATGTAAATAATAATATAAAAATAAATATATAAAATAGATATAAATAAAATATAAAATAATTATGAATGCTGTTGTTAAATTGGAAAGAGAATTTATATTACAATTCGGACTTGAAAACTGAAATGTTTTATTGTACTACAAACTATCCATTACTAAACATTATAGTTGAAACGTAATTTTTAAAGCGTTCTTTTGAAGCATAATTTGAGAACAAAATCTTAAAATAGTAAAATAGATGTTTACAAAATACTGCCCGACTAGAAAATGCAGTGGGTGGACTTCGTAGTGGACATAAAAGAGACGCCTCCTTAATAGACAGGTCTAGGAGCAAAAGGACGAGACCAATCACATTATTTTAACAAGTCAAGACCAGTCACATAGTAAGATAATGCAATAAACGCTTGATTTGTTATTTCTGATTTGTTGACTGTACACCAACTATTCTGACATTCCATGCGTGGAATAAATTATATTGAATAAGATTCCTCAGGATATGATTCCACGATTCTCCGTTATCCCAGTTCTTCCTGGGCAAAGTCAATTTAAAACATACCATATTTGCGTATCAAAAATCGCATTCAAGTTTATGCAAGTCTATGTAGCGATAAGTTTAATAAGAGATTTAATGAAGTATAGCGACAAAAAGTCTTGTGAAATATATAGTAATTCATTTAAAAAGTGCAGTGGTCTTTATGGTAACAAAAATGGTCCACTTATGTACAATTCTAAGAGTGAACTGGTAATTCAAGAAACACCAATTTGAAATTTCAATTTTGCTTAAGAAATAAATAAGACAAAGGTGTTGGATGATCAGAAATGTTAAGAGATAATTAAAAAATGCTTGATTATATCTCTTTTAAAAACGGCATTCGCATATTACCAAGCACATTATGTTAAAATTATTAAATGTTCTTATGTTTATAATTATCAAACGAATGTTTTTTTGTTTTTTTTTAAAGACTAAACGAGATAATGAAATGACTTTATTAATTTACAATATAACTTAACTAACATTAATAAATTAATAATCAGAGATCAGACCAATCGCACTAGTGGATGCTCGTACGAGTAGTATATCAAGGGGATTTCATGTCCTGTATTGGCAAGTTACAGACAAACGTGCGGAATTAGGAGTCGAGCATTATGAAAGAATCGGGAGCTGTAGTTAGAAGTTGGTGCAAAAGTCCGATTCCTGATTCTTTAATGTATGCAGAATTGTAGAAATTTCAGAAATTAATTTAAAATTAAAAAGGAATTGATCAGTGCACTACGAGTACTTATAGCTATTGAATATATAAATGTTTAAAATCCTAAGCCAAGACGTGAAAAGTGATTCAAAACACTTAAAATGGTCCAAATGGTGGTAAGAGCCAAATTCTCCAGAAAATTCTTGAGGATTAACGTTATCCATGAATCATTTCAAGAGTTAAGGGGCCCAAAGTACCATTTTCCCGCCAAAATTTGCAAATTTGGAATATAATTTTATTTGCTTGCTGCACTTTTTGGATTGCGCCACGAACACCTAACCAGAACGACATCCTGTTTACACATAATATTACGGAGGCAATTCTACGGTATTTTCACTAATACAACCAGTTGCAAAGATAGTTAATGCTTTACCACGAAACCAGATAAATGTTGAGAGACTCTTTTTAACATTTAAACTTTTCTTGCTTTAGATTTACGGGGTGTTTATATATATGTATGTTTGTATATATATGATCAGCACTGAGGCTTACAAGAAATTGTCTTGCATCGACGATGAAAAGATGTTATTGAAGCTGTTACTAAGTATTATTAAGAATAAAAATAACATTTAATGCGTTGCAAATACAGCATCTTTTTGATTAAAATGTACTATTTTCTTATGTTTGTCTTAAGCTATTCTATATTGTTTTGGTACTTGTTAATTTAATACTGTTATAGGGCATATATTTTTTGTAATCAAATTTAAAGTAGAACAATGCTTTTAACTTAGTGCAAATGCTATCTATACTTTTAAAGTCGTAAAAAATAGCTAACCAATAAAAACAGCTGAATTTATTTTTAAATTCATTCCTGAAGACCACAGCCTATGAAATTACGAAAAGGAATCGAGAGTCGATATAAAAATTTGAGGTAGGACATTGAAATCCTTCCAACCCTGTTTACAGAATAACAGCTGCTTTAATTCTTGTGAATTGGTAAAAAGCGTTTGATAGACGTAATACTTTACATAATTCATGAATATCCAATGTCAAATTTGGTAATCTAAAAAGAATCCATTGTCAGGACTCCTCAGATGTTTGTTATCACTAATTACTAAAATAAATATTTATCAAATGGTGAACTACAGTTAAGGATAATTCTTAATAATTTTTTTTTTTAACTTTTGAATAATTAACTAAAGTATTTTTTTTTCATTCAATTAAAAAAAAAAGTCAATTATGGAATATACTTTAAAGGAATAAATTTTTATGAAATATATATTTTTTAAACACTAAATTAAGATGTAATAGTTACACTTTAAATTATTTAACCCTTCTATTAATATCTTGGTAGTGATATTTATTCTTTAAAATTGCTTTAAAATTTACATCTACAGAAAGCGTTACTACGGAATAGAAGAAATATCAGCTATATGTGAAAAAATTAGTTTGCACATTACGTTTACGGTTCACTTTAATATTAATTTTTTTATCGAATTAAATGCCTTAAAAAACAATTTCGAGAAGCATGGATAACATGAAATTTATTTGCGAAGATGAAAATGAAAAATGAAGTGTCAAATATGATAATTGAGTTAATTATTTAGAATAATAATTTTTCTTAAGTTATCTAAGGCGAATCTACTATTTCAACGAATTTTGAATAATTGTGTACAAAACATGAATCATTTGCGGACATTTATTCAATTAAAAGAGACTATTGCCATTTTATGCAACAAAACTATTGGTTTTTTAGCAATTATCATAAACATTTAGGCTTCAAGTTTAGTTTACTAAAAGAACGTTTCTTTTCTTAAAATAGCAATTTATCGTGCTTTGTCAGCTTCAGATATTACTATTTTAGTTTACAAACACGATGTATTACACATTATTCATATCTAAAATCTGAATAATATTATTTTTCAATGACAAAGATAATTATTATGAAACCAAATGTCCGAGTGCATTTCAGAAATTGCGTTGGTAGGAAATTGGATTATATAATTACTATTGAACGAGTTTTAATCAAAACCTTTTTATAAAGAAAATTTATTAAATTAACAAATGTTGATAGCTTATTTATTTTCTAAGGATTGATAGGTTGTTATTTATTTGATTTTATTTATTTTCTCTTATTAAATCTATTGAAGAACAATTGTATCTACAAAAACTGCTACAGAAAATGCTCCAACAATGTAGATAAAAGGTTAAGAAATTTAATTATTTTTTGCATTATTTATCCATTTTATATGATGCTAACTATAATGGATGTACTGTTTTATTATTATTATTTTTTTAAATTTGTAACCAAATCACACAGCTGCCACATTTAAAATAGTATCATTGAAAATAATTATTTTTAAATAATTATTAATGTAATAATCAATATTTTAAATGTGGACGCTTGATTTGGTTACAGATTTAAAAAAAAATAAAATAGTAAATCCATTATAGTTAGTATCATATAAAATGGTTAAATAATGCAATAAATAAAATTTCTATATTAATTAATTTCTTATTAATTAATATTTTAAAGAAACGTAATAATTATTTAAAAATTTTAACAAATATTTCAAAATCGAGAAATATGTTACAAAATTTGCTAATAAAATGAGTACAATTCTGGTTATATAAAGTAACATGGTTTCAATAATGCCTTCCTTTAAAAAAGATTATATTATAATATGACATCCTAATATTTTTTTTTCTACCAATTTTACATCCAGTTATAGAAGACCAATGAAAATTGAATCGTTGTTATTATAATATTATATAATTGTTATTTGTTTGTTATAATATTGTTATTGGTAAAGATCATAAAAATTATCATCAGATGATAAAGATCATCTTTGTTGTTATATTTTTTTCTACTAGTGTTACATCCAGTTATAAAGACTAATGAAAATTGAATCTTTGTTATTATAATATTATATAATTGTTATTTGTTTGTTATAATATTGTTATTGGTAAAGATCATAAAAATCATCATCAGATTATTTTATAATATTATAAAATATTTTATAATATTATAAATTCTACCAATTCTACATCCAGTTATAAATACCAAAGAAAATTGAATCTTTGTTATTATCATATTGTATAATTGTTATAATATTGTTATTGATAAATATCATAAAAATCATCAGACGATAAAGATCATCTTTCTTTTTATAATATTTTTTTTCTACCAATTCTACGTTCAATTATAAAGACCAACGAAAATTGAATCTTTGTAATTATAATATTATATAATTGTTATTTGTTATAATATTGTTATTGGTAAAGATCATAAAAATCATCATCAGATGATAAAGATTATCTTTGTTATTATAATATTTTTTACTACCAATTCTACATACAGTTATAAATACCAACGAAAATTGAATCTTTGTTTTCAATTTGAATGAACAAATAATCACAAATTACTTAGATGACCTTTTCGATTATAATTAGTATCATATTAAATGGTTAAATAATGCAATAAATAATTAAATTTCTATATTAATTAATTTCTTACTAAATAATTTTTTTCAAAATTGAGAAATATGTCACAAAAAATGCTAATATAATGAGTACAATTCTGGTTATACAAATTAACATGGTGTACATTTCCAACGATGCCTTCCTTTAAAAAAAGATTATAATATAATATGACATCCTAATATTTTTTGTCTACCTAATCTACATACAGTTATAAACACCAACGAAAATTGAATCTTTGTTTTCAATTTGAATGAACAAATAATTACAAATTACTTGGATGACCTTTGCTGATCGCACTTTTTCCGCGTTCCTCATTATAAACCCACACGCATGGCTTATCCGTTTAAAAGAATTTAAAAATCCAAACTTTTTCCCTGTTTACCCACTTGATATGCACGCATGTTAAAAGAGAAAAAACTATCCTTTTAATGATACCATTTGATGCAGGTAAACAAATCTGCCCATCCAAATGGGATGGTAAAGAAAGAAGAAAGAAAGAAAAATCCCAAAAAATAATTATAAAATAAAAAAAGAACATCCAAACTTTTAACCCGTTCATGGAACGTCGTCACCATGCAGAGAGAAGACATTTCAATTTCAAATATATTCATGAACACGCAGAGCTCTTATGGAGGAAGTTAAAACGTCTCACAGGGGTCCTGCCTTATCTATTACGCCCTCTCCACAACTTACAAAAGGAGGAGGAAAAGAAATTTAAAGGAATCGTTCACCCCGTTCGACACGGGTGTTCCCTTTTGAAACAGAGATTTGTAAAACACAGCAGCAGATTAATACCACAAAATATGGATTTCTACATAGACACAAACGATGCCTCCAGTAGCTTTCTGAATGGGCTTTTGCAGGATGGGTCTTTGTAGTCTTGGTGAAGACTTCTGGTCCATCTCTGCAGGCATGGTGAACATGTCTGCTACAAACAAGGTAAATGGTAAACACTGTATATTAAAGATGTTTATTTTTCTTTATTGGGACAACAGGGTGTATATTCTCCTTTTGTCTATGCGTCCTTCCTTTGCAAAAATATGGGAATCTATCGGATTTGGGGTACAGCCCAAATTTATTGCAATTGTCGAAGAATTAGGGTGATCTTATTTTCTGAACTGCAGAAAATCAGTTCTAAATCTGTGAAACGAAGTTAAAAAGAAAAAATCCATCTGTTGTTGAAATCCATTCATCTGAAAAAAAGTTTTAAAATCCATCTGTTGGTTTCAAGAAGGAAGAAGATATTACCCCCGGAAATGCTTGTTTTAAGTTATGATGGCACAAAATAGATATAAAGTAGGTGCAAGTGCCCATGGTGTGCATCCTGGATGATGCTCATTTAAATAAATTTCTGCAATTATAGCAACGAATAAGTAAGTGAATAAACAAGCATATGAAAACAGTAACATTCAAACTGTCGAAATTGGAAAATAGTATTTTTTTTTTTAAAGCAATAATCTTTCATTTCAATTTATTCATTTCTCTCCAAAATGTGAAGTTTTTTCTGCTTACATTTTTTTTCGTAAGTTATATTTTCATTTAATTAATAAAATAGTTAAAAAAAGAGTCTGGCGATCGTTGTTGGTTAGTAAAGAATTCCACTTCTTCTTGTAGTTGTGTATGTTTGGCCAGGTATAATTGAATAAAAAGGCGAATCAGAACTCATAGGTAACACTTTAAGAATATATCTAAACAAGTAATTTTCGTCAAGCGGTGAACCTACAAGAAAGTAGCAGTTACTGTCTCATGAAATGTGTCAACAAGATTAACAAGAAACCAGACTAACAAAAGAGGCACGAAATAAATACATTTTGTTTCAGAAATGGCAGAATGTGTAGGCAAACTTATAGATATTGGTCATAAGAGTAACCACCAGAAGTAAAGCGTGGCGTAACGAGAAGTGGGCATTGGCAAAAATTCCAAACATTTCTTGGACTTGAAAGACATAAACAGTAACCCAGATAGAATGGCCCTCGTCAGATTCGATGAATTTGCTGTAGAGGAGATATTATATATGACCCTATAAGAATTTTTTTTCGATCTGAAGTACATCTTGTCGGAGAATTGTTCGAGTACAGTGGTTGAGTTACATTCTTTACACGAATGGCTATTACTGTTTTACGTCATGGCTGTTTACACGAATCAGGTAAAGGCAACGTTTGATTCGTGTAAACAGCCATTCCTTTTGCAATCCAAGATATGCCAGTGATAATTGCCATCAAGCAGTTTTACCACTTATATTAAACCCATACATTGCACGACGAAAATTGTTTATTTAGATGTGTCAAATCAGACCTTAAAATTTTTGCCCATGAGTACTGAATTACTTTATATGAGTGGCCCAGTTTCAAAAGAGATAAATTATACAAACATTGAATTTTATTTGAGATGCCCTTTTGTTGATCTTTGTTTATTTTTCATCTTGCGAGTTCATCAATTTTGAAATAAGTCCACATTTATTGACATAAAATCAACATCCATATTTATTCAGATGAAACAACTAAAGGTTGGTGCAACTAAAGGCGTATAATACACACAAATTGGAGAAGTCCGATTTGAAATAGATTTACAAAGTTAAAGAAAATTGCTACGTCCATGCTACAGAAGGACAAGATAAATCAGATATAATCTTTGCTTTTTTAGTAAAAGATGTTAAATGAGTTTAGCTATTAAATATTAGTTTTGCGCTATTAATTTCTAGCTATAATTAACATTTGACCGGAGAATTTCCTTTATATAAACTGAACGAAAATTTAAAATTTGGTTGAAATATAATAGAAGGCAAAATGTAAAAATATGAAGGGAAAAAAAAAAAAAAAAAGTTTTAAATAAAAAATAACTTAGAAAACAAACCGTATGATGATAACAAGAAATTTTTTTATTCCTTTTTCAAGCATTGAAAAAACAAATATTATGATGTTTCATTAATAAGTAATAAGTTAAAAAAATTAAATTCATATATTTAATGATAAAATTTATTTATTTGTATTAGTGATACAGATATTTTTATTCTTACCTATGTACATTTATTTTTATTATGAATGTACTTAATGATGATATAGTATGGAAATGCTACAATCTTTGTAAATATATTTACTGATTTAAAAATATACTTTTCATGTTTAGCAGGCATATTAATTTTATTTGATTTATATCAAGACAGTTCACGTTAAAATCAAATTTTTAAAAAGTTTTTCAAAATGTGATACGATATATAAATATTGATTAAAATACTATTGTAATTCAGTGGATTGAAAACTATGGTATCAGAAGTTTATCTGTATAATCTTTTAATATCTATTTAATAGAAAATTTCATAAAAATACGTGGAATTTTTTTCATTCAATCTTAAACATTAAGAAAAATTCTCGTAGCACATTTATCAAAATGTCATTATATGAAAATAAAAAAAAATTAGTTTTCTGGGAAAGATAAGAAGTGGATACCAAGTCATCGCAAAGTTAACGGTTTGGTTTGGTTTGGTTTATCGCTCTACGGTCATCTTGTGCACACCGGGGCCTACAATTTAACGTGTATTCCGAACCACTAACAAACATCCATACCTCCGTCAGGATTTGAACCTGAAGCCTGTCATAACGCAGAGAGCTAGGGCACTTGGCCACCAGGCCGCAAAGTTAACGGAGAGTCGATCTCCTTAATAAGGAATAATTTTAGAGAGATAAACCATATTATAGACACTAAAATCCTTTTTTTTTAGAAGAATAGACTTTCGAATTACAAAGAAATATGTGGAAAACTTTAATATTTCATTTAGAAGTATTGTTGTATCCCAAGTTTCCTAGATAGATCTACAAAAGTCGATGATTTCGCCATCTTACACAACATGTGCATAGTGAAAATTTAAATCATTTAAAAAAAGATGGAAATAGTTTTAATAATAATTAGCCTTCCTTGTGAAATGTATAAAATTTCAAATCTTTTAATTATTGTCTAAAAATTTAACAGCTTCTTATATTACCAACACAGTTTTTATAATTTTCTATTTATAGATCGATAAACTGAATAAATCTAAAGAACCGGAGACCTAAATAAGTTTTAAAAAAAAATAACTTAAGAGATTTTTATTGTAAATTCCCATCAAATCAGGAAAATCTCTCTAAAGGAAATTTTTGTGGAAATCACGATATATCTTTTTGCTCACATAGAAAAAGGCTTTGTAAATGTAAAATGCATAATTATTTGATTCTGTAAAATAATTACTCTTTAACTTTGAATTCCAAATAAAACCTACATTTATTTTTTGTTTGAAAAAAAAAAAGATGTTTATGTGCTTACTTATTGAATATATATATGTAATATATATATTCAATATATATATATATATTGATATTGAAGAAATAAATTTCTTCAATATCCATTTAACGAGAAATTTCAAAGAGGAAAAAACAAATATTTGCTACTACTAAATTGGATAGTTTACAAGAGTAACTGATCGCGAAGCGATCATCTGCTCTACTTAAAATGAAATAAAAAAGTTTGGATATAAAAAATATGATTAACAAAAATTATATATTAGTAATATGGATGTCTATAGTTTAAATATTAAGATATTTGTGAATGGTAGATTTATGTACGAACCAGGGTGCACCAGTGACAATCCGAAGTAATTTATTTTGAATTAGTTGTGCTTGGTTTTTATTAGTTTTTGCTGTTATACCCTAAATTGGGGTTGCGTAAGTAAGGACGAGTCTTAATACATTTTTGAATAGTAATATTTTATTTGAAAGGGCGAGTTTGCTATTTCTATTGATGAGAGGGAGACAAAGTTAAATTTAGGAGAGAGGAGACAAAGTCATCAGGCAAAATTTTTTCCAACATTTTTCTTTTATATTAATGATATGCCCACAGATGGTTAATTTTTTTATCGATTATTAAACCACGATATTTACCGTGCGTTGACCAGGCTATTGATTCATCGAAAAGATTGAGATTATCACTGGGTTCACTGGCGTTTCCTTTACGAAACTGCACAAAAAGCTAACTGAAATTTCTGCATTTCCCTACAATGAACAAAAACGTCCAAAACCAACATCTTTCTGTAAGTACCATGAATTCGGATGACCATTGTGACTACCTACATTTTAGACAGCATTCTTTTTTCATTGTGCAATATCCTGTGTTCTGAAACAGAACGAATTTCTTAAGAAAGTGTCAACCCTAGAAATAAATCACAGAAAGCAGATGGACACACTAGAAATCCCCGGAGGTACTGATATTCCTGGAACCTTGCCTATTGTTTTCCCTTTCACCAGGCTAGTTCCCAGTACACACACCCAACAGAATATACGCAACAACAGAATGGACAGTCACAAAAGAGGTTTAAATCATTCTGTCCCCCTACTGATATATTACAGAAGTCTCACGGTATATGCGCTTACGGAAAAAGCGTTACTCAAACTGGAACTTAAAGATTTTAATGTTATCGCTCGTAGAAATCAATGCATAACAAGAAAAGGGATTAACGTAATTTAATTTTGTTTTCTTATTAATTAACTTTGGGTAATAAAAGTTTACTTTTAAATCGAATTTTGCAGTTGTTTTTTTAACAGAGGTAATTAGGAGTTAACATTTGACAACAGATTTGATCGGCATGGACGATAGCACAATGGGATTCAAAACATTGGACATTTGGATAGCACATTGAGATTCGATGTACGTTCAAAAAGACTCTTGGGAACATAACAGATTTTCTGGTATTGTTTCAAACATTAATATCTGAATCGAATCCTGTATTTGTTTTATCTTTTGTAATTGTTTGTGTTTCCAATAAAATGTTCGTTAAAAAAGAAACACAATGAAAGCTTACAAGAATAAACTAACCAACTAACTTCTTTAACCAATCTTAAATGTTGTTTAGAAAAATCTTAATTCAAACCCAATTTTGATAATAATTCTATAGAAGATTACATATAACTGCAATTATATGTAATCTTCAATAGGCAAATTTCCTCTATAATTAACGAATTTATATTACACATACGATATCTTAAATTAATTCACGAAATGTTTTTTTTATATAAAAAGAATTTTTTTTAACCAAGTGTAAAAAATTTGCACAATGGAATATGATATTTATTTACTATATAAACATATAAAACATTCAAAAGCAACACAAAATCTCAAAGCACCGTTTTAAGTCAAATCAAGGCAATGCGGTACATTTTATAATTTTCTTTTAGGCTTGAAATTTCTTATTATTCAACAATTTATATAAAAATGAGTATAGCATGGAGTAAAAAAGTTTATCCCTGAATTGTATAAAATAGAGGTGGCCAACCAGCGGCTCGCCTTGAACATTTTTCCGACCCTTGAGATGTATCACACTTTTACAAAATATATTTATTTTACAATGGCCAAAGTAGTGGAAACAGCTGCTTTTTAAAGCTGATTCAGTAATTTAGAATTAGACAAATACCACAAAATTTTTGAAATATATTCATCTCCCTTTCATGTTGAAATTGAGTTGGCCCCAGAATATCTCCAAATACAACTGGTTGACTTACAGTGCAATATTGAATAAAAAAACATTTTTGAAACATCATAATCAAAAATAGATTTTTATCACACTACCGTCACAAAAGAGAAATTTTCCAACTTTAGAAATCTGGTACAAAAAGTTGTTAGCGCTTTTGGTTCAACTTACACCTGCGAATCATTTTTTTGTAAAATGAAATTGACTAAACACAAAGAACGCTCAAACATAACGGACTTTAACTTGCAATACCCATTACGATGTGCAAATACCCAAATTGAGATCTGTCTGCAAAAGCTAAGTGAAAGAGTGGAGAAACAAATATCGCGCTAGTGAAATAAATATTTTTTAATGATTTCATTTTTTTTATTTCGCTTATATTTATATATTTTTTATATTTAATATTTAGTGTTATATATTTCTTTACAATGTGCGTTTAGTATCCTTATTATTATATTATGTGTGTTCACATGTAAGACTGATGACACAATAATAATAACTCATTCCGTTTAAATTTTTCACTCCAAAAAATTGTAGTGCGTCTACATCTAATGTGGGGATACATAATTTTATGCGGCCCGCGGAGTTGGGATGCATTTCCAAAGTGGTTCTAAAGTTTATCATGGAGTAAAAAACGTTTATCCCTGAATTGTATAATAGATTAATATTCGTTCTTCTTTTAGGTTAATAACATAGTTATCAGCAGATAGAAACGCAAAAGAAACGTACTTCACAAAATGTCTTTAAATGTCCAAAATATACCAACTATGTGCATCATGTTATAATAGACAGTAAAGTACAGAATTCTTGTCTTGTGTAACAAAGCGGTTTCCAGTAGGACGCAATTTTTTTTAGCACTTTTCAAGGAAATATTAAAAGCCAACAAGGGAGCCGATACAATCAACTTTATTGCATTCTTTTCGGCAACCTTTCTTGAAGGAAGATCCCAAAGTAACTGTTTCACAGAAACACGCACGATCGGCCCCTGGGCAAGGTCGGCAAAAAAGAAGCGGGGTAATCTAAATGGACAATAGATATACCGTAATAGCTGAAATCGTGAGCAAGTGGTGTATGCATTACAATATTACGTGCTAAACAGCGCAAACATAAATGCATTACTTATCAACTTTGGCAGGCCACCTACGAAGTAACACAACCCCCCCCCCTTTTTTTTTTAAGTTCGTTTTTTAGGTTTTTATCGATGGTGTTCCGATATCTGTGGTTTATAGACTACTAGCGACGCCGCCAATGCTTCTCTATTGCTAAATCTGAAATATATATATACATGAATTAAATAAATGCAATTAAAGTTTAATATCAATTCATTTATTCAATAATGATATGTGATAATTCATATTCAATGTGATAATTCATTTATTTTGTTTGTTTCATCGATTTTTTTTCCCAATCTTTTTCAACTAGTTAAATTATCCGGGCACACGTGAAAATCAATTTTATAGCATTTCGCCCACTTAGTTTTTGTATTTAATGTCAATTTTGCACACTAACTGTTTGTATTCAATGTCAATTTTGTAGCATTTCGCCCACTTAGTTTTTGTATTTAATGTCAATTTTGCACACTAACTGTTTGTATTCAATGTCAATTTTGTAGCATTTCGCCCACTTAGTTTTTGTATTTAATGTCAATTTTGCACACTAACTGTTTGTATTCAATGTCAATTTTGTAGCATTTCGCTCACTTAGTTTTTGTATTTAATGTCAATTTTGCACACTAACTGTTTGTATTCAATGTCAATTTTGTAGCATTTCGCCCACTTAGTTTTTGTATTTAATGTCAATTTTGCACACTAACTGTTTGTATTCAATGTCAATTTTGTAGCATTTCGCCCACTTAGTTTTTGTATTTAATGTCAATTTTGCACACTAACTGTTTGTATTCAATGTCAATTTTGTAGCATTTCGCCCACTTAGTTTTTGTATTTAATGTCAATTTTGCACACTAACTGTTTGTATTCAATGCCAATTTTGTAGCATTTCGCCCACTTAGTTTTTGTATTTAATGTCAATTTTGCACACTAACTGTTTGTATTCAATGCCAATTTTATAGCATTTCGCCCACTTAGTTTTTGTATTTAATGTCAATTTTGCACACTAACTGTTTGTATTCAATGTCAATTTTATAGCATTTCGCCCACTTAGTTTTTGTATTTAATGTCAATTTTGCACACTAACTGTTTGTATTCAATGTCAATTTTGTAGCATTTCGCCCACTTAGTTTTTGTATTTAATGTCAATTTTGCACACTAACTGTTTGTATTCAATGCCAATTTTGTAGCATTTCGCCCACTTAGTTTTTGTATTTAATGTCAATTTTGCACACTAACTGTTTGTATTCAATGTCAATTTTATAGCATTTCGCCCACTTAGTTTTTGTATTTAATGTCAATTTTGCACACTAACTGTTTGTATTCAATGTCAATTTTATAGCATTTCGCCCACTTAGTTTTTGTATTTAATGTCAATTTTGCACACTAACTGTTTGTATTCAATGTCAATTTTGTAGCATTTCGCCCATTTAGTTTTTGTATTTAATGTCAATTTTGCACACTAACTGTTTGTATTCAATGTCAATTTTGTAGCATTTCGCTCACTAACTTTTTGTATCTAATGTCTTGAGACAAAATGTTTTTCGTACAGCAGTTGAAATGTGAAAAAAAAAAAAAAAAAAATTAAATTAAATCTTCAATTAACACTGTAAAAACAATAGCATTATTTTTCGAATTTCCTTCCAACTAATCTCCAAACACTCCTGGCACAAATAAGTACAAATAGTGAAATGTTTAGTGAAATCAATATAGTAGTCTATAGGGCGAACATTGTCTTTTACTTACTTAGATAAAGAAAAGAACAGCGCTACTTTTCGGATTTCACTGAAATCATTCTCTAAACACTCCTGAGTGTAATAAGAACAACCAGAGAAATTATCAGCGAAATCGGTCGAGTATTTTTGATCAGGGCCGGATTTTCCTACAGGCTAACTAGGCTTCAGCCTAGGGCCTCAAGAACAAGAAGGGTCCTACATTCCAATTGTTGGCAACATTACAATTAAACTATTCTAAGAAACAGTAAACACTAAAACAGTGAATCGAAAATAAGGAGAAATTCTACACATATGACTGATAAACAAACATAAAAATGTATTGCTTAAGATCAACGCGTTCGGCTCATTGGGTCTGTTTGTCTGTATTTCTGTTTGTTCTGTCGATTTTTTATAAAGATGAGTACCCATCACAACATGTTTCATTTAACATATTGATATATACATCACAGTAATGATATATTTTATTATCTCTCATGTAATTTACAAACTTAAAAATGGGAGGGCCACATAAGTGGAATAGCCTAGGGCCTCTTTTCATCTGAATCCGGCCCTGCTTTTGATATATATATGAACAACTCCTTTTATTTATATAAATAGAGAACTTGGTTAATATATCTCCTAAGTTGAATAAAAAAAACTTTACTAAATTAAAAACACACTTTTATTAAATTACAAAAAGATTTTATAAGAAAATTTAATAAGTGAATTTCGACAGATTTGTACAAAAAAACTAAATCTTTTGAACTAGGAAATAAATAAATGCAAGGAATAAAGCCCTTATTAATTTATAACTAAATATACAATAGTTATTATAAATATATTTATAATATTTTTCATTACGAAAACAGGTTCTTGAATTATAATGATTTAATCTAGTAGGTAGACATGCAAACATTGAAGATATATATAATTGACATACAAAATTAAATATATATACATATATATATTTAACGTTGTATGCCCCTTTCTGAAAAAATTAGTTAATAGTTAATACTGCATTTAGTCACTAAGAGATATTATTTTTATATGATAATAATCCAGACGATAGAATATAATATCTATATAAATTGAATTTTGCAAAATTTTTCATTTGATTTCAAAGCGAACAATAGCTTTGAAACATTAAACGCTGCAATATATTAATAAATGAACCGACATTTAAATAAAAAAGCTAATTTTTACAAACTACATTGTATCTAGGCTGAAAATGTTTTTATTTATTTCTTTTATAAAAATGAACAATTATACTAAAAAAAATTTCAGATACAACATACACATTTTCGGTTTTAAAATGTTATCGCTACCATAAAATATAAAATTCTGACAAACTTTTTTTTTTAAATATTTTAATTTTAATTAAAATACTTGATATTATTTAATAATAAAATTAAGAAATATTTTCATAAAATCGAAAATTCGCTATATTTCCTTCATAAAATACTTTCAGAAGAACTTAATTAGATTATTTAATACATTTATATTTTAGCATGTAGAAAATTGCAAAAGTAAATAAAGTGCATCAAATTTGCTTAATACGTTTATTAAGTTAAACAAAAAGAAAAAAACCAGAATTTTTTCCTGCATACATGAATGTACATGTAAGTACATAGAATAACGCGCAGTAACGAAAAGAGAATTAAGATTGCCGACTTTATTCTTGTAACAAGAGTTTAATGTCATATACTTTTGTATGGGAAAAAGTATGAATGCAAGAAAGGGTTAATTCTGGTTTTCTGTTTCGTATAAATTACAAAGAAGAAATTATCATCTGAAAAGGTATTTTTTGTGCAGCTATCCTCCACGACTCACTGTCAGCTTGCACAAAAGCATATAGTTTTCAAAGAAAATTTTCATACACAGTAATATTAGGGAAAAATATGTTTTTCATATTGTGTAAAATGAAAAGAATTTACTCCCGAGCCACCATTCACTTCTCCATCAAATACATGACATTGTTGATCGTGTAACGACAATGTGATTCATGAAAACAGTCTTTGGATACTTTTGCCAAATGTTTTTGAAAAGAATTGATCATCCACCATGAGCACCAACAAAGATTAAGAAAAATAGGGAAAAAAGACAGGTATACAAATGGTATACAGAATAACGTTGATAACATGATATGGAAGGTATCAAATTTTATTGCAGCCAACTATGTTAATTGATGTCATTTTTCAAATAATTGGTTTCTATGTTATAAATCTCTTCCAGATGTTAGTTGGGCCAAAAGTTGACTGTTAGGTTTTGAAGTAAAACAAATTATAAACATCATAACAGGCAATTATAATTTAAAAAATTGTGTGATAAAAATAACAAGCTTACAAGTTTATTATTAAAAATAAAAAAACTAATTTGAATGGAATTTTTTTTAAATTTTTGTGTATGTGTGTGTTGTGTTTGTTGAGGCCAAATTTTTAGAAGAAATGAAATTAAAGATAGATTTAGTTACATACTGTAAGTCTTTTTTTTTTTTTTTTTTTTTGCATGATAATTATGCAGATAATAGTACAAAACATATTCATACATTTTGAAAATTTAGCAAAAAATTTTTTAATTATTCAAATGCAAGGAAACTTTGAAATCTCAAATCTTCATGAATAAGTATCTGTCAAAAGTATCTATAAAATAATGAATAAGTATCTATAAAAAGGAAATTTTTAATTGTGTATACTATATATATATAAAACAGTTTAACTTTACATTACCCATCATAACTTTTATGATTGCAAAAAATGTAATATTGCAAAAGATAGATTTATATATATAGAGAGAGAGATTTAATACAACTTATTAACATTACCCTTTTATTGTTTTAATAGACCTTAACCCTTTTAATAGATCCCCTTTTTTTGCATCAAATTAAAAAAAACATGAATATCTAAAATTAAATTGCATTCAAAAATAAATTCTGCATAAGTTTTCACATTATAAATTGACTTGCAGGCAATGAAATGAAATATTTTAGTTAAAATATTTCAAATTTGTTGATACTTTCTTTGTTTACCTCAACATTAAAGATTCGTTTTGTTTTGAACTTTTCCATCATTCGTAGTTTGCACGAAATACGCCAAACGAAATGAAAATAATAATAATAAATAAATAAATAAAAAAATGATAACTGAAATCCGCTCGGCAAATTTCAACTTATGTGTGAACATTCGAGAACGGATGAATATACTCAGGAATATGCCAATGTTTAATAATGCACGAGATATATGAAATAATGGATTGGAATACAACAAGAATGGCCAAATTCAATAGCCACATGAATATAGCAATGTTGAATAGATCAAGAACTTCATGAATAAGGAATTGTTCAGGAATCTCTAAAAGAACCATACAAAAGTAAGAGAAATGTCGTCACAAATGAAGAATGAAGTATTCCGAATTCTACAAGAAACTTTATCACATTCAATAGCCAAAAGAATATATAAAAATTTGAAAATTGTAGGCATGAATGAAAGAATGAAGTATTCTAAATACAATAAGAAGCACTCTACAGCTCCATAAGCACAGGAAAATGCCGAATGTGATAAATATGAAACTTCGAGAAGAAGGAATGGATCAACGCACTACGAGTACTTACAGACATCGGAAATACAAATGTTTAAAATCCTAAACCAAAACATGAAAAGTTATTCAAAACCATATTACGAAACACTTCAATCAAAAACCAAATTCTCCAGAAAATTTCTTAAGATTAACGTTATTCATAAAGCATTTCAAGAGTTAAGGGGCCCAAACTACCATTTTCCACCAAAATTTACAATGGAACTTATTTGCTTGACCCTCTTTTTTGGATAACGTCTAAAGACACCAAACCAGAACAACATCATGTTCACACATAATAAATAAATAAAAATAAATAATAATTCTAATTATATCAATATCTCAATTTAAATGATATCTCACTTGTCTCAATTTACATCTGTGTAAATTGAAACTTACTGGAACATGCACAAAACGTAACTGAATATTATGTGGAAATAATTTTTTTTTCATTTCCTTTTTTTTTACCCGCTATTTAAGTGTTTATTTTCGACTTGAAAAAGTATCACGACTGGCATATGGATAAAGCAAATGCATGATACATTAAAAAACAAGTGTAAGAGGTTTTCATAGAAAAAATTGTTCGAGACATATGATACGAAGATTGACACCTATAAACATAAAAAAAATAGAAATAGTTTTTTCTACTGCTTCCATGTCATATTGAACGAGATATCATTTTTCTTAATAATGGTAAAAAAAATAATAATAGCTGCTTTGTTTTTGCATAGCAACGAAAAAAATAAATGATCTATGAGATTAGTGATCTAAAAAAGTAAATGATTCAATGAAATGTGAGTGAAAAAAAAAAAAAAAAATCTTAAGCATAGTTCAAATTGAAGCATTTGCATGTTATAAAAAATAATCATTTTCTTTTTTACCCTAGATAAATATAAAATTATTGTAAAAATATACAGCAAATTGGAGATTAAACTATCTTATGACATGACAATTAATTAATGGAAACTATATGACAATTAATGGTATTTTTTTTATATCATTATTATTTATTCTTATGTTTTATTATTTGTGTTTATTATTTATTCTTATATATTATTTATTTATTGTTATTTATTCTTCAAAATTTGGTTTTTATTTTATTTATTTTTGAAAAAAGATTTTTTTCCCTTTAGCATGGCTTAAGAAATAATTGATTTTGAGTTTTCAACCACTTGAACCAAACTTAATTTATTTTTATTAAAACGTCAAATAGAGTTTTATATTTTTGGAAATCAATTTTAATAATATAAGAATAATTTATTTTTGGGTATACTTCTTATGTAGCAATTTCAAAACGCATTTTATAATTTTATATAAAGAGAATATATATAAAAACACAAACGAATAAAAAAATTTATATTTTGATTATTAGAATTTTACCATTGTAGAAACAATTAACATCAATAAAAACATTGTAAAATAATTAACATCAATAAAAACATTGTATAATAATTAACGTCAATAAAAAAAGTATCATGAAGAACGTACGCAATTTGCATTTATGGTTTTAAAATAAAAAAAATAAGATAATATTCACATTAAATACTTAAATTTTTATTAATTTTGTTCTCTCTGCTAATTATATGAATTTAGTTGAAAAGAAAAACCAGAGGAAAAGCGAGAGATAGAGAGAGAAAAGTAAGCTACAAAAATAATGAAATTTGTGATACATTAGAAATACAGTATTTAGTAATAAATGTAGAAATTTAAATTAAATACTTGCAAGATATTATGTATTTTTTGTTTTTTGAAATTATTTAAGAAAGATATATATTAAAAAAAAAAAAAATGAATTTTGCATGTTCGACCAATTTTCTTAATTGAAATATCTGAAGATATAAAAGAGCATAAATCATTTATTTTGAATTAATGTGAAGTATACAAAAAGAAATATTGATACATCAATATATTTTATTTATAAATTCAATAAAACGCAAGACAACAAAACTGATAATACTACATGTCTCTATAAAAATTGAATAAAAAACTAAATGAACTAAATTAATAAACTTTAAAAAAAGCATAAATACCCTTAAAATAAATACACAATGTTACAAATATTATATTCAAAGAAAAAATTCAAATTAATTTAAGCCTCAGCTCTATCTTTTAATTTAAATTAAAAATTATAATATTGATAGGCAGGCAGAAATTGCAAAACGCTGTTAGCTACTTATAAGCTGATCATTAAACTCAAGAATTAACTAAAATCAACGTCGTCTTTTTTTATAAGGATGCAATACATTTAGATTTTACATGAAGGCACTTTTAACATATAAACACATTTGTTATTTATTTTTTAATACATATAATATTATCTTTACTATTGCTATTTTTTTTTTTTTTTTTTTTTACTTTATTACGTGCTACTTTATTATGTACGAGTTAAAGATTCCACCTCATTTGATTAAAACGATTGGATATTTGAACAGTGATTACTAATTATTAATCGCATGAATTAATTAAAGTTATCATCTTTCTTTTATATAAGGATATAATACATTTACTACTGTGCCTAAAAAGTAAGACCAGTTTATTTTTTTCAAAAACTCTTTATTTAGTTTTCCAAATTTATTTCATCGCCTTCAAAGTGGACCTCCGGACACAATGCAGTTAACATTTAGGTTTTACATTAAGGCACTTTTGACATATGAACATATTTGTTATTTATTTTTTAATACATATAATATTGTCATATATTTATTATATATACATATAATAATACATATATTTTTAATACATATAATATTCATATATTTATAATACATATATTTATTTTTTATTATGTACAGAGTTAAAGACTCCACCTCATTTGATTAAAACATTTGAATATTCGAACAGTGATTTTGTAAATGATTTTACTTATATTTTCCCCTGTGCTTTTGAAATGTTTTCCAGAAGGATCCTTAGATTAACTGTTCTGAAGAAAAAAAAAAAAAAAAAATGAAGATTCAATGACTGATTAGATAGCTGCCTGAAGAATTGGGCCAGTTCCATTTTATACCTATTCCTCTCTTTGACAATATAAAAGAGGGGTTGCAAGGAGCCGCTGCTCTTTCTATCTTGGCGTCGATTACTTTATTTCTTGGCATTGTTGATAAAGCAAAAAAAAAAAATCACATTTCCCAAAAGAATCGTTAGCAATCAGACACCGCCACTCTTAACAAATTTCTGCGCCAAGCGCCTTCGGGATAGAGTTCCCAGTAAACAATGGGCGATTACCCCGACTTCTGTCTGGAACTCCTCATGCCATTAGACAGCTTTCCAGATAGCAACTGATGGAACAGCTGTATCCAAAGCCCGTGTCAGCGCATACCGGAGCGATCTCCTGCAGACAATACCCAGAAATTGCAGCTTTGCAATCGCCCACGCCCAATCGCTAACTATAGCCCCACGAAGACAAAGTTTCTATTCCTGGGACTTGCCAGCCAGAACAATAGAGGGCCACAAAAAGACGATTATGCCTCTCCCGGGACATTAACATAGGGGGTGCCTGCTGCCATCCAACCGATTCTTGAACCTCGGCCAAGGATCCGACGGCGCGTGCGCTATGGATGCTGTCCAATCCCTGTCTCTAGCAGCACCTGGAGGAGGAGGATGCTGCTCTCCAATCCCGGAATAGAGTGCCGAAGGGGTTAGCGGGAGATTTCTGCTGGAATTTTTCCTTTTATTTTGCGCGCTAAAAGACAAATTGGATCGCTGCTACTTGCCAAGTGCCTGTCTCGAGTAAGCGAGGTGACTATTGTTATTTTTAGATTGGCAACAAGGTCCTTTGATGGAAAGAGAGAGAAAAAATGGGCATGGGCACTTTAATGAGATTGAAATATCTGAAGGTGAAAAAAAAAAAAAGGCAACATGCAAAATCATGCATGTTGGGATTGTTGTGGTAACAGGGCAGAATATTTTAATGTATTGTTGGAGATGTGTAATTAGTTTAGTGAAATAAAGGGGTGGGGAGGTTGAAAAATAGAGGGAAAAATGAGCATGGGCACTTTAATGAGAATGTCTATTGTTTTTCACCTTCAGATATTTCCACATTCCCAGATTCCATGTCAGGATTGTTGTGGTATTATGGCAAAATATTTTAATGCATTGTTTGTGTAGGTGTCTAATTAGTGTAATGAAATAAAGGGAGTGGGATGGCTGAAAAAAAAATGGAGACAGTAGGAAAAAAAAAAAAAAAAGGACACGGGTACATTAATGAGATTGTCTATTTTTTTCACCTTCCGATATTTCCACATGTAAAATCATGCATACTGGGATTGTGTGGTGTTATGGCAGAATATTTTAATGTATTGTTGGAGGAGTGTAGTTAGTTTAGGGAAATAAACGGAGTGCGGTGATTGAAAAATGGAGACAGAAGGGGAAAAAAAAAAAGGACATGGGCACTTTAATATCGTCTATATTTTTCATCTTTAGGTATTTCAGCATGTAAAATCATGCATGTTGGGATTGTGTGGTATAACGGCAAAATATTTTCATGTATTGTTGAAAGTGTCTAATTGGCTTAGTGAAATAAAGGGGGTGGGCAAGTTGAGAAATGGAGATAGAAGGGAAAAAAAAGGGGGCATAGGCACTTTCACGAGAATGTCTACTTTTATCACCTTCAGATATTTCAACATGCAAAATCATGTACGTTGGGGATTATGCGGTATTATGGCAGAATATTTTAATGTATTGTTGGTGGTGTCTAATTAGTTTAATGAAATAATGGGGGTAGGGAGGTTGAAAATTGGAGACAGAAGAAAAAAGGACATGGGCACTTAATTTTTTTTACTTCCATTTTTTTCACCTTCAGATATTTCCACATTCAAATTGGGTTGTATGGTTTTATGGCAAAATATTTTAATATATTGTTGGAGATGTGCAATTAGTTTACTTAAATACAATGGGTGGGGAGGTTGAAAATAAAGTTTAATGAGATAAATAAGGTGATTATAACACAAAACTAGAAAATGTATTGAGTGTGTACCTTTTATTTTTAATTAAAAATGTTATATTACTACTGATATTCAGATATTCAGAAATTTCTTATTATTAAGGAAAACAATGATTAATGTTTTTATTTACAATTTCTCTAACATTTTTTAAAAAAATTTTTAATAAATTTTATGTTATTCGATTTCAAAGTTTGTTTTTTGTAATCAAAATATTGATAATTAATTTATTTTAAATTTTTTTAACTTGTTTTATACCATATAAAAATACTTGATAAAAAATTGTTAATATAGATTTTTTTTAAATAAGACAACTTCTCTTTTAATTTGATAAATATTTTTTATCACTTAATTATTTTCTAATTATTAATATCTTTTACTAGCTTCATAAGTTTGCATTTGGAAGGAAGCAATTTACATAACAGTGATATCTGACTAGAACAAATTAATTACGTAAATCGATAATAAAATTAAAAATTCTTCAAGATTTATACACGAAACATAAATATCATTTGGGGAAAAAAAATAATTAAGTAAACTTATAGTAATGAAACTTGAAACTCTTAAAAAATATGTTACTTTAGTCACTATTAAAATATTCTTCTTAATAATAAACGCTTATAAGAAATTTAAAGAGCGAAAAAAAGTTAAAGATAGCTAAGAAGAGAAGTTAACTTTTAATACAATATTTATTTTTAAGAACCATTATTAATACTTAAATGATTAACTTATTAGATGAATCTAATTAATCGGTACAGTAAAAAAAGGTTATTTTAAAATTTTTGCTTTCTTTAATTTTAAAATAGTAAATTAAAAATGTTTTCAATATATCATTTTGGTTTTCCTACTTGTGTCCCAGTGGTTATTCGCCCGAGCATGAGTGCAGAAATGCTGGAGTTCAAATCTGTAGGTGGCGTGCGTTGCAGTTACTGTTTTTAAAAACGAAGAGACTCGAAAATTATTTGAAATCGCTGGGGAATTTTCCGTGGTTACTTCCATACGATTTACAGTTATCCCTAAAAATTCTCTTGGGAGTCAATCAGCGTACATCGGTGATCTATTCATGGCACATATAAGTGGGACATATAGTGGAAAGTTCATAGATGTATCATTTTATTTACTATTTAAAACTCAAGTTTTTAAATTGTTATAGATTGTTTTCATTCGATGAATATTGAATAATCATTATTATTACTTATCGAAGAAACTAATATGATAAAATCCGAAGAAAAAAAAGTCTGAAACTATTAATTGTAATTTAATAATTTACTGTAATTGTAATTTAATAATTACTTTACTTAATAAATACTGTTTTTATTTTTATAAATAATCCTCTATTAGCTTCAAGGAAAGCATAGAAGGAAACATTTTACATCATCGGATGTACATATTATTGCGATATCGCATAGCTTATTTTTAAAAGACTATAAGCCCTTTAAACAGATTACTTTACTTAAAATTATATGCTTTCATTTGATATTTTAAATCACTCGAAATAGTTTGATTTGGTTTGGTTTGTTGCTCTACGGTAATTTTTGTGCATACTTTGGGCTAATCAGACCAGGGCTTACTGTTTAATGTGTTTTTCGAACCACTAACTGACATCCATGCCAGGATTTGAACCTGAAATCAATCGAAAAGGTAGAAGTTTGCAACAGCAGTATGACTAAAAATATGTATGTATATATATATATTCTCACGATTATTCTGGATGATTCACTTAAAAATCAATAATTTATCTAAATGAATTTATCAAATAGAAAAATTATCAATAAAGTATTGAATGCAAAAATAACCACCCTTATTTTAGCTGACATAAGCACAAAAGAATTGAAATTCATAGTTATTTAATTTATGCATGTAAATTTGAATATAACTATGCGTTAATGATGATTCTCTATCCTAATGTGAAAAGCAATGCAATTTGTTATAATTAACTATTTGCAAATACCTTACTGTTTATTATCAGTGATATAAATTTGATTTCCTTGATTAATGCAGAAATTCACAATTTAATTGAGTTATCAGTCCAGCTATTCAGAAGTTCATTTATTGAAATATAATAAAATAACTCAGATAGAATGAATAAAATAGGATACAATAAAAAAAATGGAACATAAATAATAAAAAAAATTAGCTTCATTGAGTAAATTATTCATACATTACTTAACAAATTTATCTCGAATCTAGAAAGAGACTAAGATATTTGTTCCATTGTTAATTCAATTAAATAGCTCTTAAAATTTATAGTTTGCAAATTTTCTATTTTCTAATTTCAGATTTTTCATTTAAAAATATAAATTATTATTATTTTTATATACAAATAATTAATTTGTAATTGAAAATATATATGACAAAGCGTATTAGAGTAATTTAATTAAAACAAATTTTTTAAAACTTTTTTTTTGAAAATTAGCTATATATTATTGTTAAGATAAGGACCTCCCAATTTTTTTTTTTTGCTTTCACGGTATTGAAAATGAAGTATATTTTCAAAAATTTAATAATTAAAAAATATATTAACTATATTATTATATATTATTAATATATTTTTTTCATATTTTTTTCTATTCGAAAATATCAGAACTTATTTTGTAGGTTAAGTGGCACACATAACAATATTTAATAAATTTCATTTAATTATATTTAAGCACTAGAGCACAATAATAATTTTGTATATTATTTACATCATCATCTGTTATAATAAATAGAAAATAAGAATGCAGGCAAAATTTTATTTATTGTTTTAGTATTTTTTTATTATTTTAGTATAAATGAAGTTTTGAAATTTTAGTGAAATAAATTCTCTTACTTTTTTCTCTGTTTTTAATAATATTTTTTTTAAAAAATGCTTTTAAAGCATATTAAAAAATAGTAAATTTATAAATAATAAATTTTTCACTCCGCTTTCATATTTTGAAAAAAGTTTATTTTTAATTCACAATTTTTATTACTGCTATAAAAAACAGAATTCCCATTTGAGCTTACAAAAATTTTTTTTTTTTATCAATTCTTTATATCAACATTAATTAACAAATATTTTTAGAAAAAAATTATCACTCAATAAACTTTTTCGAGAATTTTGAAAAACACTAAGTTTTGAATTTTTAAGTAAATATTATTTATTATTTTATTCTCAAAAATTATGATTATTTTTATCAATTTTTAAAAAAATTTTATTAAGGGAAAAATGATAAAATTACGAATTAAAAAAAATTCTATAGTTGAGAAGAGTGCGATTATTTTTCAAAAATTTACTGATTGGAATTACAAATAAATTCAAGTTGACATTAAAAATTATTTTAAAAAATATTATTTTAAAATAATAACGGTTTTAATTTTTGCCCGAAAGGACATGATGATGAAAAGGATTTTCCAAACATAAATCATTCATTTATTGTTTTTCTTTCTTTACTCAAACCAACAAAGAAAGTTGGTTTTTATTTTTTTTTATTAAGGGGAAAAAATGATAAAATTACGAATTAAAAAAAATTCAATTTAAAGTTGAAAGAAGTTCAAGAATTCCTTATTTACTGATTGGAATTTCAAATAAATTCAACAAAAATTATTAAAAAAAAAAAATTTATTTTAAGTAACCGTTTTAATTTTGCCCAAAAGGACATGATGGAAAGGATTTTCCATCCGTTATTGTTTTTCTTTTCCTACTCAAACAAACAAAGAAAGTTGGTTATTATTTTTTTTTATTAAAGAGAAAAATGATAAAATTACGAATTAAAAAAAATTCTATTTAAAGTTGAGAGAAGTCCAAGCATTCCTTATTTACTAATTGGAATGATAAATAAATTCAAGTTGAACATTAAAAATTATTTTAAGAAAATTTATTTTAAACAACAGTTTTAATTTTGCCTAAACGGGCATACTTATAAAAAAAATTAAAAAATAAATTTTTAATTTTATTATTTTTAAAAAATAAATTATTATTTATTTAAATTATTAAAATTTATTAGTATTATTTTTAGTATTAAAAATTTCATTATTACTAATTGATAAAAAACCTTTTTCATCAAAAGGATTTTTCCGAACATAAATCATTCATTATTGAATTTTCGTTTTTCTACTCAAACCAACAAAGAAAGTTAGGTTTTATTTATTTTTATTAAGGAGAAAAATGATAAAATTAGGAATTAAAAAAGTTATATTTAAAGTTGAGAAGGGTTCGATTATTTTACAAGATTTCTTTATTTTCTGATTGAAATTACAAATAAATTCAAGTTGGCATTAAAGAATTATTTTAAACAACAGTTTTAAATTTTGCCCAAAAGGACATGATGATGAAAAGGATTTTCCAAACATAAATCATTCATTTATTGTTTTTCTTTCTTTACTCAAACCAACAAAGAAAGTTGTTTTTTATTTTTGTTTTATTGAGGTTTGGTTTGGTTTGTCGCTCTACGGTCGTCTTATGCACACTTTAGACTAAACAGACCGGGATCTACAGTTTAAAGTGGATTCAGAAACCCTAACAAACATCCATGCTATCGCCAGGATTCGAACCTGAAGCCAGTGGCACCAAAGGCCAGGGCGCTAGCCAATTGGCCACCAGGCCGCCTTTTTTATAAAGGAAAAAAATGATAAAATTACGATTTAAAAAAATTCTATTTAAAATTGAGAAAGGTCCGAAAAGGTTATTTTCGAAGAATTCCTTATTTACTGACTGAAATTAAAGATAAATTCAGGTTGAACATTAAAAATTATTTTTAAAAAATTTTATTTTAAACATCAGTTTTAATTTTACCCAAAAGCCCATACTTACAAAAAAAAAAAAAAAAAAAAAATTTTAAATTTTCTTTTTTTTTTAATAAATTATTATTTATTAAAATTTATTATTTTTGTTATTGCTATTTTTTAAAAATCTTTTTTCATCAAAAGGATTTTTCAAACATAAATCATTCATTACTGTTTTTCTACTCAAACCAACGAAGAAAATTGGTATTTTTTTAATTTTTTTTATTAAGGAGTAAAATGATAAAAGTACGAATTCTAAATTTTAAATCTAAAGATTAAAATTCTTTATTAAATCTAAGAATTTAAAATGAAAAAATTCTATTTAAAGTTGAGAATGGTGGGGTTATTTTCCAAGAATTCCTTATTTACTGATTGGAATTACAAATAAATTCAAGCTGAACATTAAAAATTTAAAAATTTTTTTATTTTAAACAACAGTTTTAAATTTTGCCCAAAAGGACATGATGATGAAAAAAATTTTCCAAACATAAATCATTCGTTATTGTTTTTCTCTGTCTACTCAAACCAACAAAGAAAGTTCGGTTTTTTATTTGTTTATTGAGGACTACTTGAAGAAAACCGATTCAGCCAGCTGCGACTTCGTACACAAAGACCTGCCGCTTCCATTCCTCCATTCCACCATGTGATGTCACAGCTCAGGTGTTCGGCGTTGTTCTCCAGACAAAGCCTCTTTTAAATACGACAACATTCGGTGCGTGCACAGAACTTTGGCGCCTTCGATTAAATGTATGCTATTTTTATGGAGTAGTCGAATAAAGAAATTTCGCTAACCATACGATGAATACTTAAAACTAAAGAAGTCGTTATTTATTCGACATAGCACACATTTTTATACTATTTATAATACGAGCGTATCTAAGACATAAATCTTTGAAAAAAAATTATTTAAATTTTAATAATTGATGAAATAAACATAAGATGTCCTAAATTCTCTGCAATATTATTTATTCGTCAATTAGTAAAATTTAAATAATTTTTTTCAAAGATTTTTGTCTTAGATACGCCTGTGTTATAAATAATATATATATATATGAGTGTGTGTGTTTGAATAAATTTTTTTTCTTAAAACTCGTAGGATTATTAGTGAAAAAAATACAATAGTGAATTGCAATTTTAAGAAAAATGATATAATATGGTATATAAAAATCGCAAAAAAACCCCTAATAATCATATCTGTTATGCGAACACATATTCTTGAAGTTTAAAAAAATTATAATCAAAGAGATATTCAAAATGTTGGAAGGACTAACAGCAATGATAATAATGACAAAGTAATCAAACTGATTAACATAACTTTTGTGTTTTACAAAAGTAATAATACAATGTTTTACAACAGTAAATTAATCGATCATAAGACAGATAGAGAGCACTCTGAGGATCTATCCCACTCCGAGCTATTTGAATACCAATAATAATAATAATAAAAACCGTGAGAAATTTTTAATTGATAAAATTTTAGATTGAACAAATTAAAATACTTTAATTTTTTTATAAATTAAAATTAACTTATACATAAAATTTTAAATGAAGCTGTTTATTAAAAATGAATGCCTTTTTATAAATCCAATTCTTTATTCATATTCAAAAAAGAAATGCTTAACAATTTATCAAATAATAATAGAAGCTGTATTGCTGTTAATTATTATGTACATAATATATTAGCAAAATTTAAAAAAGGCGTTTTTATTTTTCTGACTAAGAATTCAGAAATATACAGTTTTGTCTTCTATCCCTAAATTTTCTTTTTTAAGTAAAAATAAGTTAAAAAAGGGGGAAAAAAAGAGAAAGATTTAAATAAAGGTTTACACACATTTATTCATATAGTTCGCCGCTTAATTCTGAACTTTAGAGGAGACAATATAAAAGAAATTGTTTTGTTTCATATTTAAATTAAATCATTTTTAAAATAAAAATTATTTCTATTATTCTTCAAACTTTTTGTCATCATATTTAAATTTCTTTAAAACTTGCCATCTTCATTATAAAAGGAGTAAATAAATTAAAATATTTTAATTATAATTATTTAATAATTGAGAATTTTCGACAGAATATTTTGAATTGCGTTGAATAATTCTATTCAAAATAAGAGATTAATATTTCCATTATTCCATCCATTCCACTACGAAATTATTTTTATTTTTATTTTAAAATTATTATTATTTAATTATTTTTAAAGAACGATGAACGATGAAAGAGTATTCAATTTTGTAGAATTTCTCATCCAATTTAAAGAACTTCAAAATACTGAATTCTTTTATTTGATCAATTTCCTATTTTGTCTAAGTTAAATTAACTTATATTTTACAAAAGAAAAAAAAAAATAATAATTACATAGTAAATGGAAAAAAAATTGAGTAAAAAAAAAAAAAATCATAAATAATACAAAAATTTGAAAATCTTAATGATACATTTGCCTTTTACAATACATTGATTTGGATTAATTTATTGTTAATTTTTATATAATTTACTCAAGAAATTAACCTTTTAAGCATACATTATCTTAACAAAATGGAAAAATTTTAAATGGCATTGTTTTTCACAAATTAAGCTGTAAATTAAGATATAAAGTATAATATTTATAATATTTTTTTTTAAGTTGCGAATTGTATTTGTCCTACATTTTTCTTCAAATACATTTCTAAAATTTAAACATTTTTAAAATGCTCTTAAATTTTTCATTAAATACTGCATATTTCTGTGTATTTAAAATTTAAGGAAATATTGTTTTAAGTAATGCATAGTTAAAGAATAAATAAATTTGAGTCAAATATATAATCAATATATTGAAGTTGGTTTTGCTACAAATATTTCTGTTTCACAAAATTTATTACTATTTACATTATATCAATGAATCAAGAGATCTATACAAATTTTTTTTTTATATTTATGAAGAGAATTATAAAATAATATAGTTAAATTTATGAGATAATAGTTATTTATGTAAATGATTTTTAGGTATTATAATAACGCATTTGTACTCATATACAATTATAATTACATTAAAATATTTTAATTGATTTTTTTTCACGGATAAGTTCTAATCAATGGGATTTATATCTAAAGAATTTTTGCATTTTCTAAAATTTGTTCGTCACTAGTTCTCATTTTCAGTAAAAAAAATATTTTTATAAAGAAGAACATATTCAGTTTTCTTTAATAATAATTTCTTTTGTTTTTGTTTAAAGGGAAGGGTAGATTTACAATTTTTAAAAAAACATAATCTGAAGAAGATTACATTTATCACAGAAACATTAGTTATATCATATGCAATTAATACGTTAATCAGAGAAGATTAAATTAAATAAGTATCATCATAGAAAGATTCACATTAAATTGACAATGAAAATGATATACAATCACAATAAAAATTATATTTAAAGATCAGCAAGTACAAGTTGGAATGAAAACAATGAACATCAGAATAATAATATTCATTTATAATTCATTTACAAAAATATTATAATAAAAAAAATAATGCTTTTATTCTAACTTAAAATTTACATAATTCTGAAATCATGAATATTTACATGATTTTACAATTTTATTTGAGTAAATCAATCCTAATGATAAAAGAAAAACACTGAATAGTTTACGTGATGATAAATTACGCCTAAAGTTAAAATATTTCTATTTCAGGGAATAAAATGATGTAAGAATATATGTGTTTTTCAGAAAAATAAAAAATGAATTTCATTGTTTTCTATTTCTCTAAATTAATATTCCTCTCATATCTTATAATTGTGATCCAAAGATCTTTAGGATGTAAACATTGAGATAAATAAAAAGAAGTATTGTTTTATAATACATAAAAAAAAATATTAAAAAAAATTTTAAACAAAAAAATTATAATTGTCTAACATTTTGATATTGTTAAATAGTTGGTTGATTTGCTCATCTTTTTATTTTACTTTTATAATTATATTTTTATTTAAATATTTGTTTTTGCAATAGTTATTTATATATACTGAAGTAACTGTTTTAAATTAAATAATAATACAAGACATTTATTTTTAAGATTGTAAATTTACTTTCTTTTTTGAATTTTTTAAAATCCACAAAGATCCATAAAATATAATTGAAAAAAACAAATTACTTTATCTTACATAAAATCTAAAATAAAAAATTTAACGTAAATATTATAGTATTTCTGCGTGTATGATCAATGAAAAGTAATTGGAAATCAATATGTTAAAAATTTCAGAAGTAAAATTGCTTTTTTTATAAATAAGTTATTTGTGCAATCTCCTTATTTTCAATAAAAGTTTTAATATCTGATTATTTCTATTTTGTTTTTATAAGATAATGTAACACTTAACAAAACGTGCAGCACTTTTAAAATCCAGTATAAATTTCGTTGTGGATTTAAGACGTTTAATTGCTTTTTTAATAAAAATGTGTATTAATATCACAAAAGACAACAGCATTTTTTAACAGTCAAATAAATTTTCAACTGATGTAAAATGATCGTTCAAAATATCAATGTTCAAAAAATGTGTGATGAAAATGAGAAATGATGGAAAAATATATGATGAAAATGAGAAATAATTGAAAAATGTTTTATGAAAATGTTTTTCTACAAAAAGCTTTACATGGTAAAAAAAAGTTAATAAAGGGGGCAATGACACTGTTCTTGGTCATCTAGTCATGTTTTATTTCTATTCACACATTGCTTCAGGTTTTTATAAATACTCTTATCAGAAAAAAAAAAGAAAGAAATGGAACTTCTTAATTTCATAAAGGAATTGTATACTCGCATTATAAAACACGCGTTTGCAGTAATTTTTTGCCATCCACACAAAAAAGGCCAAATAATAAAACGCATATCCCAAGAATCTGATTGTGACACTTGGTACGAGTCATAATGAAAAACGTTGTGCAGTAATTTGTTTCTATTGTTGTGCAAATAAAACATGATTATCCTGTCATAAGGCCTTTTGAAATGAGCCTTTTAGGGCCCCGGGTATGGTAACTTCAATAGCATTTCCTGGTTGCGAGTGAAGATGGGTTTTCGAGTTCCGTTAATTTTCGCTAAACAAAGCTGAGGATATTCATTAAGAAGAGGTTACATTTATTATAACTCGAATTTCAAAAGATTTAATTACTGGATATATGTATTTAACTGCAGATGAATTTAATTTTGTGTAGAATATAAATGTTTAATTTTTAAGTTTATGATTAGACACCATTCTTTATACATAACTTTTAAGGTTACAGGGTCACTATTAATAAGATTTCTGGAAACATGCAACTTAATATTTGATGAGTATAAAAATAGTTTTTAATTTAATTTTTTGTTAGTTAGAAAGAACATCCTGGAAAACATATGCATCACATAGTGAAAACATATACATATGCGTATGCGTATGCATAAACATATGATCTAAAAATATGTGAAAAACATATGTATAAATATATTAAAATAAAAACATATGTATAAACATATTAAAGTAAAATTAATTACAGTATAAGAAATCTTTAAATTGAAAGAATTTTTGCAAATAATTACATTACAATTTATATTTTTATTTATAATTATATGAGAAAAAAACTAGCTTCAATAATTTCAAATAACTATTTGAGATGAAATAAACCAACTGTTCTTTTAATGAAGCATTCCACTTATATTTTAGTGATAACTGCTTAATAGATTAATGAGAAAAAAAAAATGAAACGTTTTCTAAGAATATTTTACAGAGAAAATACTATTATTTAAAATTAAATTTTTTTTATTTACTGTATCAGATGACGCATTATCAATGTTTTCAATAAGATTTACATTTATTTTTCATAGAGTACTAGTGCTAAATTAAAAATTATGTTGGCAATAAAAATTTAATTAATTCACTAATACATTAAGGATTTTGCAAACGAATATTTATAATTCTATTTGAAAGATAAATTTTTACTGATTATTCAAACTTTTTACTTCAAAATATGCCGCATTAGCAAATAAAAAACATTAAAAATAATTAGTATATTTATCAATCATTATTGCTTACTTTTGAAAATTTTTTTGATAAGTTAAAGAGGTTTTTACTTTTATTAGTAAAACCAAATTATTGAAGAAAGACAACGCATGCAGGAAAAAAAATTTTCAAACTTTTTGTAGTAAATTATCATTTGTTGTTAAGAAAAATATTTCTACAAAGAAAAAAAAGAGTTACATTCTGACATTTGTAAAATTATATAAATATTATATAATTATATATAATATTATAAAAATTAATAATTATTAATAATATATAATATTATATAAATTATATTAATAATTGGGATAAAAATTGGGAACTGTTTCAAATAAGTTTTAAAAAAGCATTTTATTACGAAATAAATTTTATTTTCCTGAACTAATATATCTTCAAATATAGCCCAATAAAAGAAATTAAATTTTTGTCTCTTAAATTAAAAAAAATATGTAAAGAAAATCTTTCAATAATGTATTTTAAAAATAAACTGTTATTTTTTTTAAGGCAATATAAAAAACATTTAATTAAAAAAACAGCTGGAAATTTAGAAACAAATTAAGTTGCATTTTGAAAGAATTATTGAAAGCAATGTATTTAAATTGAATGAAACAGATAAAATTATTATAAAAACATAAAATGTAATGCTATTTTTGACTTATTCACCATATTTTCAATTTTAGATAATGAGTATAAGATGAGAAAAATTATTTTTAAGATATTTATGATGGTATATTTAGATATTTATATTGATTTGATAATTTTTTTTATATCGATTGAATTTTATCAAAATAAAAATTTGTATTAGTAAAATTTAAATGCTTAGAAAGGCAAAAAATTATTTGTGTTTTTATCGGATAATCATATTAATATTAAATGAATTTTTTTTTAATTTGAATGTAGAAAAAATGATTTTAGTTCATTATGATTAAAGCGACAACTGATTAAGACAACAGCGATTTAATTTATTTACAATTTTTTCAAAGGTAATAGCGATTTAATTTATTTACAATTTAATTTTTTTCAATAGGTAACAGTGATTTAATTTATTTACAATTTAATTTTTTTTAAAAATAACAGCGATTGAATTTATTTGCAATTTAATTTTTTCAAATGAAACAGGGATTTAATTTATTTCCAATTTAAATTTTTTCAAAAGTGACAGCGATTTCAATTATTTCCAATTTAATTTCTTCAAAGGTAAGAGGGATTTAATTTTTTCACAATTTAATTTCTTCAAAGGTAAGAGGGATTTAATTTTTTCACAATTTAATTTCTTCAAAGGTAATACGGATTTAATTTTTTCAAAGGTAACAGAGATTTAATTTATTTACAATTTAATTTTTTTTCAATGGTAACAGCGGAAATACAAACATTTAGTACATTCCTTTATTTTTTCCCCAGTTTTTAGGGGTTAAGAACCTCTACACATCCGGGGTTGTATCTTTTACACGAATACAAAGCAATCTTACATACATGCAGTAACCTAAGTAGACTGTTTTCCTTACATTGGTAAAATTAGCATTTAACATTGATTGTTTCCTGTGTAATTTTTTATTAAAAATTATCTATATTTAAAAAGGTATTTGAAGAATTCAACAATATCCAAGACAATATCGTTAAGTAATCCAGAAATGACAAAATCAAAGGAATTTGAAACTTAGTTATGTACACATATTTTTTTTTATTTATAATAATTTTTTGTAATAAATAAAAAGAAATAAATGCATTTTTTAACATATGGAGAATATGTATATACATATATAAATTTTCACATTTTTACAAACGGATAAGTTGTTGAATTAGAAATTATAAATATGGTTATATACAAATAATAAAAAAAACTTTGAGATAATTATATTTAATTTTTACAGTTCCGTTTTCAATTTTTAGTATTATGAACTACAATACTCAGAAATATATAATGCAACATTCTAACTAAAGGTTTTTGACTTCCAGTCAATAAAGGTAATTCCAGGTTAAAGATAAATAAATTTAAGACATTTAATTTATATATTTAAATAACATTAATAATTATTTATGTAACTTTAATAATATCTTAAATCTGACAAATCAATACTAATAGCAAAACAATATTCTCTTTTTTTTACATTGATACATTCTCTAATATAAATATGATAATTTCCCAGAAGATAAGTATCAGCAAACAATTTTTTTAATTAAATTTTCTACAAATTTTTTTTTTTTTTAAACTTTAGTTTTAAAATTTCTGTTTGATTTAATTTAAGAGCACAATGATTTTCCTTGAGCATAATTGATAACATTATTATTATTTATAACCAACAACAAATTTTATTAAAATATTCATATTTTAATTTTAAGTGTGGTTAAAGTTTAATAAATAAAAAATTTTGATTTGCTAATTAAAGTGAATGATTAATTTTCATTTCCCAAAGCATCAAGCACCCCTAAAGCCCCCTACACTTCCTGTGGGACTTCAGGGGTTAAGAACCTCTGTTCACATGTGTAGAAAAAAGACAAAGCTGTAAGGCAATAAAGTGTTCGCACTGATATGGGAACTGAAATAGGAACAATTTTGGCTTTTTTTTTTTTATTTGATATAATTACGAATAAGAGAAAAATTCACTATTCAGTGCTTCAGTATTTCAGTGCTATTTAATAAGAATTTAAAAGAAAAACTACAATAGCAGTGACCTGACACATATTTTTCTTCAATATTTTAACAGACACAAAATTGACCGAATTTTATTTTTCTTATATAAAATAATTTTAAAAAGAAAAAAAAAACTGAAATCTGCTCGGCAAATTTCAACTTGTCATGTGTGAACGTTCGAGAACGGATGAATAAACTGAGGAATATGCAAATGTTAAAAAATGCACGAAATATTGGAAACAATGGATTGGAATACTACAAGAATGGCCAAATTCAAATAGCCACGTGAATACAGCAATGTTGAATAGATCGAGAACTTCATGAAGAATGAATTGTTCAAGAATCTCTAAAAGAATATACAAAAGTAAGATATAAATGCAGTCGCAAATGAAGAATGAAGTATTCCAAATTCTACAAGAGACTTTATCACATTCAACAGCCACATGAATACATCAATGTTGAGAAATATAAATAAAGATTTAGAATTAAAATACTGGCCATTATTTTTTCTTTATTTTAGTTAAAATATTTAATTTATCCGAATACAATGAGAGAGGTTATTTTATTATTATTATTATTATTATTATTATGGTTTATCATAAAATAACACGACTATTACATCAAAAATGTCAGAATTTTAAGATTTTTTAAGTAAAACTGACATTTTAAAAAATACTTTTACACTATCAGTACCTAGACAAAAAAGATTCAAATTAACAAAACAAATTTTCTTTTTACCTTGATTTCAAGTCTCCCTTTCAAAGACACCCATAACCGATAAATATCCACAGGTGACAACAGAAACCTCAAACGATGCCGATGCTACTGACCCTTACCACAAACGAGATGCAGGGCACACATATAGGTAAAAAGGCAGTTACCCGACTGTCACTTGCATTCTCAGAGAGACGATGCGGATCATCCCCGTGTGTGTGGGGGGGGGAGAGATGAGACAGGGATGGAGAGGAGGTTCTCGAAAGGGGTTGGGGATCTTTTTTTCTCCAAAGCGTGGGAGTCGTGAGGGTAGCGAAAGGGATAAATTCTCTCTCCACCACACCGGAAACCAGGGGTCTAAGAAGGCACCTAAGGCAAAAGGGGAAAAAAAATAACAACGGAAATGTTGAACGAAATTTGATGTCGTGGGAGAAAGGGTATGAATATATATATCATACAGTGACAGTGGCATGAGTAGCATGGTTATGGGGATATTCACCTCTGATTGCGAACTTTTGGAGTTTGTTGGAAAAGGAGATGAGTATTCTCTAATTCCAGATGAGGGATGCTTAGAAGACAAGGGATGACTTTTTATGGTGGCTCCTTAAGCTTTTTAATACTCATGAAATTAGCGATTCTCAGAAAATTAGAGAATTTTTAAGACACAAATCGTTGTAAAGTAAAGGATCATTTTTAATACTCGAGAAATTACAGATTCTTAGAGAGTTAGAGAATTTTTAGGATGCAAATCGTTGTGAAATAAAAAGATTATGAAAATTATTTGTTTAAAAATATTCTATGCATACTTTTTAACCACATTTTTTGCATGCTAATCAGATTTTATAGTAGTTTAAAGTGACAAAAACCTGTAAAAGTATTATTCTATAACGACATCCTTAAACTTTTTAATACTCAAGAAATTAGCGATTCTTGGAGAATTAGAGAATTTTTAAGACACAAATCGTTGTAAAGTAAAAGTATCATGGAAATTCATTCGTTTAAAACTAGTTTACGCATATTTTTTAGCCGCATTTTTAACAAGCTAATCAGATTTTGTAATAGTTTAATGTGATAAAAATCTGTAACACTATTATTGTATAAGGACATTGAAAAACTATATCAGGTGTCACAAAAAATTATTCTAGATCAGGGGTCTCCAAACTACGGCCCGCGGGCCAAATTTTTCCCGCCAGTGTAAAATATTTTATAAAAACATTCTTACGTACATCTATTTTACTATGCTAAACAATAATAGTTTATTCTTTTTGAGAAAAATGGAGTAATAATTATAATACCAGAAAAGTTTTGACATGTCGATTGAGTCTTTTTAAATTATATCAATAAAAACAAAGTTAATATCTTAAAAATTTGGTTTTTTTTTTGCAATATCAGTTATTTTATTAAAGAATTTAATTTTTTTATTAGATAGAAAATAACGCACCTGTTAAAACTATAGATATATGTATTATGTAAAAATATGTTTTCTAAAAATGTATCATTAACCATGATGCATTCTGAAGTATTAAACAACACATGAATGTAGTTTTACATCTGATAAAAAAGAAATATACAATTTGCAAAGCCTGCAATTGTATTGGAGAAAATTTGGTGGCACTTACTAAAATTAATTGGTGGTACTTGGCTTATTAGTTCTCATTAAAACATTTTTAAAATTCTTCTAATATTGAAAAAAAATGTATTGCTTAATCATAATTTTAACACGATATGAAAAGTAAGTTTCTATAAATAATACAAAGTAATTTAAAATTCAATTTTTTTTTATATTCTAGAAATAATGAAGAAATAGAAATTATTAAATTATAATGATGACAGAAATCTTTACATTATTAAATTATAAAAGGATATCATCAAATGATTACTATAATAATTTTGATTTCTATGAGAAATTTTTTTTCAAAATTTTGCAGCAAATGAAACAAAAATAATTAAGAACTTTAATGACAAATTAATTAATAATTTAAATTATCAGACTTATTAATGCTAACTAAAAGTAATGAACACATAAATGAATAAAAAAATGAATGCAGAAATCCTAAAATATGGTAAAATATAATTCTTCTTATTTAAGATTCCTTTTTTTATCTGAATTTCTAAGAAGTATGTGTTATGTTTCAAATTCCTGCATATCAGTAATGACTTCCTTTTTCGTATGTTAACTAATGTACATTCAAGTGTTTCAAAAATTATGCTTGAATTAAGTATTATAAGAAAAAAGAAGGGCACGAATAAAAAAACGTTGCAAAGTTAATGATATATTTATACAACTTTTCAATATCATATATATTTTTAGAAGTAAAAGGTAAATAAAGCAATTAAAAATTATAATAGCGAAACAAACAGTAGTATAAATAAAAATAATAATAATGTATAGAACAGATAAATAAAATGAGAAGATATAATAAGATAAAAAAGAAGATATAAATATTTTCTTCATTGGCGCAACAGCCCCATGGTGGGTCAAAGGCGTCTGACTACTGTCAGATTTCGAGACAGAAGATGTTTCTTTTTTTTTATTCTTTTTACGCGTTAGAGTTGTCAGCCCTACGTCCAACGATATACAGTCATATTAGAATAACCGGGATCTATGATTTAAAGTGGACTCCGAAACATTACAAGCATCCATGGCAAAGCCGGGACTCGAAGCCGAAACCTGTGGTACCGAACGCCAGAGTGCTTGTCACTAGGACAACAGGCCCCAATGTTTATATAGCAATGCTAAAATTATGTCGTGAATAAGGTGTCCTTTTGTTTTTCTAAACTTTCAGTTAACTATTAACTAAATTTATTTAACTTATTCACTGCTTATAAATTGTATAAAATAACTTTTTTTGAAGTTCTGTATAACGATTAAGCGATAATTTTATCTAGAAACTATTAAGTTGATCAAGCAAACTTTACTAAATGATTAGATGGAAATAATAGGCAAATTTAATAATTACTCATAACATATTCTTATCATGGAGGCTAACCAATTTTTTATGTTTTAAAACAAGAATACCTGCATTAAATACCTGATATTACCTGCAAGATACCTGCATTAAAATTATATCTGAATACCTTTTTTATGTTTTAATACAAGAATACCTGCGATAAATTAAATAAAAAATTCAATACTTTATTTACATTAGAATATTTTATTAGTAATCAAATAATAAAGAATTATAACAGCTAAATCATCCACATTTTTTTTAAGTAGGAAACGAACAGTTCTTCTAATAAGCTTGGTGCACATCTAGACATGGAAGAGAAAAAAAATAACTAGGTGAAGTTCCCACAACTCTCTCGCAAGCGTCAATGATTTCCCCTAGTAGTACTTAATTTATCTTATATAGTTGGAAATAGCTTATAAAGCTATAGCTTATAAATTGGCTTATAATAATAGCTTATAGCTTATAAATTGCATAAAATAACTTTTCTAAAGTTCTGTATAATGATTAAGCGATAATTTCAGCTAGAAACCATTAAGTAGATTAAGCAAACTTTACTAAACGATTAATGGAAATAAAATGTAAAATTAGTCATTACTCATAATATATTCTTGTCATGGAGATTAACCAATTTTTTCTATTTTAAAACAAGAATACCTGCAAATGATATTATACGTAAAATAAGATGTTTATATAAGGTACCATGTATAAAATTAGTTGTTTTTCTAAAATTTCCTTAGTTAAAATAAACACTTATAAATAATTCAAGCAATTTATAGCAGTTAACTATCAATTATTAAATTAACTTGTTTACTCTTTATAAATTGTATAAAATAACTTTTCGGAAGTTCTGTATAACGATTAAGCGATAATTTTAGTTAGAAATCATTAAGTAGATCAAGCAAACTTTACTAAATGATTAATGGAAATAAAATGCGATAATTTTGCAAATTATGTAAATATGCAATAATTTGGAAAATTATGATATAAAATGCAAATGTTATTAATTATTACATAATTTGCTTTATTATCATTTCTTATGTACGTATATTATGCTATATATCTTATATATTATCTTATGTTATATATCTCGTATATATATTATGTTTTTTTATATATATTATCATAACATATTCTTGTCATGGAGACTGACCAATTTTTTCTGTTTTAAAACAAGAATACCTGCAAGTGTTACGGTATATACAATACGAATTCCAATATTTTATTAATATTAAATGAATAAAATATTCTATTTTTTAAAAATAAAGACTTGAAACAGCTAAATCATCCACATTTTTTTAAGTAGGAAACGAAACGGTTCCTTTTATAAGCTTGGTGCATTTCTAGACACGAAAAAAGGAACTAGGTGAAGTTCCCACAACTCTGTCGCAAGCGCCAATGATTTCCCATAGTAGGAAGTTAGTTGGAAGGGAAAAACACCTAACTCGGTACAAACTCTCAACTTGTAAAAACCTCTCCCTAAGCTGTCCCTTGCTAAATATAGACTTTGCCCCTCCAAGATTTGCACCATTACACCCTCTCTCTCTCTCCCACTAGAAGCAGTAAGTAGTAACGAGTTGAAAGAAAAAAAAAGACATCCTCAGGGGCCAGTGAACTTTCGTCATCAACCGAGGAAATGTCCAGGATGTCGGTGGAGGGAAAGGATTGCTCCCATCTCTCAAATATGAAGGAAGATGAAAACTTCCCTTTTTTTTTCTTTCTTCATCTTCATCCCCTCGTCATGTAGTACTTGCCTTTTTACGTAAAGGGAATGCTTAAGGGATGGGAAGTCAGTGACCCCATGAAATACCCCGTTTGATGTCCGGGAATCAGTTTAGTATCAAACCTTGATTCGTATGATGTGTTTGCATCTCATGTGGTTTTACATTTTGAGCGTGCTTTTTCAAACTGTGCAGAATTTTATACTATGGGATACATAAAAGGATTAAGGTTTCTTTATTGGGTAAGTTTTCTTATGTTCTTTTTGTAGTCATACTTGTTAAGACATACCTTGACTAATGGGATTCGATAGGATTATTACTTAATAGCCTGTAAAGCTAGCTTTTCTACATTATAGAGTATTATATCATTTTAATATTTTTAATTGTTTTTTACGCGATGGCAAGAATTTTGGGGAAAAGACTGTAACTTAGAAGTATAGTGTTCATTACTCCGTTTGATGTCCGGGAATCAGTTCAGTATAAAACCTTGATTCGTATGAACACAAGTGTTTGCATCTCATGTGGTTATATGTTTTAAGCGTGCTTTTGCGAAATTTACACTATGGAATATATAAAAGAATTAAGGTTACCTTTAGAGAGTAAGTTTTCTTATGTTCTTTTTTGTAGTCATACTTGATAGGACATACCTTGACTAATAGGATTCTATTGGATTATCACTGTATTAGTAGCCTGTTCAAGCTAGCATTTCTACATCATACAGTGTTTTATCATTTCAATATTTGTAATTGTTTTTCACATGCTAGCATTATGCATTTTAAATTTTAGCTTCATACGCCTAAAAGCTTTAGCTTCATTCATAAGCTTCAGCTTCTTATAATTAATTTACGAATATTTACGCATAACAAATATGTTTTCATCAAAATTTTAATTACAATATTAAAAGTTATGGAGGAATGTTTATGGGAGGAATGCTTAATGGGAGGTTATCAATGATATACTTCTTGCATCTTGTATTGTGGAAAACTATATCTCGAAATTATCTTAAACGAAATAATTTAATAAAAGCTATTATTTCTATGCACAAATAAATGCTAAAAAAATTATAGTACAAAATTACGTAAAATTATAGTACTTAATTCCTACCTCATCATGTAGTTGCCTTTTTACGTAAAGGAATGCTAAGGGATAGGAGTCAGTGACCCCATGAAATACCCCGTTAGATGCCCGGGAATCAGTTTAGTATCAAACCTTGATTCGTATGAACGTCTATACAACAAGTGTTTGCATCTCATGTGGTTTTATATTTTAAGCGTACTTTTGCCAATTTTATACTATGGAATACATAACAGGATTAAGGTTTCTTATGTTCTTTTTTGTAGTCATACTTGATAAGACATACCTTGACTAATAGGAGTCGACTGGATTATTACTTAGTAGCCTGTAAAACTATCTTTTCTACATTACAGTTTTTTTTTATTACCATTTTAATATTTTTAATTGTTTTTTACATGCAAGCAATAATTTTAAGGAAAAGACTGTATCTTAGAAGTATAGTAACTAATTCCCGGACATCAAGCGGGGTAATGTTCGGGAATCAGTTTAGTATAAAACCTTGATTCGTATAAACGCATATACTACAAGTGTTTGCATTTCATGTGGTTTTATATTTTAAGTGTGCTTTTTCAAACTGTGAAGAATTTTATACTATGGAATACATAACAGGATTAAGGCTTCTTTAAAGGGTAAGTTCCTTATGTTCTTTTTTGCAGTCATACTTTTGGCATATTAGTACTTTGACTAATAGGATTCGATTGCATTAATACTTAATAGCCTGTAAAGCTAGCTTTTCTACATTATACAATGTTTGATCATTTTAATATTTTTAATTGAATGAATGGCAAGAATTTTGGGGAAAAGGCTGTAACTTAGAAGTATAGTGTTCATTATCCCGTTTGATGTCCGGGAATCAATTTAGTATAAAAACTTGATTCGTATGAACGTATACTATACTATACTATACAGGTGTTTGCATCTCATGTAGTCTCAGTTTTAAGCGTGCTTTTCGCGAATTTTTATACTGTGGAATACATAAAAGGATTAAGGTTTCTTTGGAGGGTAAGTTTTCTTATGTTCTTTTTTGTAATCATACTTGATAAGACATGCCTTGACTAATGGAATTTGATTGCATTATTACTTAGTAGCCTGTAAAGCTAGCTTTTCTACATTACAGCTTTTTTTTTTTTTTTTTTTATGATTTTAATATTTTTAATTTTTTTTTACATGCAAGCAATAATAGCCTGTTTTATGTCCGAGAATCAGTTTAGTATAAAACCTTGATTCGTATGAACGTGTATACAAGTGTTTGCATGTCATGTGGTTTTATAAGCATGTTATTTTTTAAGCATTCTTTTGCGAATTTTATACTATGGAATACATAAAAGGATTAAGGTTTCTTTAAAGGGTTTCTTATGTTCTTTTTGTAGTCATACTTGATATGACATACCTTGACTAATAGGATTCGATTGGATTATCACTGTTTAGTAACCAGTAAAGCTAGCTTTTCTAAATTATACAGTGTTTTATCATTTCAATTCTTTTAATTGTTTTTCACATGCTAGCATTATGCATTTTAAATTTTAGCTTCATGCGTTATAATTAATTTACGAATATTTATGCATAACAGATATCTTTAATCAAAATTTTATCTACGATATTAAAAGTTATGGAGGAATGTTTATGGGAGGAATACTTAAAGGCAGGTTATCAATGATATACTTCTTGCATCTTTTACTGTTTAATCTCGAAACTATCTTAAATGAAATCATCTAGGAAAAACTATTATTTCTATGCAGAAATAAATGATAAAAAATTATAGTACATAATTACGTACAATTATAGTACTTAATTCCCACCTCATCATGTACTTGACTTTTTACGTAAGGGATTGTTAAGAGATGGGAGTTGGTGACCCCATGAAATACCTTGAGACATACCTTGACTAATGGGATTCGATAGGATTATTACTTAGCAGCCTGTATAGATAGCTTTTCTGTATTACAGTGATTTCTTCATTTTAATATTTTTAATTGTTTTTTGCATGCTAGCAAGGATTTTTGGAAAAGACTGTAACATAGAAGTATAGTGTTCATAACCTTCAACAGGTTGAGGCATTTCAAGGTATCTTTTGAAATGAATTTATAAATAGAACGCCTGAGTTAAATTTTCAATTTTATTTATGTTTATATATTTATTAATTTTGAATTAAGAGTAAAAGACATTGCTTATAATAAAAAAAAAAAATAGTACAATTTTATTACTGAAAATTTCAGCTAAATTAAAAAAATCTGGGTACTAAATGCTTATGCTAAAATATAGCAATATGAAAGAAGGAGTAGGGAGGCATAGTATAGCGTGTGGATCAGAGTATATATCACATAGCATTGAGGCATTTCTGACAAGACATGGACAAGTTTTAAGTAGGTATAACTTTCCAAAATCTTAAATAAAATAAAGTGCCTACTACATTTAAAACAAATAACTTTTTTAATGGAAGATTTATGTTTAAATTTTAAACAAAATAAAAAAGTGGATAATCATGGTAAAAAAAAAAAATATTACGCGCAAAAGCATGAAATAATAACAATGTTGCAATGATAAAAAAAGACGTTCAGATTATTATAGCCTTCTAAAATATAATAACTATATATTAGAAATAAATAAACTATTATAATTTTCATAGAACTGTTATTATTTTTTAATACTTTTAATCAAACAATATAATTTAAAAATGCCTTCTCAACCATATTAAATTTAGTCAAATAATAAACAATGTTTTGAAGTTATTGTCTTAAACTAAGTATGCTAATGATAAGTAGTATCATTCGGTAAATAACAAAATTAATATTCATTGCTTTTTAATAAGCAATTTAATTTTGTGAATGAAAGTAAATCTTCGAATCAAAAATAAGTTTTATTATTTACAAGTAATAATAAAGATCGAAAGCATGGAACAGCATTAAAGAAAAAATGCCTTTATTCGTATTTACGTATTTTTAAATTTTAGCTCCATACGTTATAATTAATTCCCGAATATTTATGCATAACAAATATGATTCCATTAAAATTTTATTTACAAGATTAAAAGTTATTTTTATGGGAGGAATAATTAATGGGAGGTTATCAATGATATACTTTTTGCATAGTGTATTGTTTAATCTTGAAATTCTTTTAAATGAAATCATATGAGAAAAACCATTATTTCTATGCATAAATAAATGTTAAAAAATTGTATACGTTTTTAAGATATTTTATTACGTATTTTTAACTTAGTAGTTTGAAGAAAGAATTATTTTTAATCAAGAACAATTACTAATAAAAATTTTAATAATTATTATTGAATTTATTTGAATTTTTTCAACGTTTACTGCAAGAAAAATCCTTTTGTTATTTTAATACCGTATTTTAATTGCAATAGAAATATTTGTATTTTCAAGATTACATTTTGCGTTTATATTTTTAATTTAATTTTAACCATAAATATGTTTCAACTAAAAAACTGCAAAGAATATATTGTTAATTAATGCAGAGACATTTTCTGCAATTACATTATTAATTTGGATTCATTGAATTTATTTGAATTTCATCAACGTTTACTGCAAGAACAATTCTTTTGTTATTTTAATACCGTATTTTAATTGCAATAGAAATATTTGTATTTTCAAGATTACATTTTGCTTTTTGTTTTTAATTTAATCTTAACAATAACTATGTTCCAAGTAAACAACTTCAAAGAATATATTGTTCATTAATGCAGAGACATTTTCTGCAATTGCATTATTAATTTGGCTTCATTACAGAAGTGTATTTTTCATTTTGGAAAAGAATAGAAAAGGAATCGTATTATTTTTACATTTTCGACTTCGGTTTAGCTTACAGTAAAGGTCAAACGTCCAGATGAGAATCAACAGTCATAACTGACATACTTTTCTTCTGAATTTTCATGTTGATTCATTTAAGACATTCACTTATTATTTCTAGATGAACGAAATACCTTTTAGTTAAAAATTTATCTATATTATTTAACTATATTTATTTACAGTTAGATAATATAAATTTATTAAAATTATCTACATTAAATTATCAATTAAATAAAATTATATTAGAATTATCTATATATAATATACATAATATAATTATACAACAATATATTATTATTTATATTATATATAGATAATATATTATGATATATTATCTATATATACTATATGATATTATAAGATATGATTTGATTACATAAAAGATAAATTTAGGTTAAATAATTAAATAAATATAGATAAATTTAAAGATAATTTTAATAAATTAATATTAATTAAATTTGTTTAAATTATCTTTAAATTTATCTATATTTATTTAATTAATTATCTAACCTAAATTTATCTTTTACGTAATCAAATGATTACATAAAAGATAAATATAGGCTATTTGCATAAAGAATAAATGCATTATGTAATGCATTTATTCTTTAATAATGCATTACATAATGCATTTATTCTTTATTAATGCATTACATAATGCATTTATTCTTTATTAATGCATTACATAATGCATTTATTCTTTATTAATGCATTACATAATGCATTTATTCTTTATTATCTTTATTATAAAAAAATTATTTATTACTTTATTTATTATATATTTTATTTTTTATTTATTATAAATATGATTTTTTTATAAATTTAACTTTATTATGATTACTTTATTTTAAAATTATCACAATTTTTTCTAAATAAATATGTATTAACAATTTTTAAATAATATCATACAATTAAGGATCTAAAAATTGTTTTTTTTAAATCTTTCACATAGTAAACCATATGCAATACACGCAGTTTTGTAAGTAATGGAAATGATGTTAGTTTGTTATATTTTTAATGCTAATTTTTTTAACGTTAAGCATTTATTTCAATAATAAGAATAAAATTTTATTAATGCAATTATTTAGTATTTATACACTTTTTTATTATTGAACACATATACTATTTACACCATCATTTACTATTTTATTTACTCATATTTAAGGAACTATAAATCATAGAATATATTTTTGCAATTTGAAAATACCGAAAATCACAGTCCCTTCCGGGATTTATTCTAAATGAAGCTATTATAATTTTTTTTTAAAATTTCGTAATGGTAGTTTTTTTACTTGATTTATTATGTGAAATGCTTTTGTTTTATATAAATAAGTCAATTATATGTTATACTAGGCAGAAAATTACAATAACAACTTCAACTGGGTTTTTTTTTCTGACAGAGAGAGAGAGATTATTACAATAATACATCATATTTCATGAAAATAATGTTATTTTTGTTAAAACTGGTTCTAGATTAATTTTAAAGAAAAGAATGTTTACGGAATCTCTGACTCATTATAATGTTGACATTCTGTTTATTTTGATGGAACAGTAATAATACCATTCTTTAACAGGAAATAAAGCTGTTCATTATCGCCATACATGTGATGCATAAATGGAATAAAGTAATACAGAGATAATTTAATGATACGATAGAAAGCAAATAACGAAAATAAAACGACTGTTTTTTTTTTCTTCCTTTTGTAAGAAAGGTCTTTTTAAAACCCCATGATACAACTTGAGACACGTGTCAAACAAATACATTCAGCACAAAGATTTTTATCGACGGTCTAGGTTAAAAACCTGCATGGGCGTCAATAGAAGGGACTCCTTTCAAATGAGAAAAAAAAAAAAGCACATCTTATGAATACGAAAACTCATTACCCGCTTTTGGCCATAATTAAAAGAATAGCTCATAAATACAGAGTTCCGACTTCCAAATCACCCATCAAAGGATTCGTTACTGGTTGGACAAGTATGGCCGGGACCCATCGATGGCATTTAACCATTCTTTTTAAATGATTCATAATCGGGGGATAGAGACCATGATTTACATAAAGTTGAAATGGCTAACTCACTAAAGCAATTAACTGGAAGAGCTCTTGGTGAAAGAAACTGTTGAATTATAATAAATAGGAACATAGTAACTGCTTCTTATTCATCGAGTCGAATTTGATGTTTGAACTGAAATGCCTGCTTGAACAAGGTTATGTTGTCTCTTTGTTGATGCATATCTTATCCCCGGAGCCATGTTCTTTCTGTTTATGCTTGAAGGTGACATGATGGCAGAATCTGCGGTTAGTGATGATATTTGGGCATTAATATTCATCTTATAGAACAATTTTTTTGTTTGTTTGTTGAATTATTTATTTAAAAGGAAATATTGCATGTCAATAAATGTGATTGATGCATCGTTTCGGCACCTCAAAATGTTTGTTTCTAAATAATAGATCTAATAAGCATAAATTTTATTGTCATGTTTTATCGAAAATTATGTACAACAATTAAGTAATTTTTTTTTTTTTTTTTTTTTTGGAGTAAAGATATTAAAATACTTTATTTCAGAAAAAAGAATTCGTGATAATTCTTATAAAATTATATCCCACAGTAACTCTTTTAGATGGTAATGTGTTCTTTAAATAAAAGTATTAAATAAATTCATTTAATAATAAAAATTCAGTTGTTTCATAGATATTTTCAGACATTATAAATATAAACGAAAAGATAAAGATTCGTTAAAGATTTTTTTTCACGATGCAACTAAACATAACTAAATCAAATTAGAAATAATATGTGATACAATTTGCTTATTTCATGATGCTGAAATATTAATTATTTAAAAAATGACAACAGTACAAAAACGCATTTAGTATGGAACCCTATATAAAATTTTCTTATCAAAAGTTATTGATTTCTAAAATAATTATTTAATATCAATCATAAACACGAAAGACAAGCTGTTAAAGTCTAATAAGGTGTAACGTAATAATATATTAAGGAGTAATGTCTGTCAGCTATTAGGAAAGCAATGGGCAACACTTTTCCATTACTAAACATATTGCTTTTTAAATTGTTTTTTAAAGACTTCTCAAAAAGTTTCACGGTTGCTTGAATAAAGTGATAAAAGTTCACAATAAGAATAAAACCGCTCATTTTATGCTTGTTTAATTTTTTATTGTACTGATAAAAAAATTATAAAATGTCAAATTTTTAATTTATTAATAAGCAGAAATCACATATAAATAATATTTAAGAGTTGTTCTAATAAGATAAAATAGTACTATTTTTAAATTAAAGATAATTTACATATATATTTAATTTATAATGGTATTATAAATGTTCTGCAATAGGATGCCATGGTCAACTATGCATATGAGCATCATAATTTTTGACGTAATTTAAAAAAATGTTCAGATATTTTAAGAAACATAATTTATAACAAGATTACTTATTTATAAAAATTTGGTTTAGCTGGTCTTTAAGCATAATAATTCTTGAATTTTGCTTTCAGATAGAAGATATTCAATGACAAATTAAAATTGTGTTCTTAATGAAAACAAGATTTTTAAAATATGTAGAATTAATAATAAACAATTTAGCAATTTAACTGCAGAACCATCAAGATTTATCATCAAATCACTTTAAAAAAAAAGTTTTTAGGAAGTAGATAAATTAATTAAAAAAACACTCTATAAAGTCATTCAGAGAAAAAATTAAAACTAGAAAATGCCATTCGAAGAATAAGAAGGAAATTAAAAGAGAATACTGAAAATGCAAACAACAATGACTAAGACAACGTGTCTTTAATTAATAAAGATAATTACAATAAAGAAATAAATTTAAAAAAAAGATCAAAATCAAGATACGTGAAATTTTCAAAAAAGAAGAGGAGGTAGAAAAACCAACCACATTATTTATCATGTAGGATTATAACTTCTAAATATTGGTAAAAACTCCCCGTATAGGCTATATAAAAGAAATAAGCAAACTCCTACTTCATAAATTAGATGACGAATCCTATGTTAATATCCATGACATAATTATATTTTTATCTGTTCTTAAATATGCAATAGAGATTCATTTTGGAAGAAGAATAAAGAGCAATCTATAATAATAATTTATGTATCATAAAGATTAATTTTGGTAAAATGCATTATTCAAAATTTAAAATCAATTTTTTTATGCGTTTGATAACATTCTATAACTGTTTGCTTCATTTACTTCCCTTTAAATCTCAGATCGGACTAAAGTACTCCAAGAGAAGATCATTGTAATTTGGGACATCAGATAAAAGAGTCCTTTACGCAAAAAAAAAAAAAAAAAAAAAAAAAAAAAAATTAAAATTTCATATAATAAATATCAAATTTTAAAAAATTTGGTGGCTAATAAAAGAAAAAGCAAATAAAATGTTTTACGTAAATAGATATTTTGTAATTGATTTTATTTTAAATTGTTCCAATTGTTATTCATTGAAATAAAATAATTCCAATGTAATTTGCGTTAAACTAAAAATTGTAGAAAGTGTATTTCCAATGATATCACTAATCCTCCCTGAATCTGAAATAAATTCCAACCGTAATTCCAGTAAGTCGTTTTGTAGTTCTTAATTTGACAAAGTCTGTAATATGAAACATCATATGCAATGATTGTATGCATTCGTAATTAACATGCATTTTTTCTACTAGATAAGACTTTAAGTAATTTTTTTTTATCATAAATGAATAATAAAAGAGAAAAAGCAAGAAAAAATAGAAATGCCAGTCTGAAAACACTTGCGCGTTAATCTTTTTCCAGACCAACCCAACTCTTTCAGCATAGTCATTTACGCGAAAAGATAAAAGTTTAAAATTTCATACAAGAAATATCATATTTTCAAATTTGGTGGCTAATAAAAAAAAAAAAGCGAATAAAATTTTTTAGGTAAATAAACATTTTATAATTCATTCCGTTTTAGTGGCTAGCCCCCTGGCACTCGATACCTGTGGCAGCGCTTCCCTTAAGGCATCAAAGACAACTGTCTAATTGTTTGCCAGCTGCATTAGAACCAAAATATATATTTCCAATGATATCGCTAATCCTTCTTCCAAGCATCAAAATCTGAAATAAATTCTAAAAGTAAATCCAATAAGTTCTTAATTTGACAAAGTCTGTAATATGAACCATCATATGTAATGATTATATATATTCATAATAACATGAATATTTCTACCAGACAAAACTTTGAGTAATTTTTTTTTTATCGTAATTGAATAATAAAAAAAGAAAAAGCAAGGAAAAATAGAAATGCCAGTCTGAAGATATCTGCGCATTAATCTTTTTTTCCAGACCAACGCAAACTCTTTCAGCATGGACAAGCCACAATCTCTCCCCGACAACAAACCCAAACCACTCAGCGGCCAGAGACAGCAAAGCAAATACTTCTTGCTCTCATCTTTCTCGCCTGGGCGTCAAAATATTAATAAACGTGCTCGCAATGTAAACGACTTCCCTTCTCTCTGTGTATCCCCATTTTTTAAAATTGATTGTCACCTCTCTGCCTTAATCGATCACCGCTCGTCGTCATTAGTGGCAGAATTTATTGCGCGCATGCATTGATGAACGGCTCGTAATTACACGGCCTACGCTCCCAACACCCTTAATAGAAACGCGAGATGGTATTCTAATTCCCCCTTGGCAAAGGGGTGTCCACCCTGTCCCCTCCCCTCCTTTTTTTTGTCTACCATTTTCTTTTTCTTTTCTTTTTTTATGCTCAGAAAATTCTTCTGCTCTGGTATTTAGTCAATTACCAAAAGGAAACATACATATGTAGTGTAAATCTAATGGCTCACAACACAATTGCTGGCTTACCACTTGCTTGTTAATTAAATGTGTTTGTTAGTTGTTAAATGCATTTTGCTAGTTGTTAAATGAGGTGCTTGCTACTTAAATGTAACAATTTGATTCAAAACATAACTTTGCTCTGATGTCTTATTATGGAAGGAAATTTTATGAATGATTAGTGTCATAAAATTCACTTTAATTATTTTCTCACAAGAATAAATTAAAGGAACAATATTTACTAATGTATAAGAAGAAACTTTTTTCATTAAAAATTTATCACTTACGCCCCCAACACCCTTAATACAAACGCGAGATGGTATTATAATTCCCCTTGGCAAAAGGGTGTCCACCCTGTCTATTGACTCCCTCCCATCCTTTTTTTGTCTACCATTTTCTTTTCTTTCTTTTCTTTTTTTTTTTTTTTTTTTCTTTATGGTCAGAAAATTCTTCGTTCAGACCGTGCTCTAGTATATTGTCAATTATCAAAAGGAAACACGCAATTGTGCAGTGAGCCACACTACATATGTTAGTGTACCATTTGCTTATTAATTAAATGCGTTTGCTAGTTGTTAAATGAGGTGTTTACTACTTAAATGCAACAGTTCGATTCAAAACATACTTTGCTCTGATGTTTTATTTGACAACAATTTTTGTAAGTAAATAACTAAAGTGAATTTTATAAGAATAAATTAAAGGAACAATATTTACTAATGGGCAAGAAGAATTTTTTTCATGAAAAATGTATCACTTGCGCCACCCAACACCCTTAATAGAAACGCGAGATGGTATTCTGATTCCCCTTGGCAAAGGGGTGTCCACCCTGTCTTGACCCCCCCCCTTCCCATCCTTTTTTTGTATACCATTTTCTTTTTCTTGTCTTTTCTTTACTTTACTTTTTTTATGCTTAGAAAATTCTTCTGCTCTGGTATTTAGTCAATTATCAAAAGGAACACGTACATATGTGGTGTAAAAGTTAATGGCTCACTACACAATTGTTGGTGAACCCCTTGTTTATTAATTAAATGCGTTTGCTAGTTGTTAAATAAGGAACTTACTACTTAAATGTAACAGTTTGATTCAAAACATAAATTTGCTCTGATGTTTTATTGTGGAAGGACATTTCATGAATGATGGCGATTTTTACGAGTAAATAATTAAAGTGAATTTTATAAGAATAAATTAAAGGAACAATATTTGTAACTGTATAGGTAGCATTTTTTTTTCCGAGGCGCAATTCCTTCAGTCTACAAGAGATTCAGCAATAATTTGATCCAAGAGCGGATGAAATCAGTCGATACTTAGTGATCTTTCAAAGTCTAACTAGGAGGTTGCAGTTAAATAAAACCGATTGGGTTACTCAGTTGCTAATGTTTTAAAATTATTAATTTAAAAAGCAAAATTGACTCTCTGCATTTAGTTACGATAATATTAAAAATTAAAGGAAAAGAGAGGGAAATATATAAGAAAGAATACAGCTGTTTATAAATATTTTCCTCTGAGAAGGAAAATATTGATAAACAGCTATCATTATTATATTTTTATAGCAAAAAATATTTTCATATTTAATTTTAAATATTTTGACAGATTGATTTTTTACAATAATGTATATTTAAAAAATGGCTACAAAAAGCAAAAAAGCAATATTAATTTATTTTACATGTAAGATTTAAATTGAAAAAAATTCCGTTTCCCATCGGAGATAGATCAGCTTACAGCTAGAGAACCAGAACATAGAAATATAAAAATCCGACGACTACTTGAAAGAATTACTGCTAAAACGTTTTAGGTTTAATACCAGGAATTAAAGAATTCGGTTTATACAACAGAGAAAAACACATTGGAAACACCTTACGTATATATAAAGAACTTATTTGGAGTAATGACTGAATGGCGAGGGGTGTATGTGAACAAGTTTGATTTGTTAAAAGGGCATGACAGTTACTAGCCAATTCAAAAAAGGGGTGTCCAGTGAAGTGTGGGAACATTTTATTGGCAGCTGGACTAAAAAATGGTTATTTCGTCATCAAAGATCAGATGACTTGTTGAACGATTGCGATAGTGTCCTTGGAAGCGGATAAACCATTCATACACCCAGAAACACCAAGAACTTTGAAAGAAACAAATATCAGCTCTTGCTAAGCCTATCACATTCAGTGGAATTCGGAGTTAAGGAGTATTCGCTCAAAATAAGCAAAAAACTAAGTTAGCTAAAATGTTATGGTTTGGTTTGGTTTGTCGCTCTACGGTCATCTTGTGCACACTTTAGGCTAAACAGACCGGGACCTACAGTTTAAAGTGGATTCCGAACCACTACAAACATCCATGGCACCTCCGGGACTCGAACCCGAAACATGTAGTACCGAGCTCCAGAGCGCTAGCCACTCAGCCATTCAGGCCCGCTAAAATGTTATGAGTGCGGATTATCACATCGCATACGTTCTTGTTCTCCTCAGATTATAGGAAGGCCAACAACATCCAGTGAGAAGGGAGGTGTCAACAAGAAATAATTATCTGGATTCATAACAAGATGTACAATAATGTCCAGATGGTTAAAGCATCGCCATGGAAGATGATCTTCGTGAATATTTTGGTACATATAGTACAATCCAGGGGTGGCCAACCTGCGAAACGCCTTTAACATTTTTGCGTCCCGGGAGATTTATCACACTTTTACAAAATATATTTATTTTACAAAAACCAATGTATTAAAAAAAAAAATACATTATGTTATGTGTGCATCCATATATTAAAAAATTAACTGACGAAATTATGAGAAAAAATTAACTTTTGATTTTAAAATAATATTCTTACGAATATAGGACAGATATTGCCTGTTTTATTTACGAGCATACAGTTAAGAGTTCTAAATTAAATTATAATAAGTTAATTAAATAAGTCAATTAAATTATATTCTGCGAACTCATGATGCGCGGGCATCGATTTGTAAAAGCCAAGTGAAAGAGAAATAAATATCGCCCTAGTAAAATAAATATTTTTTAATGATTTCATTTTTTTTATTTCATTTATATTTATATATTTTTTATATTTCATTTATATTTATATATTTTTTATATTTCATTTTTAGTGTTATATATTACTTTACAAAGGGCGTTTAGTATCATTATTATTATAGTATCTATGTTCACATATAAGAGTAATAATAAACACAATAATAATAACTCATCATGTTTCAATTTTTCCCTCCAAAAAATGTCCATAGTGGGTCTAAATCTAATATGGGGATATATAATTTTATACGCGGCCCACGGAGTTAGGATGCATTTTCAAAGTGGCCGATAAGATTATTTGGGCTGGCCACAACTGTGGTACAATCGAAAGTGTGAATATTGTTGAAGGAAATGCAACTGGTACGAAACGATCGTTTCTCGCCATTGAATTTTATTTTGAATTTTAATCTTAGATAATAATCACCACCCAATAAGAGGTAATAAGAGGTGATTTTAAGATAATTTCAAATAATAAAACATATGTTGGATATCATGATTTTATAGAGGATTTGATAGATTTTTTTTTCTTTTTTATTTTCACATTACAAAAAATTCCTTCGAATTTACAAAAATAATTAAAGAGCATGATAATTAATTTTTTACTTTTCCTTATTTTTTCTTCTTTGTGTTAAAATTATTTGAAAGAAAAATTGATGTGAAATATTTAGTTACTTGTTGACAGTAACATAGAAAATTAAACAATTTAGACGAAAATATTGATAAATAGTTATAATATTTTCACAGAAAAAAATACTTTTATATTTAATTTTAAAAATTTTGTTGAATTGATTGTTTACAATATCATGCATAGTTTAAAAAAATGGCTACAAAATACCTTAAATAAAAAAACTGAATATCAATTTATTTTTTTATGTAAAATTTAAATTGCAAAAAAATTCTTTTTCTATTTTATCGTTATTACCGATTTTCTTATAGTTAAAATCTTTTAATACGATGTTTAAGAAAAACTATGTTATTAAATTAAAACCTATTATTATAATTGATTATTTTTGCTTTAAAAATATAAAATCAACAATTCGTTTAATAGTCGATAATTTATATTAATCAACAACAATATTGATGTTTTGTAAGAATTCCAAAATTGATTGTTTTCAAATATGAAGATTAAGGTTGTGTAACATTTTAAACACCTTTTGATTTCCAATTAGTTCTTATATTTTATCTTCGAAAACTTACCAAATAAAATACAGTACGAACCCGGTAGTAGCAAACGGAGAGAGAAGACAGGACACAAGTATAAATTCACAATTTGTTTTGTGTATAAAGAAATGGACAAATTCTATTTAGATTTTTAATATTGTATTTATTTTTCTTCAATATATAATATTTATATAAAGTAAGATTCAACTATTGTGAAGTGTCCGATGCAACGAAGAAGTATTAATGATATCCATAATTTATTTTGTGCGCATCACTAGTTCTATTACTAAGCGATTTGTGCGATTATTTTGGAAAATGGATATTAATTCTTCATCTCTAATCTCTTGGGGAAAAAAGTGCAAAATATATTACCAAACCATAATAATGAATGACTCGTTATTTAAGACAATGATTCAGAGGATAATATGACAGCATGTGTGTAGGCCTCGCATCAACAATAATACTTTAAATAAGAACTCGAAGTGCCCAGAGGAAAATAACTTTCTTTCCCAACTTGCCAAAGATAGTACATATCGAATATAGTACATCCTAAGTGGAAATGACTTTGCTGCAAAAATTAAAGCCTAAAAAATAATTAATGTCTTATTAAGCATATACTTAATAAAAGGAAATTATTATAGCACTGTAAGTTAAAGCACGCTATCAAGTAAGATGTGAACTTTATGGATGATCATTTGAGACAGCGGTGGCCAACCCAAAGGATCTTGTCGGCCACTTTGAAAATGCATCCTAAGTTCGCGGGACGCAGATAGAATTATATATCCATATATTAGATTTAGACCCACTAGAGACATTTTTTGGAGTGAAACATTGAAACATAATGGGGTATTATTATTGTGATTATTAGTATTCTTACATGTAAACATAGATAATATAATAAAAATAATGACACTAAACACACATTGTAAAGAAACATATAACACTAAAAATGAAATGTAAAAAATATTTAAATATATGAAAAAATTTAAAAATGAAATCATTAAAATATATTTATTTTGCTAGTGCGATATTGGTTTCTCCACTCTTTCACTTGGCTTTTGCAAATCGGTGCGCGCGCATCATGAGTTCGCAGAATATTTTTTTAATTATTCTGGAACTCATAACTGCAAACTCATAAATAAAACAGGCACTATCTGTCCTATATTCACAAGAATATTATTTTAAAATCAAAGTTACTTTTTTCTCATAATTTCGGCAATTAATTTTTGAATATGTGGATGCAAGCAAAAATGTATTTTTTAATACATAGGTTTTCATTACTTTGGCTGTTATAAAATAAATATATTTTGTAAAAGTGTGATAAATCTCACGGGCCGCAAAAATGTTAAAGGCAGGCCGCGGGTTGGCCACACCTGGTTTGGGACATCGTCAGAACACATTGTTCGGAACATTCTGTTCGGGACACACAGAATGTCTTTATGATCATTCCAAAATTTGGTTTTGCTTTGTCGCTCTGCAGTCATCTTGTGCACACGAGGGCTAAACAGATCGCGGCCTGCAGTTTAAAGTGGATTCCGAACCACTACAAGCATCCATGTCCCCACTGGCTCTCGAATGCGAACACTGTGGCAACGAGCGCCAGAACTTTAAGTAAAATGTACGCTTTATTGATTATCTCTCCGGACATAAAAGAATTTCCTAACACATTCGGAATATTTTGTTCGGGACACAAAGAATACCTTTATTATCATTCAGGACATAAAAGAATGTTCTAACACAATCGGAACATTATGTTCGGGACATAACAGAATATTCTAACATATTCGGAACATTTGTTCAGGACATAACAGAATGTCTCAACACATTCGGTACATCATGTTCGGACACTAAGAATGTCCTAACACATTCGGAACATTCTGTTCGGGACACAAGGAATGCCTTCATGATCATTCAGGACATAAAAGAATGTCTAAATACATTCGGAACACTATGTCAGGGATACAAAGAATGTCTTTAGTGATCGTTAGGGACATAAATGAATGTCTTTAGTGATCGTTAACATAAATATGTCTTAATACATTCGGAACATTCTGTTCGGGGCACAAAGAATGTTTTTAGTGATCGTTCGGGACATAAAAGAAAATTTAAATATTTTAAAAGTCATTTGCACCGAGAGTTCATGCGTCCCTAACTACTCCCTGGGTGAAGGAAGGAAAGCCAAAATAATGCAACCATTTCCATATCCCCGCTTCTTCTACACCTTCGGCCAGTTTGGCTCGTCTTCAAATCCGGAGCGGAAGTTGGCGCCCAACTTTTAAACAAAACGTTTCTTCCCCTCGCTGTAACAGGGAATCTAAAACTTTATTTGACATGAGCAAAATAAAACATGCAAAACTGCGCTGGATGCTTCCGAGCAGATGCTGCTTGGAAATTGTTACATTAAAATTCGCCTTTTAACTTTGTGCACTGTTCTGTTTCCTGTCTTGTTAAAAAAAAAAAAAAAACTTGTTCTTTTCTTTCTAAATAATGCATACATTGTCTCAGACTGTTGTGTGTGAGACGATGACTGGTTAGCAGTTGTCTAAATGTTGTGACTTTTAATTAAAATTTTTAAAGATTTGTTTTAGGGTTAGGACCGGGAGAGGATTCTGTGAAGTTTATTAGTAATTGTCCTTTGATTCTTATAACAAGATTGATGCCTTTTTTAAAATGAAAAGTTAATATCGTTTAACGACTTAATTCGTTTTATGTTAAAAATCCTTCGAAATAAATTACTTAGGAGTGACACACACACACAAACATTTTTAAATATTTTTCTTAACTCATTAGTTAACTAATATTTGAAAAAGTGAATTCCTTTCTTACAAGAGTGAGAGATAACAATTTGTTAAAATAATTTATTTTATTAAATGTGACGTGCAAAAAGCATTCTTTGTTACTATCTTAACAAAAATATTTAAAATAAGTTTCATAATAAGATCTATTGTTGTTGTTCTGATGTAGCTGGCAATACAGGGACAATTAATCTTTATGCCATAAGCAAGGGCTGCACCGCTGTTACTCATTTAGCACTACCCAGGGGGCACGTGTAACTTGAAGATATGATACGAACTCGAGTAACACTACCCTGTAACGCTTTATGATTAAATTAGTTTGGTACCTATGATTTAAAGTGAATTCCGAACCACTACAAACATCCATGGCACCGCCGGGACTCGAACCCGAATTGTGTGGTACCGAGCGCCAGAGCGCTAGCCACTCGTCCATCAGGCCCACTAGTTTTAATAATAATTTTATCGAATAAATACTTCTGGTATAATTCGAATAACATAATATTATTATTCAGCCTTGTCCTTATCTAAGTTTTCACATGGAGTTACTAGATGAACAAATTACCGACATTATTTGCAACAAATTACCAATATTATTTTGTTTACAATTTGATTTTTATAGCAAGTTATTACACTTTTAATGAAATATGCTGGAATAAAGAATTTTAATTTTATTTGATAACAAAGTATTGGTGGAATATGACATTTACTATTTTTGTAGGATAAATTTCTCGAAACTAATTAATTGATAAAATTACCATTAAAATTTACTACATACATACATGGGGCGCAACAGCCCCATGGTGGGTCAAGGACGTCAGCCTACTCGCAGATTTCGAGACAGAAGATGTTTTCTTTTTACAGGATAGGCTTGTCAGCCTTACGTCCGACGCTCTACAGTCATATTAGATCAGGATCTACGATTTAAAATGGATTCCGAACATTTAAAACATTCACATCACCACCAGTTCTTGAACCAGAAACCTGTGGGACCGAGTGGCAGAGAGTTACTCACTCGACCATCAAGCCCATCAAAATTTACTAAGCAATTAAAAATACTTCGGAAATTGCCTCAGTGTATTATGCAATTTAAAATACTTCGGGTTCGATTCCAGGCGGTGCCATGCTGTTTGTAGTGGTTCGGAATCCCCTTTAAGTCGTAGGTTCCCGTCTCATATGACCGTAGAGCGTCACAAAGTCCAATCAGACTTCTCACCCACATCATTCCCAAACTGTAAAGGGGCAGCTCAGTTCTAGGCACAGTGATGTGGTGTCCTGTGGTGTGGTGTGGTGTGGTAGTAGTAATAGTAGTAATTTAAAATACTTAGATTCATCACAATGCATTTAAATCTGTGTGAAGGGATTTATAAGAAACGATTATCAACTATCATTTCGTGAATATTATTCAGCTATACATATCCTGAATTTAATGAAATATTGTTAAAGTAAATTCTTTAAAAGAATGAACATTAGTAATAAGAAATTATATTAAATCTTGTAGCTTGTGCAATAAGATGCAAGTGAAGGAACAAAACCAAAAATAACAAGAGAGAAATAAGCTTTCAAATGATAACTGCAAAGATATTATATATATATATATATATATATATATAAATCATGAATAAAAAATCTTTATTAAAACCAAAGTTGTTTTTTTTCTTAACTTTCATGTAGATTTCAATGATGATTATTCATTTACAACTTTAAAGATTAATGGTTTGTATTGTACAATAGTATATTATCAAAGTAGACAATGTCTCAATTTTAAATTTAAGATTAAGTAACTTATAATATCATAAGTTGTTAATATCAGAATTTTAAAGTAGAAAACGAAAAACACAATTTTCCGTTATTAATGAAAAAAAATTTATTATTTTGCGAAAAACTCACTAAAATGTTTTTATTGCCGTTGTATTTATTCTTAATTATTTGATTGTTTATTTCCAATGCATAAAAGTGCCTCAGAATCTTTTTCCATATAAATGCTGGAATATTCAAAAAATATTTAGATTCAAATATATTATTTATAATATATTAGTATTTCAAAATTTTGAAAATTCCCATTTGAAATCCATTAAAAAAATATGTCGACTTACTATATAAATTCTTAAACTAATTAATTAAAAAAACAATGAATAAATTCTTAATTATTTGATTGTTTATTTTTATTGCATAAAAATGCCTCAGAATCTTTTTCCACATAAATGCTGGAATATTCAAAAAATATTTTGAATTATTTGCGAAAAGAACAAAAAGAATCGTTTTCAAATTTTGAAAATTCGCATTTAAAATTCACTAAAAAAAAAGTATTTCGACTTACTATTTAAATTATTCTTAATTATTTGATTGTTTATTTCAAATGCCTAAAATTACCTCAGAATCTGCTCTAAATGCAGGAATATTAAAAAAATATTTAGATTGATTTGCAAAAAGAAAAAGAAATTCGAATCGTTTTCAAAATTTTAAAAATTTGCATTTAAAATCCACTAAAAAAAAATTCTTAGTTATTTTGTTTATTTCTAATGCATAAAAATGCCTCAGAATCTTTTCCCACATAAATATTCATAAAATATGGAATATTCAAAAAATATTTAGATTCATTCGCAAAAGATAAATAAACACAGAATCGTTTTCAAAATTTTGAAAATTCGCATTTAAAAAAAAAAGGCATTTCGACTTACCGCAGATAAGCTCTGCTCAAACGAGCTTCAGAAATCGACGACCTCTTTTCTCCTCGTGCAAACGATTTTAAATATTAAAATAGAGTTATTATTTCAGAGAAGTAGTGGCAACAGCTGTGGTCTCTAGATGGCAGAGGGGAAAAATGACGGTTGAGTTTTATTCTCTCGTTCGCAGCGAGCCGGTGTGGGTGGAGGTTCCGATGTTTCGCTTGGCACTCTGCCTGTGTTTGGAACACGTGGTTTTTACGAAACTGTTTTCGATGTCATTATTAATTTACTCAAAAAAACTGCAAACAAATTCGTTTGCACCGATTCATCATTGTCAACAATAGGAACGATATTTACACGTAACTATTTACTTACAAAAAAAAAAAAAAAAAAAAAAAAAGCAATTAAAATGTAACTGGAAAAAGTAACTATTTCTAAATGCTTCAACAAAAGCAAAAAAAAAAAAAAAAAAAAAAAAAGCTGGATTCATTTCTTTACCTCATTTCTGTGACTATTGCGGAAAAACGCAAAGCTATAATAAAACTTTTGTTCACAGGCTTAACGTAAACGCGAATCTGGCAGGTATCCAGATGCGGATTTTGCTTACCTAAAATACTTAGTGTTTGAAAAAGAAGTTAACTTGAAAATGAAAATAAAATTTTAATTGCTTTGAACTACAAGCCTGCTCTCTCGTTTCTTGAAGTTAAAGTTTATGCTATCGCAAAATCTAGGCAAGTTGTTTATATTTATTTGTAAAAATTTATCACTCATAAGAAATGTAACTTTGCTAATTATTAATTATTAAAATTATAATTACGATTGCTATTAAAATTATTATTACGATTTGCTAATTATTAAAATTATAATTATGAAAATTTTGTGTATAAAAATGTTCAGAGACAAACTTTTCAATATTCATGCTCGCTTTTTTTAAACATAAAAATGTTGTCATCAAATAATTAGGAAGAAACAAATTACAATTATTAAGAGAAAATTATTTGATACCTTTTAGAAAATAAAAAAGTAGAGCCGTGTTTAATGCTAAAAAAATATTAGCCATTATTATTATTTTTTTAAAAATTTTTAAAAGTAGTTTTAAAGAAACCTATTCAATGTTATAGTTTCTTGAGAATTATATTTCAAAAAAATTTCTGTAGTTATTGTATTTCATTTTTTTAAAAAACGAAGAAAATGAGAGATTTAATAAACGTTTTGATGATTTTATAAAGAAATTATAAAGCATTTGTACTTTTTAAAAGATGTCTTTACAAAACCTAAGACAAAAAAACCAAAACCTCAGACTTTCTAACACCTTTTAGACATTGTCTAAAAAATGTCTTTACAAAACCTAATGCATTTTAAGCCTATCTTTAAAAGTTTCTTTTTCCTAACGCAGCTGGCAAATACTTAGACAGTTTATGATTTAGATTTAGACATAAGCAAGGGCTGCACCGATATTACTCACTTAGCACTACCCAATCGGTGCGTGTAGCTAGAAGATAAGCTACGGACGCGGAGTAACAATATCCTCGCAACGCTCTACGATCATGTTAGACTGGTACGTACCGTTTAAAATGGATTCCGGACCACTACAAACATCCATGGTATCGCCGGAACACGAACCCGAAACCTATGGTACCGAGGGCCAGAACGCCCCATCTTTTAAAATTTATACACGTAAATATGCTAAATTAAATTAAATTAATTTTCATACCAAACTTAATTTCACTTAATTCATGCAAATACCTTATAATTTCTTTATAAAATCATCAAAACGTTTATTAAATTTCTAATTTTCTTCATTCTTGTTTTTTTAAAAAAAGGAAAAAAAAATAACCACAGAAATTTTTTTTAAACATAATTCTCAAGAAAAAAGTTCTTAAAAAGTTAAAGTCGTTACAAAAATGTCCGAATACCGTCATTATAATAATAGATAAATGTAAATATTAACAACAGCGTGAAATGCACTATAATATAACATCAAATTGCCCAACAAAACAAGAATTTTTTCCTGTTATTTCCTTACATTTATTTTATAAGATAATCGTTTTCTCTAAAAAGATTGTCACATTCTCACATCAGCATAAAAGATTGTCACATTCTCTATTTTTCTTAAAAACTTTAATATTGGAATTTTTTTGTTTTATTAATAAAGTATAATAATTTTTCTGCTTATTTTTTAGAAAACCCTTATTTTGTGTAAAATAAAAATCTGTATTTATAAATACTATAAAAAATCTACATATATGAGAATGAATAAAAATTGTTATCACAAATTATTGTTAACAAAAAAATATGATAATTGCATTTTTTTAGTTAATATACGATTGTACATTGAATGATATTTTTGAATTTAAGGGTTTACGATAAGACTGACTTTTACTAATTATACATTACTGTTTTCTCTTCTTTTAAAATGATATATTTTACCAGTAGCAAACTACAAGATAAAATTTTGCAATTGTTTTGTATATATATATGATTACAGAATAAAATTTTAAATTTGAAAAATTAACTATGGAAGCATTTTTTTTAAAGAAAATTTATACAGGCTATTTTAATTATGTCAAAAATGATCTAAGAGTGCAATACAATGTAATAAAATTTTATTTAACAATATTTATGATAGACAAAGTGCCCAAAAAGTGCTTTAAAACTTCATTAAAAATAAACAAAACCAAAATATACATTTAATTTATTTTATAAAGTAAAGAAATTATCAAAGTTTTTTTAACGATGCTTGCAACATTAAGCGCAGCATTAGTAGCATGAAAGACCAGGTTTTTTGGTTTATGGGTAAATTTTAAAAAATGTTAACAAACAAAAAGTCTTAATGCGGACTAACTAATAAATCGAATTACAGCAGGCAACGAAACTAACCAGCAACACGTAATCGAACGATTCACTAATACATACAATCTTTAAACGTTACATGGAAACCTTTTTAGACGGCAATTTTCACAACCTTTTACGTTCAGCAAAGCAAGCAATGTCATTTTATGTTATGATGTCATCTGAAACTCTTATTTCATTGGCTCCCATCTATGCTTCATTAAAATGAATAGTAAATTTTAACAATGCAAGCTGAAAGTTACATGTTTGCTAAGTTATAAAGCCGGATTTTTTAAATTATTTTATTAATAATTCTTGTTTACTTTACTCTTTGTGCCACAGGTTTCGGATTCGAATACTGGCGGTGCGTTGTGGGGATAGTGTTACTCACGTCCGTATCATATCTTCAAGTTACACGTGCCCCCTGGGTCGTACTAAATGAGTAACAACGGTGCAGCCCTTGCTTATGGCATAAAGATTGACTGTCTCTGTATTGCCAGCTGTATTAGAACAACAATAGCGTTACTAATTGGGGATTGATAAGCTAAGATAATAATAAACTAAGATTGATAAGCAACTCACAGGAAACAATTTAAAGGCAACAAAGGCGTAATCGATATGTTGTGTGCAAGTAATTGTGTGAATAATGAATTGTTGTAAACAGGATCATAAAAAGTTAATTTTTTCAGTAACAAAAAAACCCTGCATGAATATCATTTTTTTTTTATTCTTAACGATTATGTTAAAAGGTTGGTTACTTTGTATATGCTGAAAACTAGCACAGTATTATAATTTTATGAATATTAAATATGTTTTGGAGGAAAGAGCATAATATGCTTATAGGAAAACGTTGTGCCATTAAATTGTTGAAAGCAGTAACTTATTGATTTAACAAACTTGTTAAAAAGAAGAGAATTAAGTTAATTTTCTTTACATTTACATAATGATTCTCACACATTTTTAAAACTATCAATGTATTAAATTTATTGCAGAAGTTAAAAAAAATCAATATAAATAAAAATCATCAATTTTGTTTTTGAATTTATTTAAGAACATAATGAACGAAATTGACAATGTTTTAACATTAAAATATAACAACATAACAATAATAAATTTTATGATATCTTCTTTTGCGTCACAGTTAATCCATATTAGGTATATCAATTCATGTTATGTATTTTGAAGTCAACCAATTAGGCTAATCGTATTCGTTGCCTATTATACTTCAACTTTTCAGTTCATTAGTGTCGCTAATTGGGGATTGATAAGCTACTCATATGAAACTATTTAATCGCATCGTTTTTCATATACGATAGTTACGCAGATTTTTGGAAGAGTTAAAAAAATTCTTCCACGCCTTTTTTGAAATCTTAACTTATTATGAATTTTATTTAAATAGAAAAAAAAATGAACAAATAAAACAACAAAAATGATAATGACTTTTCGTATTCTCAGCTGTAGGTAAAATATTTTTCAAATTTGATACTGTACAACGTTGGGCTATCATGGACCATTAAATTCTAGAAAGCAGTAACTTATAGATTGTTAAAAAGAAGAGAACTAAGGAAAATTTTCTTGTACGTTCATATCATGATTTTCTCACATTTTTAAAATTATCAATTTATTAAATTTTTAAAAAAAAATCAATATAAATAAAAAATTAATATAAATTAAAAATATCAATATTGTTGCTGAATTTAAAAAAATCAAAATCAAAATTATCAATTTTTTTGCTGAATTTAAAAAAATTAATATAAATAAAAATCATAAATTTTGTTGCTGAATTTTAAAAAATGAATATAAATAAAAATTATCAATTTTGTTGCTGAATTTAAAGAAATCGATATAAATAAAAATTATTTATTTTGTTGCTGAATTTATCTTACAAAAATGAACGAACGACACTGTCTCTGTTAAACTTAACAATAATAAATCCTATGAAAAAGTTTCATATACGCAGACTTTTGGATGCGTTAAAAACAATTCATCCACTCCTTTCATTTTGAAATCTTAACTTATTACAAATTTCATTTAAATAGAAAAAAAAAGGAACAAATAAAATAACGAAAAATGATAATGACTTTTCGCATTCTCGGCTGTAGGTAAAAATATTTTTCAAATTCGATACAGCACTTCCCCGGTCATTAATATCAAGAATTTCTCGTTCTTCTCTCGGCTGAGATCAATTTCTTGCCGGCAATCTCCTCGTGTCCAATTACATCTCTGGCTGATAGTAAGCACTTACGTGATCACAATTTAACACCAGGCTGGGCCTCTTGCAAAACTCAGGCCACTCTCGCTCGTAGCGTGGCCTTTCGCCCGACAACAATTAATCTATTGTTAAGAGGCCTTCTCATTTCACGCAACATTGCAGTTAATTACAAGACCGCGATGCACTCATTGACCACTGTAAATGATTTTTTTCTGTTCTGTTTTTGTGATGATGACGGTGATGTGTGTGTGTGTGTGTGTGTGCAAGTAGTGCAAGTAGCAACCGCCCACCGCTTTTCGGTGTGGGTTTTACGCAGTAATGAGCCCCGATGTTGATTGCCCCGCTTGTCGGCAGTTCACCGGCTTCCAGTGTTTACGGTGCACAAGGTGGAAGATTGGATGCAAGGCACGTTCCGTGTGCAATGGAGCCGCTGTGTGTTGTGATTCGGTTTTCGATTGTGGTGATTGTTCCGAGACTAAAACTGAAGGGAAAAAAAATTTGGAATGAGACAGGAATATCAGAGAAAGTTCCGACTACAACAAACAATTACTTTATTTTTTTATAAAAAGATATTAACTGTAGTAAAGTTCATTTTATATATTTTTCATAAAAAACAAAAAAAAAAAAAATCTATCATTTAAAAAAAAATAATAGTTAACAAAAAGTTATTGTTAAAAAAAATTATCGTTAAAAAAACCTATTAGTTAAAAAAATTATCGTTAAAAAACAACTTATCGTTAAAAAAAACCCGTTAAAATACTACCGTTAAAATACTATCTTTAAAAAAATCTATCGTTAAAAAATTATCCTTAAAAACATACCCTTTAAAGAGACGTTTAAAAAAACTTATTGTTAAAACAAACTTATCGTTAAAAATAAATAAATAAATAAATAAAAAACACCTATCGTTTTAACTTTATCTGGAATAATTTCTGCTCTTTCTAATTTACTTCTTTCTGGAATTATTTCTTATAAAATAAATAATTCTTAAAATAATACATTGAATAAATTTTTAAAACATGTATTTATATTTCATTGCTATGTATATGTGTTTCGCATCGATGATTAGGTTGCCTGATGGGTTTTTTCCCCCTTTTCTCTCATACGCCACACAAATACTGGGCAGTTACCGTTAAAAAAAACCCTATCTTTTAAAAGTTCTGAAAGTTCTCCCACAAGTCAATTTCTTCTGCTTATTCCCAGCGGCCTGATGGCTAGGGGTGGCTAGGGATCGGCTGGCTCTCTGGTCTTTGGTACCACAGGCTTCAAGTTCCAATCCTACCGGTGGCATGGATGTTTGCTAGTGGTTCGGAATCCACATTAAACTGTAGGTCCCAGTCTAATTAGCTCAAAGTGTGCACAAAATGACCGTAGAGCGATAAACCAAAACCAAAAAAAAACCGCTTATCCCCTGTTGTTAGGCAGTTTCGTGGCACATGCGAGTATAAACGGAACACCAAGACCACCGACGTTCAACAAAGTGTATCTTAACTTTAATGATTTTACTCGGAACTGAATTAAATTCTTCAAAAAAGAAATTTAAATTGTGTTGTGCAGTTTGGATGCTATACTTGTGTCGGCAAATAAGGCCTTTTTTTTTGGTATAAGAATTCTGTTTAAATCACTAGAAAAACTAAATTTTTGTTATATAAAACCTTTATTAGACCTATTTTGGTCTATGGCTCCGAAACTTGGACATTGGCAAGATCTGATGAGGCCCTTTTGGGTATATTTGAGTGGAAGATTTGAAGGGCTATTCTTAGAGGTGTTAAGGAAAGTGATTGTTAGAGAAAACAGTACAACGCAGAAATATATAAATGCTATACAGACCCAGATTTTATAAAATGTATTAAAATCAATAGATTAAACTGGGATGCTCATGCATTTAGAATGAATATTTTAAACCCTGCAAAAAGGCTCGTTTTGGCAAGGCCACAGGGACAAAGAGGAAGAGGACGACACAGGTTGCGATGGACAGACGCAGTTGAAAAGGAATTTTTTGTACTGTACTAGGCGTTAAGAATTGAAGGACCTTTGTCACCCAGAGGAATGCATGGGAATCTTTTCAAAAGAAAGCCTTGGCTTAATCTGGGTTGCCGTGCTATTGAAGATGATGATGAGCTTTGTTTGATAATTAATATTTTCTTTTATGATCAAAACTATTATATTATAATTTATAAACTGAAAAAAATTTCAAAATCCAATGAAATTTGAGCCACTTAATTTGAAATCAGTTGAAGGGACACAAATTTCATAATTATATGTAATTATTACTCAAGATACAAATATATTAAAAAGACACGCATTTTTTTTGTATATTCTGATCTATATATTGTTTTTTTATATATTCACTGACAGCGAAAAAATTGCAATTAAAAAAAAGATAATTTAAAGATCTAGTGGCCAACAAAATGGAATCTGTTAATGATAACCAGACATAAAGATAAATTTACCATTAATTCCAAGTTAACTTAACTCAAATCGTATAAAATACAAATTTAAACAATACTTTAAAAATCTCAATGCTTAAATTAATGCTTTTAAGCAAATCGTAAAATAATAATTACATTAAAATATTTAATAAAAATCTAATTTACCTCAAATTTTTTTTAAGAAAGGGCATTAGAAAAAAATTAAGCATTAAAGTATTTTGTATAATAATTTAATATTTAACTTGATTTCATCATTAGTTTCAATTGATTCAAATTTCATGTATGCTGATAATATATAAATAATACAAATACCTTTCATGAAACAATCTGTTATTGAAATGTAATTTACCTGTAAAAGAGGAAAACATCAAATAAGTAAAATACAATTGTGTTTAACAACAAATACATTTTTGTTCTACACTTATAATGAATACAAAAGTTTATCTACACTCGAGTTTTTAAAATTAATGTTTCGAAGCCAAACTTGCAAATGTCATTTAAAAATTATTAATTTTTTTGCGTTTTTTTTTTCAATTTGATTTTAATCCCATGAAAATTTGAAAAATAAACTTAGCAATTAGGCAGTTAAAAGTATTCCTAGAGTTCAAATTTCTGTTGTTGGGCCTAAAAATAAAAACAAATTTGCTTATCGGAAGTGATTTCTTTATTCTTGCATTTAAGGGTTCAAATTTTACGGAAAAAGCAACTGATGGCCGAATGGCTAGAGCTCTGCCGCTCGGTATCACAGGGTTCGAGTCCCGGCTGTACCATGGATGTTAGTAGTGGTTCGTAATCCACTTTAAACCGTAGGTCCCGATCTAATAGGATCTTTGTGGGGGTAGTGTTACTCGCGCCCGTAGCATATCTTCAAACTACATGTGTGTGGATAATGATTACCAGCGGTGCAGTCTTTGCTTATGGCATAAAGATTAACTGTCTCTGTATTGCCAGCTGCATTAGAGAAAAAAAAAAGATTGCAAAAAGTTGCAAGATTTCCTTTTATGATACGAAAATCAGCATTGCTAAAGAATTTTATTTAAAACATACCGTAAATTGTACATAGAAAGGAACAAGTTGGTACGCACGTTTATTCATGAGATTATTTAAAAACAACTGGAAATTAAATGTTCCGAAGATTTAAGAATGAATCAAAATATTTCAGTCTCAAAATGCATCGTTAGCAAGTTTGTTGAAATTATAAAGTTCCATAATGAAGAATGCAAATCATTTTTGCACAGGTTAACCGAAAGAAGCTTTACTATCTACGGAAAGGTACGTTGATAGAGGAAAAGACTTTTGTAATAAAGTAACATTTTCTAATAAAAACTAGTTTAATGAGTTTGGATCGATTTGGAAAATTGCTCATTAATACAATGAATAACAGGGTGTATACTGAAGTTCTGCAAAACTATTGAGAATCTGTCGAAATGTAAAGGGTCTTATTGATAAGCAGATAGTTTAATGCTAAGCTGTACGATACTCATAAGCGACTTCATATATTCCTATCCACCATCACCAGATATGAACCTTATCAAATAGTTGTGTAACATTTTGGATTAAAATTAAAAACAGATGCATCAAGAACAAAAATGATCTGAAAACTTTGTAGCATCGGGATCCATATCACCAGGAGTTTTACGAAATTGGGTGAAATCAATATCAAAGTATCGAGAGAGAAAGTTGTAATCGAACCCAATGGATACTTTACGATTCATTGGTTTCATATTTTCTGGATATTATTTTGATATACGAATATATTATGATATACGAATTATATTATATTAATACGAATTTTTATGCATTATAATTTCGATCTTGTGAATCCAGATCAGGGGTGGCCAAGCCAAACGATCTTGTGGGCCACTTTGGAAATGCATCCTAACCCCGCGGACCACATATAAAATTATATATCCCCCTATTAGATTTCGACACACTACAGATATTTTTTTGGAGTGAAAAATTGAAATAATGAGTTATTATTATTGTGTCTACTATTTACGTGGCTGAGGTCACTTAAAGTGAAACATATAACCTGTTATATTAGATGTTCCAAGATGCGCACGCATCATGAGTTCGCAGAATATAATTGAATTATTTTGCGCACTCATAACTGTAAACTCATAAATAAAACAGGCAATATCTGTCCTATATTCACAAGAATATTATTTTAAAATAAAAGTGACTTTTTTCTCATCATCTCGACAGCTAATTTTTGACACAGAGAAAGTATTTTAAAGTATTGATTAATACATTGGTTTTCACTACTTTGATCATTAAAAAATAAATATACTATATTTTGTAAAAGTATGATAAATCTCACGGGGCCGGTAAAATGTTCAAGGCGGGCCGCGGGTTGGCCACCCCTGATCTAGATAGTTCCTCGAGAAAAATGTCACGCAATTATATATTTTGATGAAAGCGAATTATGGACAGACACGTTACCCATATTCATCCCTAACGTACACTATACCACCTTGCTGCCTGGCACCATTCCCCTCTCCCAATTTGGAATGAACACCCCCCAAAGATAATCCAGAGGGTTCGTACTCTCCTCCCCTCCTCTTTAAGCCCGATTAAAGGACGTAAGTTTATGCTACCCCTCCGTGGCATAAGCAAGGGAGCTTTCGGTTCGGCTTCGCTTGTTGGATTTCAATCTCAGGTTCCCCAGTTGGGGGACCCAACATGATAACCACCAGACAACTCTGCTCCGAGCCCTGTCGTCTGGTCGTAATAATAATTGTTAGCAATTATTTCTGAAATTTGAAGAAGGATTTCTCGTAATTAATTTATTATTTATGAACACATTTTTTAAACTCTTATTAAACTTATTTTAATCTATTGCTCTGAAAGTTTGGCGGCAACTCTTTTGGTTTGGCAAGATCTGGTGGGGCCCATTTGGGTATATTTGAGTGGAAGATTTTAAGGGCTATCCTTGGAGGTGTTAACAAAATGATTGTTGGAGAAGACGGTACAACGCAGAAATTTATAAATTCTATAAAGACCCAGACGTTATCAAATTTATTAACATCAGTAGATTAAACTGAGCTGCTCATGTATTTAGAATGTATGATCTAAACCCCGTAAAAAGACTCGTTTTGGTAAGGCCGCAGGGAGAGGAAGAGGAAGAGGATGACCCAGGTTGCGATGGATAGACGCAGTTGAGAAGCATTTTGCTGTACTAGGGGTTCAGAATTAGAGCACCATTGTCCCCCAGAGGAATGCATGGAAATTTCTTCAAAAAAAAGCCTTGGCTCACTCTGGGCTGTCGTGCTATTGATGATGATGATGATGATGATAACACATTTGTAACAAAAGTAATAAAATAACAAAAGATTAACACGACTATCGATTATTGATAGAAGATTTTTTTTTCTGATTTAATTTAATCCTTTAAATATTGTGCGGGGTTGTAAAAAAATTTTTTATTTCAAAATTTTTAATAAAACTTTTAATTGAAAATTTGTTTTAAAAAGCTCATAAATTTGAAAACGTCCTAAATAATAATTGAAAATGAGAAATTAATTTTTGAATACTAAAGTTTGTAATTTTTAATGTAAAAAATGTATACCTTATTTATTTTTTTACACTTTTGCAACATGCTCAGTTAAAACTTAGCTTTCAAACTTTCAGAAGTGACTGAAGAGAAATCTTTATAATTCATTAAGGAAACGCAAAGGATAAAATGAACACAGAAATAATCTCAAGTAGGAATTAAAGTAAGAAATATATCTGAGGTTTTTTTTTATTAGTTTAATTTACTTAAGTAATAAATGCCAATCTTAGAATTAATATTTAAAAATTGTTAATAAGCTACAGATGTTTTTGTTTTACTTTTAGTGTAATATGTTGATTTATAATTGTTACCATAGATTTTTACTTAATTATTTTTATCTATATTAAGAAGAAAAGAAAGTCTCAAATTTTCTAAACATTTTTCTGAAAGAAAATGCCATGAATTGTTATACAATACACAATAATATTCGATCACTTTCAAAACAATACTTAAACTGCTGATATAAACTTTATTTTCAATATATGCACTAATCTAAAATTGTTGCAATGTTAATTGTAATTTTTAACTCAGTAATTTTTCCAAAATAGATAACTAACAAACTGTTATTGTTTTTAATCTTCATTTTATGTTTCATTTTATGTCAAGTGTTACATGTGCTTTAGTTGATTTATAATTTTTACTATACATTCTTACTTAATTATTTTTATCTATATAAATATTAAATTATTTTTTTCAAAAAATTTTCTGAAAGGCAATGATATTAATTGATATACAATTCATAATAATATTCGATCATTTTCAAAACTATACTTAAACTGCTGATACAAACTTTATTTTCAAAATACGCTCTAATCTAAATTTCTTGCTAATTGCAATTTTTACTTCGGTATTTTTCCAAAATAGATCACTACAAATTTTTGTTGCTTTTAATCTTCATTTTAGATTTCATTTTATGTCAAAAATAGTCCATAATTTATATTAAAATGTATATACAATAGGCAGTAATAAACTAATCTTCAGATATTTAAGTATAAAACATATTAATGAATATTTTTTTTAGATTAGACCTTTCATTCTTTAAAAAATACTATATGAAAATGAATAAATTGTATATCTTAAAAAAAAGGTAATAAGCTACATATGTTTTTAGTTGTTTTACTTTTCAGTTATATGCGCATTAGATGATATATATTTTTTACCATACATTTTTACTTAATTACTTTCCTCTTTATTACTATTAATTTTTTTTTTCTGAAAGACAATGATATGAATTGTTATACAATATACACTAACATTCAATCATTTTCAATACTGTACTTAAACTGCTGATACAAACTTTATTTTCAAAATACGCACTAATCTAAATTTCTTGTAATGTTAATTACAATTTTTACTTTGGTACTTCTTACTTTAGTTGTTTTTTTAATCTTAACTTTAGCTTTCATGTTATGAATAAAATATTTCATAATTTATATTAAAAGAATATACATTAAACATTAATAAATTAAATCAGCAGATATTTAAATATAAAACACATTAATAAGTAAATATTTTAGATTAGAGTTTTCATTCTAAAAAAGAAACCATATCAAAATGCATAAATTGTATATGTAAACAGCAACACTCCCAAAACTTATAAGAGCTAATTTAACATAAACATTATAAATGATTTTTAAAAAAATAACAGTACGCGTTGATTTTGTTTGATTTACAAATAAAAACTCATAATCAAAAAGGATTTCCCACGGTAGAGAAATTCAATTATAATTGGTTGCTTATTTCTTTTTCGTGGATCGTGTACAGTGAAGAGAGAGAGAATCAAACAACGGGATGTTTGTAGAATGAATTTAACAAAGGAAATTTAAAACACAGGGGCAGGTGATATCCAACACGCATTAGTCATTTGCAGAAAACTACTTAGCATATAGAAACCGAAACAATTAATCAATATACAGTGGTAGATCATAAATTATTTTAAAGGTAGGGAAACTACGAATGAGAACAAACCATGCTTTAGCTTAAGAATGGGAATGAGTCATGTCATGCTGGTGTTAGTCTTTAAAGAACAAATAAATATTGTCTACATTAAAATTAAATTCAATATGTTGCAATCAAGCCATGCTCTATGCAGATTTTTTTATATATTATGGATTTTGTTCTAATAACCCCGATTCGGTTAAAATTATGTCAGATTCGTGGCTCAGCAACAGCACGCACTGCTAGGGTGCAGGGTTCTAATCACGGTGTGAACATATCCCAACCCACCCCCATCAAATGAAAAAACATTTATTTTACCTAAATAGCATCTATTTTATCTGATTTTATCCTCTTCAGAAGATTATTTGTGATAACTTCTTATATGCTAGAAATTGTGACTAACACCAAACACAAAAACACAAAACACAAAAGTATATACACAAACACAAAACACAAAAGTTTTTAACACAAAACAACACAAAAGTATATACACAAACACTCAGGTATATATATATTATAATTAATTAATAATTTGATTATAATCAAAGTCCTACTTTCAAAATGCTGTAAAAATAGAACCACTCGTCACAATGAGTTCAGAATTTGAACTGAAGATACTTGAAGAAGGGGGAAACGGTATGGTATCAAAAAAAAAAGTTCCACCGATTTTTCCCATCCAATTTGGTATGAACTTGTCGTGGGGGATGGGCCTTCCACTCATAGTGTCACAGCTGTTGAATGACGTGGAAGTCATTTTTTTCCGTCAAAAAACTGAAACAATCCAGCACATTTACACTACAGTCGGTTTAATGTGCAACTCATGCCAAATACGTTATAATTTCGATTCCATATACCACTGGCAGCCGAATTCCCTTTCTTTATGTCGCTTACAGCGCCATCTATTAATACACTTTAGAATTGTTTTTGATGTCGTACCGCTTCCCCATCTTCAAGTATCTTCAGTTCCAATTTGAACTCATTGTGACGAGTGGTTTTATTTTTACAGCATTTTGAATGTGGGACATTAATTATAATCACCCTGTATATATGTATATATACATTTATATACGAGGAATGTTTGTTAAAAACCCCTTGTGCTTAAAGGTAATTGGCTATCCTTATTTCAAATAAAAAGAAAGAGATTTTAATTATTTAATAAGGATGGCAGGCAAAAAACACAATAGTGTAATTGCATTTTAATTTTTTGAGCTTCTACAGAACCAAGCAAATACAATATCGTCAATATTATTGTAAGGTATGGCATCTGCTGTTCTCCATGGTTTCAACTGAGAGCCGATGCTTAGGTATTGTTGCAAGTAAATAATTATCGATTCTCAGCACTTTGCCCCACTTGCCACTCCCTTTTAAGCAGAATTTTGTGCCCACTCTAGGCTAACTAGACTGCGACCTACAGTTTAACGTGGATTCCACCACCGCCAGGATTCCAACCCGAAGTCTGCGGTACCCAAGGCCTATTTAAGGCCAAGTTCTTCTATATTTATAACATTATTATTGTTGCTAAACCATTATATTTTATTCACATGTTTTATTTTTTCCCCCTCATCTTCACTTTTGAGAAATTTGCCAAAGATTTTCCAATGCATGTATGCCTAAGATAATTTGCATTTGTCAACATTTTTAGAAAGATTCGTGCATTTTTTTTTTTTGTTGTTGTTGTTATTGAAGTTCCTGACCTCATAGAAGGATAGCAGCCTGATGGCTAATTGGCTAGCGCTCTGGCCTTGGGTACCGCAGACTTCGGGTTGGAATCCTGGCGGTGGTGGAATCCACGTTAAACTGTAGGTCGCAGTCTAGTTAGCCTAGAGTGGGCACAAAATGACCGTAGACCTACAAATCAAACAAACATAGAAGGATAACAACTAATTCACACTTATTAAAAATAAAATTGTGCAAACGATCTGAATATTTCATATTTTTCAATAGAGTTAAAAAAAAGGACAGACATTACATTAATTTTTAACAAAAATAATTAAAAAATTACATTTAAAAATTAGCCTTTTAAAATCCACCTAAAATAATTTCGTACATAGTAAAACATTTTAGCATGAAAACAAAAAATATAAATTCTTTCATTTTTTTTCTATTAAAACATAATATTCACCAATGAAATTCTATATGAAAAAGGTATTATATGCTTAAGCGAAGAATTATTGAAAATCAAGGATATGAAATAATATAATAACATCAATAAAATTTAGTGAAATGAATTTGAATACATGTGATGAAAATCATTTATGAATATAAAGAAAAACTTTTTAAAGTTTTTTTATAACTTTATTTTATAATTTTACAATAGTATGTATCTTGACTGTGCAAAAAATATTTTTTTATACACAAAAGATTGAAAAGCAAATGTTTGTTTTATCATTAGATTAAGTTATTAATCAGAAATTACTAAACCCTTTTATAATTATCAATAAATACAAGGAAAGTGACTGAGGGTTTGATTTGTCGCTCTACGATCATTTTGTGCACACGAGGGCTAAACAGACAGGGACCGACAGTTTAAAGTGGATTCCGAACTACTCACAAACACCCATGCCAGGATTTGAATCTGGAACCTGGAGTACCAAAGGCCAGAGAGCTATACACTTGGCGGCTGATGGAGATTTTATGTTTGAATCTTGTAATTCTTAATTTTATATATTTCAAGTGAAACAAACTTTTGAAATTAATTAACGGATACTCTTATATAATACTTTTTAATTTAATCCGTAACATTTTCAAAACCTTTTTCTGGGGAGAAAGAAAGAGAAATTAGAAATTATCACCACTCTTTTAAGAACTTAATATTCCATCAGCTTACTGATTTGTAAAGCAAAGATCTGTATATTTCAAATGAAACACATATCTGAAATTTAGAAAAGGATACTCTTATATAATACTTTTAAAATTTAATCAGTAACATTTTCAAAGCTTTTTTCAGTGGAGAAAGAAAGAGAAACTTAGAAAGTACCCCCACTCTTTTAAGAACTTAATATTCCATCAGCTTTACTGATGATTTGTAAAGATACTAAAGATCTAAAGTTGTTCAAACGATTCTGTTTAAGAGGAGCCTTCATCTGCTTTTACCTCAAACCAAATCACAACCTTAACCGTTTAGCAACTACCATCCCTCTAATGAAGTTCTGGTACGGGGACGGATTGCCGGGGCCCAAAGCTCCCCAACACTTCAAACGCCACAAGAAAATCACCGCCGATAACCCCACAAACCCATAAAAAAAGAAATCACGGAGCGAACCGAATTAATTCACGCTCCCTTGCAAAATGCCCTACCCGTTAATTAGGCTGTGGATGAGTTCATCGCTTCCCCACATCAAAGCGCGGGAGCCACTCAACCATTCCTGCGGCAGCCAGTGCGGTAGGTTCCCGGCGGGACCGAGGGAGAAAAGCGTACTAGGGTTTCTCTCTTTCATTTCTGAATGTGGTCACAGATATTGCCCTGAAAGTCGTTTTCCCATCATTGCATTCAGGCTGGACCGGCTGGTAAACCTCAAGGGGCGAGAGGGAAGAGATGGAATCGACTTGGTTGAAAGTTGTTCAGGATTATTCGGATAAAATAGTTGGGATAGAAGGCAGTAAAAAGATGAATATTTAGTTGTGTGTGACGAACGGCGAGGTTCAATGAATGATTTTGGAAACTTTTAGTTTTGATATTCACTAAAGATAACATAAAATTATCGAAATGCGCTGTCAAATAATTAGTAAAATATTTGCTAACATTTACCGATCTTCTTTAATATGCATAGATTTTCCACCGTTTATACGGATTAAAAGCCAATTTTCGGTATAATTTTTGAAAGATTAGGATTGCTTTTTTTAAATAAGTATTTTATTAAAACAAATATTAAAAAAAAAGTACCAAGTTTCACCACTCATCTATATTTTACAATACAAGATTTTTCAGAATCTATTGTTTCCTAAAGAATTGTTTAAAAGATTTCCTTAAAGAATTGTTTAAAAGATCGTTTCCTTAAAGAATTGTTTAAAATATTGTTTCCTTAAAGAATTATTTAAAATATTATTTCCTTAAAGAATTGCTTAAAAGATGGCTTCCTTAAAGAATTGTCTAAGAGATGGTTTCCTTAAAGAATTGTTTTAAAGATTGTTTTCTTAAAGAATTGTTTAAAATATTGTTTTCTTAAAGAATTGTTTAAAAGATTTCCTTAAAGAATTGTTTAAAAGATTATTTCCTTATAGAATTGTTTAAAAGATTGCTTCCTTATGAGTTTTAAATAATGCTAAAAAGTACATCTAGATTGTAACATGATATACTATTTATGAAGTGAATTAACTGATAAAATTTTACTGATGAAATTTTTAAATGGTAGGAGAAATACCAGCAACAACAAAAAAAAAAAAGAATTAAAAGTTGATGTGTGAATTTAATAAGAATATATTGGAATTTAGATTAATATTTCAGTTATTAAAAAGGTTAGCAGATACAAATACCAATAGTTCTATAAATTTTCACTTACAGACTACAGTTAACTAAAAGAACTACAATTAGAAATTTATACTTACAGTTAAACTGAAATGATTAGATTTATTCTTGCAGTTATTAAAGTTATACTTGTATTTAAATTTCATTTTACCGTAATTGCATTAAATTAGAATAAGCAAGTTTTCAGTCACCTGAAATGAAATGATAAGTAATTAATGATCAACTTTCTGAAGAAATGATTTAGAACGTTAAAACATGCTGAAAACATTACAAAAAAATCTTTTAACTTATTTAAAAAAACTGCATTAAATTGGATTTTTGAGCGTTAATTTTATCCAGTTGATCATGCTATTCATGTCTAGTTTTATTTCTTTGCAATTTAATTAATTTTGTTATGTGCTAAGCTGAGTATAGCTATTTATTATTATTTAAATAAAATACCACTTCTAAATAAAGGTTTAAAGGTCTAAGATCCATAATTTTTATGCAAGTTTGATTTAAAATATCATTAAGAAAAAAAAACCTGAAAGACAAATAAATTAATCATGATTTCTGAAGGTGAGATCAATGTACATTTTAACTTTTCAAATAAGTTATAAATGAAAATTTTAAATTGTTCTAGAAACATTCGTTAAAGTAAATGATCATATAAATCTGATAATATAACTCAGATCTAGTATTCATTGTAAATTCATTAAGAAAATCAAAGATAATAATCTTATTATTTATACTTAAAAAAGTAGTTTAGTTGATGAATTATAAAATTTTAATTATTCACAATTCGCTCAGACAACATATTCCACCTAACATTATTGCTATACAGTTATTTTGAACTAATAAAATTCGTTTAAAATCAGTAAAAATAAAATTGTTTAAATTTAACTAATCTAGGAAAATCCTACTATTAAGTGATTGAGATTACTTTAAATTTCAAAACTATCACAAAAAACTGCAAAAAAAGTAATAAATAAAAATAAAAATTAACCATTAATTTCTTTTCATTAAAAATATTAAAAATTTTCTTAGGAATTATAGATTTAAAAATTAGGCAATTTGAAAAATAAAGTTAATCTTCATATTTATTATTAAAAATATATTTCGCATTACCTTTAAGATTTTCCGTAATAAATAAATATCGTAACAACATTTTCGATTATCATTAGAATAAATTTTATTTTAAAGAAATTTTGTTAGATCAAAATAATTGGAATATAATAAATTATCGTCATAATCATCATCATACAAATAAACTCGTGAATACCAAATTTTTAAAACCATTATATCAACAATTTCATTAATGATGCATTCATAAATTAATTAATAAAGATTCGTATAATAGCTAAATAAGAGGCCAAGATCACATCTTTTATGTGTCAAAAATCATAAAAAAAACCAGAATGTAATTAGTACAAATAGATCTGGTTTGAACACAGCGTAGCAAAATTAACAAAATTGCCTAGATAATTGTCTTTATTAAATATCATTCGATTGTTTGAATATTGTACAGAATAATAAATATTCTTAGTAGTTCAAGGTAATCGAGAATTAATCAAATATTATTTGTAAAATTAAAATAAGCAAAAAAAAAAAAAAAAAAAAAAAAAAAAAAAAAAATTTTTTTTTTTTTTGATTTTTAATGCCTTAGTTAAAATATATTAAAATTACTCTAGATAGTTAAAAATAATCACTTCTTTCAATTCAGATATGATTATGTTTAGGCATATTACATCATTATGATTTAAAATAATGCCGAATGAATGATAGGCAAATCCTATCATTGATGTTACTATGTTATCCTGTGTTATCCTATGTTACTCCAAGATCAACAGCAAGTGTTCTAGCAGTTATTGTTGGGTTAGCTTTAACTTTTGCCTTTAGAACATCATTACAAGCGATACTTTCAAAACTTTTTACTGGGCATTTTTTAATCTCATATCTCCTGATCTGAGCTTTTCAAAGCATTGTCATCATTGTGACTACTTTAGCTGCATCATTCCACATTCCTCATTAATGTTTCGTGTTGTTTGTGTAACAGAATGTCCAAATTTAAATTCATGCAGTCATGAGTAGAAAAACTAAATTCTTGTTCTATAAAACCCTTATTAGACCTATTTTGGTCTATGATTCTAATACTTGGATTCTACTACAAATAGGCCCATTTGGGTCTATTTGAGCGGAAGATTTTAAGGGCTATTCTTTGAGGTGTTAGAGAAAGTGATTGTTGGAAAAGAGGTACAACGCAGAAATTTATAAATGCTGTAAAGACTATAAAATTTATTAAGATTAATAGATTAAACTGGACTGCTCATATATTTAGAAGGAATGATTTAAACCCTGTAAAAAGGCTCGTTTTGGCAAAGCTACAGGGACAAAGAGGAAGAGGACGACCCAAGTTGAGATGGATAAACGCAGTTGAAAACGATTTTACTCTACTAAAGGTTAAGAATTGGAGGACCCTTGTGACCCAGAAGAATGCATGGAAATCTGTTTAAAGGAAAGCCTTGGCCCAGTCTGTGCTATTGATGGGGAGGATTTTCATACAGAAAAATTATACGTATTTTGTATAGTAAATATTATATGAATAATTTCTATTTGCTTAAGATTTTCTAAAAATTTCAATACATATATGCGAACAAAATACCCCATTAGACAAAGGAATAAGCAATAAAATGATATAGAGCACTCTTATTTAACTTTATATATATATTATAGAACGTCAAGTAATATTAAAAGTTTACTTCATGTGAAAAAACCTAATAATAATACACTATAATAGCGTTTATTTACTAGAAAATACGATATTGTCTTTAGCAATAACTTTAAAATACTGCTCAAAATTATTTACAACCTTTCCTTTCTTATTGTTGTTGTTGTTGTTGTTGCTTATCCCCTTGATTTAGAATCCTAAACCAAGTCCAGTAGATCATGCTGCATCAATAGATCGTAAACTGTCCTCCCCTCATTCAACAGTTGCCTCACAGAGGCACCAATACAATCTATGAGATGAGAGGGAGATGCGATGGTCGAACAATGACAAAGGGCATATGTCTTCTCGTCTCCATTGAAGGTCAAACTCTTAATGTGGCCAGTCCTTAGTCTAGCTAAAACCGTCTGAGCAGGTCTAGCAACCTTTCTTATTGTAAACTGTATAAAGACAGCTAGCCTAATAGTACGTCTTGCGATTCTGAACCAAATTCACTGCATTGTCGTCTAACCACATACACAATTTCCTTCTATTGACATAATTTCTCCATTTCTTTCCGATTACACATGATGCATTTATAATAATAACACACTACAAAGTACCCAAGAGACAATTAATACTTTGACGTTTCCGAAAAAGGACCACGAATTAATAATCCGATAATATAATCAATCTAATGCATCTAAAAGAGAGAAGCAGAAATGAAAACGCAGACGATAGACAGGTGTTCGAACGCATTGTGGAACGTTCCTCCACCCTTAGAATGGAATCTCAAGATGTAATCACCGAGAGAGAAAATCGTTAGGTCCCACATAATTATCACAAAGCAGCCTCACAACTGCAGAAGGACGGTAAAATAATCCCTAATCAATCGTCGATTGGACAATTATGTATCACATCAATGAGAATACAAGGGGAGGGTAAAAGAATAAGAATAAAAATCGAACTCAGAGAAAAGAATTCGATGGTTCTAAAGCATCGTTAGTCGTATTTATGTGTCGGGGTCTGGGATGGTAAGGGGGGGATTGAATCTTTACGAATTTTAGAACGATGGCTGCTGGAGCAATTAGTAAACCAGTGTACAATCAAGAGACAGAAAATGGGTTTTGATTGCGATAAAGATGATTTACGCGCGCACCCTGTACATTTTACCAAACACTGTTTTTCCAGTTCAATTCATTTGGTTTTATAGTGATTGAGATCGCCATTTGTATTCATACTGTGGTATGTTTTGGATTTAGGAGTGATTACTTATTCCTTTTCATTGCCTATTAAGGAAGGTGATTAGGATGTTGTCCGGCGAAATTTGCATCGATCGCAACGAAAAAGATCGGAGTTGACTTGCTTGCTACACTTTGAGCACGTGTAAGCAATAACTAAAAAAGGCTGCTGCATGCGAAATTTTATTGATTCTTTGAATGGTATTTGTAACAACGTTTCTGTAGCTCTATTAGATGTATTATTAATAAGACCATCCATTTCTTTAAACGCCGCCTTTATCACTAATAAGTAAAAGATTTTGCTCAAGCAAATGTATACTACTATGCCCAAAAAGAAGGACCAATTATTTTTTTTTTTCAAAAACTCTTTATTTATTATATAAATTTATTTCATCGCCTTCAAAGTAATCCCCTCCGGACACAATGCACTTATGACAACTTTTTTTTCCAATCCTCAACGCATGCTAAAAAGTCATCGGCAGGGGTGGCCTTCAAAGCGCTCGGCGATTCACGTTGAATCTCTTCAGTCGACTCAAAACGATGTCCCCGGAGTGGTCTTTTGAGTTCAGGGAATAGCCAGAAATAGAAACACCCAAATTAGAATTGACCGCTCCTTTTTTGAAATTACTTAGTATTCTGTAAAATACTACTATGCCCAAAAAGTAAGATCAATTATTATGCATATGAGCATTCAGTACTTTTGGTATCAATCGAGATTTGACGCGTTTGTTTGACACGTTGCTGATGATGTTGAAATTCCAACATCATCAGCAATGTCTCTAATTGAAAATCGACGGTTTGAAAGTACCAAATCTTTAATTTTTTGGACGTGAGTTTCATCGGTTGAGGTTGAAGGTCGACCAGAGGGCTCTTCGCCTTCAACGCGTTCTCTGCCGTCTTTGAACTGTCTATACCTCTTCTAAAAATTTCTTTCCGGTACAGGAATGCTCACCGAATGCCTTCTGCAACATTCAATACGTTTCCGTAAGCAAAATTTAACGCAAATTCTTTACTCAATCAATTCAGACATTTCACAAATCGCCGGAATCAATTTTAGCTTCTCACAAAGCCAAGCGTAACTCAAACACTAGTGAATATTTTGACGTCGAACTTCAGACAGATCTCAAGGACAGTGTCAGCAACCTAAAAAAGAAGAAGAAGAAAAATTGAAATTTCACAAGCTCCGGGAATTTTAAATTGAAAATTGGGCTCATTTTTGGGACACAGTAGTACATGTTGCGCGCAAATTTCCTTCTGCACGAGTATCTTTTTAAGTCAATTAAAAGAACATTTTAATGTAATTTCATCATCCAATATCTGAAAGTAATATTTAAAAAATAATAACTGAATTTCTGTTATTAATTATAAATTTAGGAATGCTTTTATTTCAGGGTGTCCTTGGATGTTATTATAGTTCTATAAAATATTTGCTTAATATTTTTATAACTCATTTCATAAATGACACGAGTTTTTTAAAAAAATTAATAATTTTTTATTGTAGTGCTAAAACTCATTTTCGAATAAATTAATAAATAATAATACTAATAAACAAATAAATTTTGGTATTTTAAAGAGGTTTAATAATTAGTAAATAAAGAATAAGAATATAAATTCTATATCAATACGTTATACAATTCAGAGAAATGATTTCAAATATTTATCAAAATTACAAAAGTTTTAAACCATGCATTAATAATAAACTTAAATACAAAAAAACATAGTATATTTAATATATATGCATTATGTAAATTATTATATTTATGTTTGGTTTGGATTGTCGCTCTACGGTCATCTTGTGCACACGAGGATTAAACAGACCGGGGCCTGCAGCTTAACGTGGATTCCAAACCACTAACAAGCATTCATGCCACCGCCAGGATTCGAACCAGAAAGCCCGTGATACCAAAGGCCAGAGCTATAGGCGATTGGCTATCAGGCCGCAAAATATATTTAGGAGGTTAGGAGACCTATTTCTTTTTAACTGTTATCGATTTTAACCGGGAAAATTCAGTTACGATCAATCCCTAACAAATAAGTTCACAATGATTAATGTTAAGTAGACATGTAGTGAATGTATATGTATATAATTAATATGAAATAAAAGTGTATTATTTAGAAATTTACAATTTCATTTGAAAAAATGATTAATAGGAAAATCTGTTTTCATGTATGATACTAAGTAATAATATGGAATTGTATACGCCGACAAAGATTATAAATTTTCAGTATATGAATTCATAGTATGTTGCCTTACTAATTTAAATATGAAAAAGGTGATTCACATATATATATAGAAATCCAAAAGATCAAAGACATCTTAATTTTTTTAATATTAAGATGGCTCACGGCTAAAATTCTTTTAAAGCTTCCTAATTTTTAAAATTAAAATAAGTTTACAGAAATATAATTTCATTCTTAAAACAGTTTTTTTAAACGAAGGATTTTAAAATTTGTCTGTAATTTTATGACATTTCTAATTTTTTTAATTTTTTTTTATTTCTATTAAAATTATACCTTTTAACTGAAATGACAAATAAAAAGAAAACTAATGATTTAAAGAAGAATCTATTAAATCATTAGCTCTGATCCTAATAGATAGAATGAAAATTGGTATTTGACTACAACGGCAAACATAGTTTTTATGTTTATTCATCTACTTTTTTCAATAAAGTTAATAAAATTTCAAAATAATTCTGTGAAAAAATAACGCATTATTAATGAGATAATATAGTTTTAAAAATAATTAGTTTTTTTTAAAATCATTTTTGAGGAAAGGTAAATATTTAACAATTTCTTATGTAAAAGGGAAAATTAAATTCTTATTAAAATATCCGCTTTGAAAAATGTGAATAAAAGATAAATGCTTTAAAAAAAATTATGCGAGAAATATGTATTATGAAACATGTGCATAGACAGAAGGCCCGATGGCCAAGTGGCTAGCGCTCGGTACCACACGTTTCGGGTGCGAGTCCCGGCGGTACCATGGATGTTTATAGTGGTTTGGTGATTCACATATATAAGAAATAGAGGTGTGTTACACGTGTCCCCTGGGTAGTGCTGAATGAGTAACAGAGGTGCAGCCCTTGCTTATGGCATAAAGATTAACTATCCCTGTATTGCCAGCTTCATTAGAACAACAACATGTGCGTAGACAATTTGTATATCTAACTATTTACAAGATTGTTAAGAACAATAAAATTAAAAAAAAACTTTTTGCAATAAAAATAAATTTTTAAAATAATTCCAGCAAAAATGCCTCAAAACTTTGCAATTTCACAATCTAATTTCAGTTTTCTTCTTTTTGTGTAATAAATAGAAAATATGAAAATCAGACGTTTATGCCAAGAATTTATATTTTTAATCAAAATAGAAAAAATATTACGTAGCAGTTTACGGAGCAATCTCAAAATTTTGCAATTCTTTTTGTCATACTTCATTAACAAAGTAAAATATGTAAACTCTTCCACTACGACACAGTTTCAGATTCGACAATAATTAATCATTTCCTAGAAAATATTGAATATCGTGAATGTATTTGCCCTGTACATCTAAGTACAGTGATCAATAGGTGCAATTATAGAGTTTTAAGATATGATTCATTGGATGATTTGCATTAGCAATGTAAAAAGTCGTCCATACAATGAATTTCCCCGACTTGAGGAGGATTTTAAAATTCTTTGTACTTTTTATTACGTTACATGTTAAAATTATGCATACATTTTCAAAGAAACATGATCTAAGTATGTATAATTAGTTAGGTAAACCAACAGTAGTCTTTTATTAAAAAGCGATTTACGTTGTCCCTACGGCGACTAGGATGTCAATGTTTGATAAAAAAAAAAACTTCTTTTGATCTGATATATCTGTAGGAATAAAATTAAACACAGCAACAAAAATTAAAAATTTGGAAAATCTCGCGATCTGCAAAAGTAAAATATTAAAAGGACACTTTATATAAATGGAATAAAATTAAGTAAATACATGCAATAAAAGATTTAATGCTTTTATTTTGCAGTAATTTTATAGTAAAGTACTTTTAAGGTAATTTAAATATTGGTTTGGTTTGCTGCTCTACGGTCATTTTGTGCACACATTAGGCAAATTAAACCAGGACCTACAGTTTAACGCGGATACCGAACCATTAACAAATATCCATGCCACCGCCAGGATTCGAGCCTGAAGCCTGTGGTACCAAAGGCCAGAGTGCTAGCCAATTGGCCATCAGACCGCTTTAAATGCAGGAGAATAATTTATTATTTATTCGATACAAATTATTATTTTATAAAAAATTAATGCAATGTTTAAAAACTAGTAAAATTAACATTCTCTCCTAATTTTTGTTTCTTTATTGTTATTTAATTTACCGTTATCTAAGAAGAGAAAAAAACCTATATGCCAAAATAGAAAATAAAGTTTAATTCATGAATTTTAATTTTGGAAAGTGTGACATAATTAATTTACGCAATCTTTGTTATAATGCTTCCTTAATTCAGTTTAATTGAAGACTTGAAGTTTTTTTTAAATGTATAAATATTAATATTTTAACTATCCTCACATTAAAATTGTTAAATGCTCAGAAGTTATATTAATAGAAAATAAACACGTATAAAATGTAGTCTTGTTATAATAATAAATTACTATAAATTTTAATCAATTTTATGTAACTTGCATAAACCAAAACAATTATTATTGCAGCATTTTTACTCTACATTAGTTATAAAAGCACAATTTAAACATTTAACGAAATTTCTTGAAAACATGCATGTTACGGAATTAATATTCGCATGGATTCAAGAAATTTTTTTTTTTATCAGACTGGTACATATGTCAATAATTATGAAACAGATAAAACACTTGTTAAACAGCAGAATAATTTTAAAGCTGCCATTGATACTATATTATTATAGCAAAATCTATTTTAAATTATAAATAATACATAAAAAAAAACAGATGAAACAATATCAAAAGACATGATTTAGATACAGAAAAATAGGGGCCTGATGGTCGAGTGTCTAGCTCGGTACCACACGTTTCAGGTTCAAGTCCCGGCGGTGCCATGGATGTTTGCAGTGGTTCGGAATCCACTTTAAGCCGTAATTCCCGGTCTAACAGGATCGTAGAGCATTGCGGGGTATTGCTACTAAGCATCCGTTGCTTATCTTCAAGCTACACACACACCCTGTGTAGTGCTAAATGAGTAACGTAGATGCAGCCCTTGCTTATGGCATAAAAGACAACTGTCTAAATATTTGGCAGCTGCATTAGGGGAAAAAATATACAGAAAAATAGCACATTAATTAAGACATAATAACATAAACATAACATAACAAATAACTTTTTTATAATGTCGTATAGTAAACGGTAATTTGATCTGTGATTTTATACGCATATAGCTGTCCAACTTGAATTCGTTATAAATAAGCATTTTTTTAGATGGAATTTTGGTACTATATATTATTGAACAATAAATGAGTAATTAATATGTGTTTTCTAATAACTAATTAAATAAAAGAATTAAAATTAAAGTTCTTCCGTATCTGCAGAGCTTAATTTCCTATTTTTATTAACACCGTTTAACTAATTTTTATTAAAATCATTAATAAAAATAATAAAAAAAAAAAAAAAAAAAAACGTTTTTTTTATTTTGTTCCTTCTGCACATCATAATAACTTAAATATTGCAAAAAAGATCCTTTTCTCCCGACAGTCCTTGAAAAAAATAATTCCCAAGAAAACCACAAAAGACATTAGTAAAATTATCTTTTTTGATTTCAGTTTCACTTAAAAGTTTTAAATTTAACATTTTTAACCACAGACATTTATTTTCGTCTTGTGAATGTAAGTATCAGAAGAAGGAGCATTTGTTCAACATTAAAGTAAAGGGACTTCAGAATTATGCGAAATAGACTATTGCAGCACTAAAATTCCAAAATGATATTTTATAAAGCTACTTTATAAATCACATGTAAAACTGATCAGTGTTCATATTACATAAATATTTTTAAAAAAGTTGGATTTTATTCCATTTTCTTCTTTCTGAAGTAGAGAAGGAGGGAATTAACTTTCCTATGCACTTATTCCTATTTTTTCCACCTCATTGCAGGGTTAGCATTGGTCTTTGGCGCTGTTGAGAGTAATGTAAGACGAATGTTCATAAAACTTAACCGTAAACGAATGCTCATATGTTCAACCTAACCTAAGACGAATATGTAAACCAAGGGTGGCCACCCCAAATAATATTGCGGGCCACTTTGGAAATAACTCCCTAACTCCGCGGGCAGCATATAAAATTATATAACCCCCATGTTAAATTTAGACCCACTGCAGACATTTTTTTTGAAGAGAATATTTGAAACATAATGAGTTATTATTTTTGTGTTTAGTGTTATTCTTACATGTAAATATAGATAATATAATAATAAGGATTATTGCACATTACGCACATTGTGAAGAAATATAAAACACTAAAAATAAAATATAAAAATTTTTTTTTTAGCGAAATAAAAAATAAAAAAAAATCATTAAAAGATATTTATTTTACTAGTGCGATATTAGTTTCACTAAACTATCTTTCACTCAACTTTTGCAAATCGATCTCAATTTGGTATTTGTACATCTTAATTGGTGTTGCAGAGCTTCGCAGGTGTAAGTTGAATCACAAGAGTTAAAAATTTCAACTAAGAATCTGGTTTGCTCTGCTATTAACAATCAACTGTATGTTTCTAGGGTTGGTCTCTGAGGTCACTAAAAATGAAACACAGAACCTGTTATATTAGATGTTCCAAGATGAAAGCGCATCATGAGCTCGCAGAATATAATTTAAATATCCTGCCAACTCATAATTGTAAACCCATGAATAAAACAGGCAATATCTGTCATATATTCGTAAGAATATTATTTTAGAATCAAAGTTAATTTTTTCTCATAATTTTGGCAATTAATATTTGAATATATGGATGCATACATAGTGTATTATTTAATACATTGGTTTTCACTACTATGGCCATTATAAAATAAATATATTTTGTAAAACTGTGATAAATCTCACGGGCCGGAAAAATATTCAAGGCGGGCCGCAGGTTGACCACCCCTGGTTTAAATCTAAGACGATTGTTCATATGGGCTCTATCTGAGAAAAATTCACACTGCTACTTTTCTCTGAGCCTAGACAAAGAACTTTTCCAGTACACAAACTGATTGTACATCTCTGGTATAAACACTGAACTTTTGATTCGGTTTCCGTTCTAAAAAGGGGTAAGGGCTTTTAATTGGACTCCATTAATTTAGAATTCAGAACACTAATAATCAAATTGTCACTATTCTCTCAATTATTTCGTACAAATTAAGAGACAATGAGAATGATAGTTTTTTAACAGAAAAATAGATTAAAAATAACCTTAATTTCTTTTATAAATTAAAAAATAATTTTGAATATTTTGAGAACATTTTGCATTTTAGAGCACACATACACGCATCCTTCATAAATGAAGACGAAATCGCCAAACAGTACATATTCCATTTTCCGATATAGTGGAATCCTATTCAAATGCGAGCGCGATTCACATTGAAACAGGTAGAAACTGAAATAATATAACTAGTTTATTAAGGGATACCTCCTTTAGAAAATGAAAAGAAAGAGAGAGAGAGAGAGGGGGGTATGCCAAACCAACCAACCTAGTCCATTTTCCGATATCATGTAATCATATTCAAATGCAAGCGTGATTCAGAATCAAACAGGTAAAAACTAAAATAATACAGCTGGTTTATTAAGGGATATCTCCTTTAAGAAATGAAAAGAAAGATAATAAGAAATCAAGCAAATCAACATTATTTTCCATTGAAAACCCTTAATTTCTTTTTTAAATTACAAAATAATTTTGAATCTTTGTGCACATTTTGCATTTTAGAGCACAAATGCACGCATCCTCCATAAATGAAAACGAAATCGCCAAACAGTACATATTCCATTTTCCGATATCATGGACAGCAATCTAAATTATAAAATTATATTCAATATTCTTTTGGCATCGACAACTGGTCCCTGATTGTAACGAATTTTAACTTAAATTCTCTTAATTTTAACTTTTTATTTTATATCTTACTTTTATTTATTATTAATATTTAAAAAAAAAATTTTAGAGTACCATTTTAAATTTATTGAAACTTTATTTTTTATAACCATTACTGACCTAAAGCAGCTAACATAATTTTAATTTTAAATATATATATGAATTAAGATGAGGAGGTTAAGGGGTCTATCCCTATTAGTACTCCGTAATCGGTACGCCAGTTTGCCAGTTGCCAGTATCCAAATGCGAGCACGATTCACATTCAAACAGGTCAAACCTGAGTTAATATAGCTAGTTTATTAAGAGATATCTCTTTTAATAAATGAAAAGAAAGAGAGTAAGGGCTATGCCAAACAATTCCATGCCAATAGATTCTATTACAAAGATTCCATTTACAAAGAATGCAATAGATTCCATTTTCCGATATCATGGAATCATGTCCAAATGCTGCGAGATTAACGTACAAACAGGTAAAAACTCAGATGATATGAAAGGGATATCTCCTGTAGGAAATGCAAAGAACTAGAGCGTAAGGGGTAAATGCCAAACAAACCAACACCTCAGACACAAAAGATCAATGCCTTCGAATCCCACCGAGCCACACCATCTTTCTCTTCGAATTAATTTCGCGAAGCCTTTTCCCTATCATTTATCTTTTGCAAACGATTATTAACCAGGGACATGAAGTAATCGTGGCTAATACGTTAGAGAAGTGGCTCTATTTTACTGCCCGATCTTGTCTCTTTAGATTTAGGCCCGGTCCGATGCGGGCAGGAGGGTTGGGGAAAGAGAGACGCGACTTGAATTTCAATGGGGCCTATTACGCGGCGAGGAGATGGGCAAAAGTGTCTCGAGAAGTCGGAATTATAGATTAAATGAATTCGCGGACTCCCCTCCGGGTTCGTTTGCAGAAACAGCTTCTGTTTCTTTCTTGCGCGGAGTGAGAAGGGCCTCTGTTCTCCCCGATGATCGGGTTCTTCTTTTGATAGGGCCTTTTTCTTCGGCTCCATAAATCAGCTGGCTTTTTTGTTCTTTTCTTTTTCGTTCCGATTCTCATTTCATTCAGTAATGTAGTGCTGTGTATTAAGTTGATTTATTTGGACGTGGGGTGGCTGGAATAGTTTAGGCCTTTAAGCCTCGAAGGTTCATGGCTTTTCGGTTGTCTCAAATTGTTCTTTTGGAATTCAACGTTTGACTGAGTGTTGTAATTAAATGATGCTGTAATATTTATTGAGTTTTAAAAGGTTTACAGAAATGTAAAATGTATTAGTAATAGGACAAGAAAATGAGTTTGGGTTTAAAATGCATTAATTAGATATCATGTAAATTAAATGTTGGGCTGAGTGACGAGCGACTAGTGACTAGTGCTCTAGTGCTCGATGCCACAAGTTTGGGGTTCAAGTAACGTAATATAACGTAAAGTTCTCGCCAATATAAACAATGCCTACGTTCAACTTTCAGAAAAGAATGAGTTAACTTTGAAATACAATGCGTTTATCATTTACAATTAAGAGAAGAAAAACTAATTGTTGGGCTCTTCAACCTATCCGGCGAATAAGTGGCCACACTAAAAGTAGCAGAGCGAAGTGGGAGCCATATACAAATTAAAAAAATGATATAAACTGTTACATGTTGAGCATGCTTTCTCATTGATTTAGTAACAAATATAAACTCATGTTTGTGAAAATTGCAACACCATGAAGGACTTACGCGAGTGAGCTGAAATTTTCAGGAAATGCAAATTAGCGCATGATATGCAAATGATTAGAATTTCAAATCCGTAGCGCATGCGTATGCTGAGCAGCGCCCTCTGAACGGCGGATGGATCCGAATAAATAGACGGCTGTAGCGAGGCGTATATGGTTATTGGTGGTTATCTGCTAGTGGTAAACGTTAGCTCAATCGTTACTTATGCCTCTTTGACGAAAGAGAGCGAGATTTCAACAACTTACAGAGTTTGAACGACGGAGAATCATCGACCTTCGTGAAGCTGGATTGTCTTATCGTGCAGTAGCCGCTCGTGTGCAGCGTAACAGCAGCACAGTGATGCGTCTTTGGAAGCAGTGGACGGACGAGTGTCGGACAACTCGGAAATCCGGGAGTGGACTCCGAAATGTGACGTCAGCTCGCGATGATAGGCACTTGGTCCGCATAGCGCTGACGGACCGTACAGCTTCCTCTAGACAATTGGCAGCATAGTGGTCAATAGCTACAGGTGTTTCATTGTGTGCTTCATCAATTCGTAGAAGTCTGCTGCAGTGTGGACTGCGCGCAAGGACTCCTTTATACAGGATCCCTCTCATGCTAAACCATCGCCGCCTGCGGCTACAATGGGCCGCTCAGCATAGAGACTGGCCTGCTGATTGGCAGCATGTCGTGTTTTCTGACGAATCCCGCTTTAATTTGTGGTACCATGATGGCCGCATTCGTGTTAGACACTATGCCGGTGAACGCCACCTTCCGGAGTGCATTATCGAACGCCATAGTGGACGAACACCCGGAGTTATGGTCTGGGGTGCCTTAGCATATCATGGACGATCTCAATTGCTAAGAATTGTGGGCAATCTGAACAGCAACCGGTACATCAGTGAAGTTCTACAGCCCCAAGCTGTTCCCTTCCTTCAAAGCTTGCCAGGCGCTGTATTTCAACAGGACAATGTCCGCCCTCATTCGCTAGGACTATTCAGTCCTTCTTTGCAACGTAGCTGGTACAGCTTCTTCCTTGGCCTGCGTATTCCCCGGATATGTCGCCGATTGAACATGTGTGAGATTTCGTTGGTCGGCGTCTCGCTCGTGATCCTCGTCCTGTTGCTTCTGCAGACGAACTTTGGGTGCGCATACAAACAATATGGAATGCTCTTCATCAGGAAGACATTCAAAATTTGTTTGACTCCATGCCACGTCGTGTAGCAGCACTTATTGCGGCGCGTGGTGGCTACACAAAATACTGATTCCGATCTCTTGTTATTGTTTGTTTGCTTTGAACATTTAATCATTTATTTGTACCACTACCACTCAACTCTGTATTAAATTTCATTCAATTATAACGATTCCTTCATGGTGTTGCAATTTTCACAAACATGAGTATAAATTAATCACCTAATGCTGCTAGCTTCACAAGATTTATACATTGTAATTAAGTTACAATACCACTAAAATATTCAAAAATATATAATGTGTATAATGCTTTAAAGCTATTATTATGTAGGGGCCTGATGGCAGGGTGACTACAGTTACGGCGCTCTGTGCCACAAGTTTTGTGTTCCAGTCCAAGTGGTGAAATGGATGTTTGTAGTGGGTCGCAATCCATTTCAAACCCTAGGTCACGGTCTAACATGACTGTTAGGCGTAGGGCTGACAACCTTACCCCATAAAAATAAAAAAAAAGGAGGCCTGTCTCCAAATCTGCCAGCAAGCAGACGGTCTTGGCCCACCATTGCGCTGTTGCGCAAATGAAAAAATTAAATGCTTAAAGATTTTTCTAAAATTCACCGTAATTAATATATATATATAAATGTACATCACATTTACACGCTATTATTATTATTTACACGTTATTTTTATTGTGCTAATATATCCCCATAACAAGATTACAGGAATATTATTATAATGCAAAAGGTTTTGGAAGAAATACATTTAGTTATAAAGGTTAACATAAATAATGTGATTATGAATACAATACAATAAAATTTCTATTTAGTTACTAATTCCAATCATCATTTTAATTTATCGCAATGAGAATTTTATGACATTAATGAGTGCATACTTTGTTATATAAGTATTGATTGATATTCTAAATCAACCTGCGCAGCAGTTTCTACTATAAAGGACATTTACTTCCCATAATTTATGCTTGTCCCATTTTCATGTAAGGTTTAGATTAATAAGGTTAAATTTAATTAGATTTGAATTGAATATTGTGAAAGGTTTAAGTGATATATTTATGCAATTTTTCATGTTTAACTGCTTCAAAACTTAAAATATTCGTAATTGAGCTTCTAAATTAAATGGTTTAAATTACATCCAATGTTACGAAATATGTAGTCCATTATTTATGTTTTAAGCACTAAATATATTTTGAAGCCATTTAAGCAATGTAAAAATAACACTGACTATTCTAAGAAGGGATAAGAATGAAACACTATTTTAAATTTAAATTACTTTTCAAACAGTTTTCCTTTTTTTCTTAAATTTGATGCAAAAAGTGTTAAATCAGCCAAGAAACACTTATAATCGCTACAGAAGATCTCATTTCGTATGCAAATACCAATACCTTCGTATACCAAAACCAATACCTTCCATATCGTATACCAAAGTGAGGTAATTAACCCTTAAGCTTTTCTGTTCATCGAGTTTACACTAACTAAATAAAACATGAAATATTTGAGAAATTTTTTTTTTTAATCTTGGAAAAGCAGCGATTTTAATCAATTCCCTTTTCTTAGAAAATTTCCCAACGTTGAGAAATACATTGTGTTTCGTATTATTTTTCTTAAATTATGGCAAAAAAGATGAATTCATCTAGCTAAAAAAATAGAGAAATAAACTCATTTAAGAAGTCCATGCTTAAAAAAACATCAAAGTTTTTTGCATAATCTTTAAACCAGGGGTAGCCAACCCAAATGCGTTTATGCATTTAGGTTGGAATGCGTCCGTATTTATTGCAGCTTATATCTCCTCATCAAGCATCAAAAAAGGCAATTTAAAGCAAATGTTAGCAACAAAATAAGTACAAATAAAATGTAGCATTTTAAGAAGCTAAACTATATGACAGGGGTGGTCAACCCAAATGATCTTGCGGGCCACTTTGCGAAATGCGCCATAACTCCACGGGCCGCATATAAAATTATGTATCCTCATATATACATTTTTTTCGAGTGGAAAATTGAAACACAATGAGTTATTATTTTTGTGTTTACTATTATTCTTGATGATGATGAATAAAGTGGTATATGGGGATGTGAAGCAACAAGGACTATAATCCCCTAATCACTATATATATGAACAGTTAGTTTTTTCCTTATTTTTAATATGTCACTTTCCACAACGCTCTACGATCATGTTAGACCGGGACCTACGGTTTTAAAGTGGATTCCGAACCACTACAAACATCCATGGCACCGTCGGGATTCGAACGCGAAACCTGTGGTACCGAGTGCCAGAGCGCTAGCCACTCGGCCATTCAGGTCCCCTATTATTCTTACATGTAAACATAAATAATATAATAATGACTAAACGCATATTGTAAATAAATATATAACACTAAAAATGAAATATAAGAAATATATAAATATAAATGGAATAAAAATAATGAAATCATTAAAAAATAGTTAATTTACTAGTGCGATATTTGCATTTCCACTCTTTCACTTAGCCTTTGCAAATCGATGCTCGCACCTCATGAATATAATTTAATTATTCTGCTGACTCATAACTGTAAAACAGGCAATGTCTGTCATATATTCGCTATAATATTATTTTAAAATCAAAGTTAATTTTTTCTCATAAGTTCGACAGTTCATTTTTAAATGTGTGGATGCACACGTAATGTATTTTTTTAATCACATTGTTTTTCACTACTTCGGCCTTCCATAAAATAGATACATTTTGTAAAAGTGTGATGAATCTCATTCCCCGAAAAAATGTTCAAGGCGGGCCGCGGGTTGACCACCCCTGTTTTAAAAAAATCTTTTTCAACTCATTCACTAACTCATCGCTTAAAAATTTAGTTCTAATTATCATAACCGTTCCTTTTTAAGGGTGTAGAGGATATATGCATAAAATGCAAGTACATTTCCATATTTCTGCAAAGGTGCTAAGAAGATCAATGGTTTTACTTCGCGTAGGACTGAAATCAGTACAGATCTAATATTTTTATATATTTTCTATATAATTTTTCTTAAATTATGGTAAAAAGATGAATTCATCTATCTAGAAAGTTAGAGAAATAAACCCATTTAATAAGTCTATAATTAAAAATACTTTAAAGCTTTCTAACATCCTTTAAACGAATCTTTTTCAACTCATTCACTAGCTCATCGTTTAAGAATTTACTTATAACTATCACAACCCTTCTTCTTTTAAGGTGTGGAGGTATGCATACAAAATCGAAGCATATTTCCATATTTCTGCGAATGTGCTAAGAAGATCATAGGGTTTTATTTCGCGTAGGACTGAAACAAACGCAGATCTAATCGAGTTTTGGCGAAACTACTTGAATATGGGGATATATATATTTTATATGCATCGCGCAGAGTTATGATTCATTTTTAAAGTGTCCCGCAAGATCATTTGGGTAGGCCACCTCTGCCTTCAACAAGTCTTTTCCTACTCATTAGCTCATTGTTTAAGAATTTACTTATAATTATCACAACCATTCTTTTTTTCAAGGTGTGGAGAAATAAAATGCATAAAATCGAAGTATAGAATTTATTCTGGATTTTTTCCAGATTTCTGCGAAGGTGCTAAGAAGATCCTATGGTTAAACTTCGCATAGGACTGAAACAAGCGCAGATCTAATCGAGTCTTGGGCAAAACTACCTGACGGCACGCGGAAGTTTTTAAAGATTACAATGCATATTAAGTGGAAATCGAGATAGAATTTTTCATTTTTTTTTCCCCTTTCATAAGTTCTCGCAAAGTGACTGGAAGGCGCAGCACGTTTAGTGAATCTAAATGATCATTGAGGCCGAATCTGTTGATTTTTTATTGGGGATAATTACGGAAATTTAAACGCTTCACATTTGCACAAATAGTGCGGCACGTATCGAGGTATTTAATCACAACGGTTTGATACCCATGACAGCTGTTCGATTGATTTATGTTGCTTTTGTTTATACGGAAAACTCTTTAAGCTCTGCTGTCTATTGTGTATACAAGAGACTTAATTACGCTTTGTGTTAATAAGGCGACAGTTCGATTCAAACCAGTCGATGAGTTTTTGTGTTTTGATGTGGCTCGATTGCTTTTTATAAAGGAGACATTAGCTCATGTAGAAGAGAAACGGGTTAGGGAAATAATCTATATATATATATAAGGCAAGTTCTGAATAATAACAAAAAACACAGTATCGATTGTTGATGTTGAAAGCTTCTAAGGTGTGCCCCATATCAAATATCTTAAATATGTCGCCGTATTGCGAGTTGTGAAACTTGCTCACCCCTGCTGTGTTAATCTTCATAGTCGAATATCGACAAGCTTCTATCATGTGTAATTTAATCGATATACAGTAGAACCTCTGTAAATCGAACTTCAAGGGAGACGCTAAATAATTCGAGTTAGAGAGTTTTCGACTTATGGAGGATTTCGACTTACGCGGATTTTGTAAGGAAATATTCGACTTGTAGAGTTCTAGATTCTTTCTAACTTATTTTGAGTAAGAATATTTAGAATATTTCATAGTATTGTATATTCTATTTATTGTATACTCATACATTGTTTTCTAAGAAACAATGACGTGCATTGTCAGTAAATACTTAAAGTCGGTAACTTATTTTTCTTCGAGCTATAGAGGTAATTAGTTTCAAATGATCGAGCTGTAAAGGTCGTAAAATCGAACAATGCTGAGGTTCGAGATACAGAGGTCCAATTTTTTTTTTTTTTTTTTTTTTTTTTCCGAGTTACGGAGGGAAAATATATATCAAAATGGCTTGTGGGGATGGACTCATTATTTCGATATATAGAGGGTTGAAATTTCAAGTAATGGAGGTTTTGGGGCTTGAAGGGAGGGGAACGAAATTTTTTTTCGAGTTTTGGAGGTTTTCGACTTAAAGAGGTTCTACTATACAGGCATTGTATTGCGTTTTTAAAGTGCTTAGATATTTATTAAGTTTCCCATTCGACAGATAACCATTTAACCAGTTAACCATGCATAAAGTTGGATGAAAAAAATATTAGCTATAACAAAAATTCCTAAGTTAAATATCAAAAAATTCAACTAAATTATATACAGAATTCTTTCAGTAAATTTAAAGCTATCTTTTGAAATTTTTAGATCAGGGGTGGCCAACCCGCGGCCCGCCTTGAACATTTTTTCGGGGAATGAGATTTATTACACTTTTACAAAATATATTTATTTTGTAATGGCCAAAGTACTAAAAAGCAATGCATTAAAAAAATACATTACGTGTGCATCCATATAGTAAAAATGAACTGTCGAAATGATGAGAAAAAATTAACTTTGATTTTAAAATAATATTCGTGCGGAATTCTATTTTAATAATATTAATAGTATTATTATTATTTTAATAATATTAAGAATATTATTAAAATAATATTCTTGACAGATATTGACCGTTTTATTTATGAGTTCGCAGGATAATTAAATTATATTCTGTGAACTCGTGATACGCGCGCATCTTGGAACATCTAATATAACAGGTTCTATGTTTCTCTTTAAGTGACCTCATTGACGTAATTGTAAACATAATAATATTAATAACTCATTATGTTTCAATTTTTCACTCCAAAAAAATGTCTACAGTGATTGTAAATCTAATATGGGGATATATAATTTTATATGCGGCCCGCGGAGTTAGGATGCATTTCCAAAGTGACCCGCAAGATCATTTGAGTTGGTAGATTATAATTGAAAATTTTTTTAATGTACATTGAGGGAAAACATTTTGAATTTAATATCACAAGAAACGTATTTTTACTCAGAGAGTTCCTGGGAAGTTTTATGTAAGATCCTTTTTTTCAGAAAAATAAATGTTATGAGATTTTATTTTTTAAGAACAGAAACAGAAATTTATATAGAGTGATTCTTGAAAAGCAAAATGGAGCATTGTTTTGATTATTAGAAACTGAGCAGGTTAAATGTTTGATATACTGCATTTCAACGTAATCAATTTTTATAATCGTTTTTTATATCTATAAGAAGCAATCGAAGGAACTTTACAATGTTCGAATTTTTGAACTAATTACCCTCAATTTTTCGGTCATCCGTTTTTCATTATAACCAAATTTCTATATTTGTGAAACAGATAATTTAATTCAATTCTGAAAATTCAGCACATTTTCAGCAATAAAACTTAATTATAATACATAATACCACAAACTGTTCACTATAATAATCTAAAAAAAAAATTTCAAATCAAGATACTTACAAACTTTTTCGTGAAATAAGTTATTTAGTTGACATTAAAACATCTAAATGATTATTTTAAAGTGCTAAGGAAATAATTATATAACCCTGAAATTAATTATACTATCAATATAATAAAAATATATGTTCCTTGGGAATATATATATATATATATATATATATACAAATGACTATATTTATGTAAAGCATTTCAGTGTCACTTAAAAATTATAACACTTAGCTCTCTAGTTTTTTTTTCCTCTTAGGTTTTTATTGTTAAACTTTATATGTAGACAAAAAATTTCGAACTTATTTCTATTAATTCTTTTTTTTTTAATTAAACAAAAACCTCATCGGGAGCCATCTGGTGACTATAATTAAAAGTTTTCTTTAATTTAAAATAAATTGTTAAAAAAATGATTAATTAAAGTTAATTGTTTCAAATATTCTATTTTGGTAGTTTATACAGTTGTAATATTTTTAAATATATTTTTGTGAACTCACCGTAAAAAAATTACTATGACAGCATCTAAACGATCTCTTTCTCTATAGATAATATTAAAACGTTGTTTTTAAATGCGTATTTATATATATTTTTTCCAAATAGCTCGATATGATATGTTTAAATCATAAAAATAAATATGATACTTTAGATTATCAATATGAATATTAATAAAACACAGACAGTCGAATTGATAAAACTGAAGTATGAAAGTAAACTACGAAGGATCTTTATATTTAAATAATAGAGAGTTTTTGCATACCGTATTTTGGACGTCCGTTAGCTTTTTCTCCCTAGCGCGCATGCTCATAGGAAATTGCGCATGCGTATCTGTAATAATGTTTCCTATGAGCATGCGCAATAGGGAGAAAAAGCTAACGGACGTCCAAAATACGGTATGCAAAAACTCTCTAATGTCTCAAAACTGTTGGCTATCTCTACTTTAATACAATATAAGATCAATCCAATTTTGGTTTTGTAAATTTTGCTTTGTTTAATGCTACTGTTTGAAAATGTCGATTATTATTTATATTAATTACTCATAACATAAAAAGAGTAGAAATGGAATATATTATTAGGTATTCTATTTATGAATGCTGTGAGATTTCAGAACCTTTATTCAAAACCAAAGGATACAACAATTTTTAAGTACAATGTTGTTGTAATGTAAATAATGTTGACTGTTTAGAAAATGCACTGGTTTTTTTGTTGACTTTGATAGAATAAGTCTAAAATGAAAATGACTTATAATTCATTAAAGCAATAAAATACTTCAAAATGCATTTTACTTTGTTCAGAAGGAGATTGACAGAGAGATATTCAATCTAATCAATGAAATATCGTATTTCGATCATTATTTTTTGATGAAGAAAATCATATTCGCCTATAACAATATTTTTTAGCTAACCAATTTCCAATCATGCGAAGTGAGATTAACTCCAGTGATAATCATCATCAAATTGTCAAACAAATGATCAAACAGTGATCAATGATTATTATTAAAAAAGATGATATCTGGAATACGAAGATACTGCAGAGCTACCGTACGAGAATACAAAGCAGGGAAAAGTTTCATTTTCGGTTAGTTCACAAGGTGAAGGGGGGAAAAAAATCCCTCTCAGACACAACCATCCCCTCGAAAAATATTTCGCATGTTGCCAATTGAAGGAAAGTAATTCTGGCAATCATTCTGAGTCTCCAAAGAACGTCCTGTCAGATGCAAAAGGGGAGGAGATAGAACGCTTCTTGAAAACAAGCAATGCGGCAAAATACCTTCCACTTGCTATCATCGATGCACAAGGAGGCGGTAAAAGACAAGCAACTGAAAAAAAAATATATTAAAAAAAAAATCAGAACCGAATTGTTTTTGCTCTTATCGCTTTGTCCTCAGGCTTGAGGGGAAGGTGGGGAAAAAAAAACCAGGCATCCCACCCTGTGCTACACTTCCGACGATGCCAACAATTTATATGGCCAATTACAGGTTGGTCGATACAGTAATTACTGATGATCCCATTCTTTTGCCGCATGCCTACGTTTTCTGCCAGGTGAACGCATACATTTCATTCCCCTTTTAGATGAGAGGGGAAAAAAATAATAATAAAAGATCTAAATCTGAATTTGTAATGCATTCAAGATACAAAATGGCAGGCTGGATAGTTTCAATCCGAATCGTTGAAAAATAAAAAATAAAAAATAAAATGAAGAAAAAGATGAAGTTAGTAAATACGTAAGTGAACGGAAGCGGGGAAAAAAAAAAAAAAAAAAAAAAAAAAGAAGTAGAAGAAGAAAAAGCAAGGAAAGAATAAGAGAAAATAAAATCGACCGCAGATCAATTTAAGAGGAACACCTCCAATACTATTCTGCATGTGGTTAAATAGATAATTTAAAATTGTGTACGAGGAAAGATAACTTTTTTTTGCTTGCTGCAAAACATATAGTTTTGCCATATAAGCAGGTTTGGCCAACACGCGGTCCGCCTTGAATATATTTGCGGCCCGTGAGATTTATCACACTTTTAGAAAATATATTTATTTTATTATGTTCAGAGAACAAAATGCAAAAAGAATTACATGCAAATATATAATTTAAAGAAGAAAAAATATATTCCCATCTATTTTAAAAAATGTCTATGATACATGAGAACTCAATTCTGATAAGCATTTTGAATCAAGAGCTTTATTGAAAGAGAAGAATTGTAGTTGAAAATACTCTATTTCAACTATAAGAAAAGTAATAATAATAAATAAATAAATAAATAACGATAAAAATAAGTAAATGACAATAGAAATATGTAAATAAAATGAATTGCTTGTTTAATGAAAAATTTTAGAGAAACAGCATTATTGATTATTAAGATTATTATTGGGATGCTTATTATGATGTAATATTGTATTTCAATTACCAAAAAATGGAACTGATTAATTTTGCTCAATTGTATTAAACGTGTTTTTATTCTGATGAATTATCAGAAAACCTAATTTATAATATCTGTAACAGTTATATGCAGAACTTTTCAAGCTATTGCTCTTAATTCTCTGTTATCGTATATCGACTTTACTTACTTTTGATTGTAAAAATTACCTTTCATATGATTTTCTTTAAAAAAAAATTCAGATTTTGATTAATGATTAAATAATCGCTTTTAAATTAATAAAAAAAAATGAATATTTAAATATTAGAAAATATTTGATTCATGGTTTTATTATTTACTAGAAGACCCGGCCACGCGTTGCTGTGGCTTTCTTGTATTTCGTTCAATTATTCGATACTATAATTGGTATTGTTAAGGAAGTGATTGGTAAAGAATGATGAAAAGATCAAATTAAGCTTCAAGGAATAGAAAATGTTTAATTTTTATTAATTTAATGAATGAGGTAGATAATGTTGATTTTTAAGACTGTTTTATAATTATTTTACGTAATTTAATTTTTAATAATCATTACTTTCATTTAACTAAGAACTAAGCGATGAACAATATTTCTTGTTAGTCTGTCTTTCTTCAAAATAAATAAATTCGATGGTTTCCGAACACGTGAGCATGCAACATATAGCTGCCCATGGGAGAAACACGGATTCTGAGGTTAGATTTTTTTGGTGGTCTTTTACTGAAAATGATAATTGAAAAAATACAATACAATTAAAATAAAATCAGGATATAATAAGAAAAACTTTTAAAAAATTCACAATAAAATACAAATGCAAACGATCGTTTAAGGTACACGAACACCTTCGAATGAATTTTTTTGAATTTTTTTATCTTTGTACACATTTTTAGATTGAATGTATCTAAAAACTAATGATTTCCCATAAAAAAATTTCATTATTATTTTTTTTAAACTTTTATAAGCTAAAATAAGGGTAAAAATGACCAAAAATTGATACTGTTACAAAACCTGAAATCAAATCAATATTTTTTAGATTTCTAAGTTTGTATTTGTTTGTACTAACATTTTACAGTGAATAGACCTCTGGTAAATTTATATCTTTATTATTTTGTGCTAGTTTAAATACTGTCGACACAAAATTCTTCCAAAATTTGCATGTAATTCCAAGTTTAACAATTAAAATAAAAATTATTTATGTAGCTATAATCATTTCAGAGGTCTATTCCCTGTAAATATTTATGAAAAACATAAATACAAAGTTTTGTAGCATTTGGATCAAAATTACTTGTGTTATGGTGTTTCGCATGAAAACAAAAAGCATAAAAATTCATTCTGAGAAAAAGCTAAAAACAACTTTTAATTAGATATATTACTTTTAAAAATGTTGTAAATATATTAAAATGCGATTGAATTATCAAGTTGATAGTCTTATTTATTAAAAAACATAGTTTTATTTTTCCTTAAAGCTGTAAATATTTTCTGAGCTTTGTTTTGAAAAAGTTACAATTTGCTCGACATTTTTTTTTTTTTTTTTTTACAACTTACTGCTATTTGCAGAGGCTTTTTAATATGAAATGACCTGAATTTAAAATATTTAGCCTTTTTGCAAGTGTTTTGATTAAATATATTCAAAACCTTTGAATTTCACGTAAAATATCAACTTTAACTATTTTTTATACAATTTATTCTTTAAAATACGGATAAACATTGCAAAAATGTGATATTGTTGCAAAACTTGATAATTCAAAAATAAATAAATGAATAAAACATGAATAGTTTTTTCCTTTGCAAGTATTTTTATACTGCGAATATGCTTATGTAGGTAATATACTGTTTTCAAATTTATATCTTAATTATTTATAAATTTTTGCATTTTTAAAGTTTGTCGACACAAACTTTTTTTTACAAATTTACAAAAATTCTTAGTTTAAAAACTAAAATGAAAATAATTTATGAATTTAGGTTAATTTCCATGTTCTATTACTTTCATACATTTAAAAAAAACTTTTACATGAAGTTTCAAAGCATTTAGAACATAAATAATGGTATGATGTTTTGAATAAATACAAAATGCATAAAAATTCAAATAAGAAATAATTAAAACCAACTTTTAAATGTAAATAAAAACAAATGTACACACATAAAAATGTTATTGAGCTTTAAATTCTCCTTTATTAATATAAACACTTATTTATTTGTTTTGTTTTCTTTAAATAACTTCCAACTTAAAAGTACCATTTATCAATTTTTCTTCGACAATATTTAAATCACTCAAATTTATAACTCAAATTCTTTGTTTTTCAAATAACAAAAGTTTTTAAAATAAAATGTCCTTGATTTTCAACTTGCAACTATTATAATAAATTTTATAAAATTTTAATGTTATCATTATATCAAATAATTGCAGAGTTTACTTCATTTTCACACTTTTCAAAAAATCCTTAAAATTCATCATCTTTCTTTAAAATTATATTGTCTATATTATATTATCTTGTAGATCACATTTCATTTTAGAATTCTTAATCACATACAACACATGTTGACAAACTTTAAGCATAGAAAAGTTCAATGTTTTGATTCACAACTTTTCATTCCATACATTTTATTCCAATTCAAATTCAAACTTAGAAAATAAAAAAAATATTGATAATCAAATCAGGTAATACTTACATACATTTGATTTATTTCGCATAGAAATAATATAAATTTCATACAATATAATTTTCACAAAATTTAAAGTAGTACATAAAACAATAATATTCATAACATGAGAATTTTACGGTTATGTAGTACAGGCATCGAGACACGGCGCCATCTAAAAATAGTCATTATATTGTTCGAAAAATGAAGCTACGAATTCCTCTAATTGCAGAATTGCAACCCTAAAGAAATTGGCGGAAAATTGGCGAAAATTCAGGGTTGCAAGATTGGCGCCTTCCTCAATGCTAGATTTTAACCGATTTTTCATTTAAATACAAAAAAAATCTGAATATAAACTATCCTATTTCTCAAGTTGGAACAAAACACACATTAAAAAAAAAAAAAAGTTAAAATCGGATGGTTAGTTTCGGAGTTCATCGCGAACAAACATCGTGACACGGGAATTATATATAATAGATTTCCAACTAGGTGACAAGAATTTTGTCAATTGACCAAAGCCTGCACATTATTAAAACTGGCAAATGTTTAAGAATTCATTAATATTTTATAGAATTATCAAAAAAAAAAAAAAAAAATTCCGCTGTAAAAGTTACTCAACAATGCGGCAATCATTGTTTCTAGTAAGTGTATTAAAATGAGCGAGGCTATTTGATCAATATATATTTTTAAATAAGATGTCTGGACCTGTCTGAATGTATATTAAAAATCTATAAATAGAAAATATTTACTAATTTACTTTTTTTATTTGTTACTTGGAAAATTAAACCAAGTACAAAAACACTAAATAGATGCGTGTAATATCATGTAAATCTTTTATATACTTTTTATTATATTGGTGAATGTACGTACTGTATTCATACGAAAATATACTAAATAACCAGCTTAAATCTTAATAATTTTTATTAATGCTATTCATACATATTGAATAAACATTCCTAAATAGATTTATCACAACGATCTCTTAGGCAGAAGCTAAAATACCATATAAAATTATTTTTTATTTTATTGGTGAACGTGCATACTGTATCCATACGAAAATATATTAAATAACTAGCTTAAATCTCATATTAATATTTATTAATGCTATTCATACATATTGAATAAACATTCGTAAATAGATTTATCACAACGATCTCTTAGGTAGAAGCCAACATACCATATAAAATTATTTTTTATTATATTGGTGAACGCACATACTGTATCCATACGAAAATGTACTAAATAATTAGATTAAATCTCATAATAATTTTTATTAATGCTATTCATTCATACTAAATAAACATTCGTAAATAGATTTATCAGAACGATCTTTTAGGCAGCAGCCAAAATACTATGAAATATATATTTAAGAATTTTTTAAAAAATTGACAAATCGTGAATGGCAATTAATATCCCAAAATCACATTAAAATGATGCAAAAAGAATTTAAGATTTATCACAGCTATTTTGAACCACAGTTTTTAAACAATAAATTTCATTGGCAAACTTCGCTTGATTGCCAATTTTAACTTCACTTCTAATTGGCTAACCACGAAAGAAAATCAATCAAAAGAGGCTAACAGACACAGATTTCCGACTGTAAGAAAAGTTGTGTCGCTTTTTTTATGGGGGCAGCAAGATATTAAAGTAGTCGTCCTGATACAATTTCTATTGTTGGAATACAACTGGGTGGCAATAGACACAAAACAAACATTAGATGCAATATCATGTAAATCTTTTATATACTTTTTATTAAAATGGTGAACCTACATACTGTATCCATACACAAATATACCAAATAACTAGCTTAAATCTTATAATAATTTTTATCAATGCTATTCATACATGCTGAACAAACATTCATAAATAGATTTATCACAACCATCTCTTAGGCAGAAGCCAAAATACCATAAAACACACATTTAAGAATTAAAAAAAAATTTGACTTGTGCCGAAATCGACTAACAAATATCCCAAAATCATATTAAAATGGTGCCAAAAAAGGACTTAAGATTTACCACAGCTATTTTGAACCAGGTTTTTTTACTCTTTAACTAACAATAAATTTCATTGGCAAACTTCGCTTGATTGCCAATTTTAACTTTACTTTTAATCGGCTAACTACGAAAGAAAACCAATCAAAAAAAGGCTAACAGACACAGATTTCAACTGCAGTAGGAAAAGTGTTGTCGCTTTTTTTATGGGGGCAGCAAAGAAATTAAAATAGTCGTCCTGATACAATTTCTATTGCTGGAATACAAGTGGGTGGCAATAGACACAAAACAAACATTAGATGCATGTAAATCTTTTATATACTTTTTATTATATTGGTGAACCTACATACTGTATCCATGCGAAAATATACTGAATAACTAGCTTAAATCTCATAATAATTTTTATTAATACTATTCATACATATTAAATAAACATTCGTAAATTAATTTATCACAACGATCTCTTAGGCAGAAGCCAAAATACCATATAAAATTATTTATTATTATATTGTTGAACGCACATACTGTATCCATACGATAATAACTAACTTAAATCTCATAATAATTTTTATCAATGCTATTCATACATGCTAAATACATATTCGTAAATAGATTTATCAGAACGATCTTTTAGACAGAAGCCAAGATACCATAAAATATATATTTAAGAATTTAAAAAAAAAATTGGCAAATCGCGAGTTACAAGAAGCAAACAAACATCTCAAAATCACATTAAAATGATGCAAAAAGAATTTAAGATTTATCACAGCTATTTTGAACCACAGTTTTTAAACAATAAATTTCATTGGCAAACTTCGCTTGATTGCCAATTTTAACTTCACTTCTAATTGGCTAACCACGAAAGAAAACCAATCAAAAAAGGCTAAGAGACACAGATTTCAACTGGAGTAAGAAAAGTGTTGTCGCTTTTTTTTATGGGGGCAGCAAAGAGATTAAAATAGTCGTCCTGATACAATTTCTATTGCTGGAATACAACTGGGTGGCAATAGACACAAAAAGAAGAAATCTAATTTTAGGTTCCTTATTCTGCAACACCACCCTTCTGAGCGTCTCCTGCACCTCTTTAATATTAAATTAGATATACATCATTTTCTGTCCTATGCTGGGACGGAGCTTCAGAGTTTCTAATTTAGAACTTTTTGCTCATTTGTCGGCACTGGGATCTACTCCCGCCCAAATAAAATTTTATTTTGTCTGAATTAACATATTTCAAAATATCTGCAATGTCTCTTCGGAGATCTTACTGGTGGAAACCGCCAATTCCTTGGCTTGTTCCTGGCAAGAAGCGTTGGTATTCTTGGCAATAGCCATTCTCTTTACACACAAAAAGTATAAAACAAATCTAAAAAAAAAAATAATGAGTAGAAGAAGCATTGAGCGAATAATAAATTGCAACCAAATGTTTGAAAACTCTAAACTCCTCTATCTCATTTTTATTTAGAAAATGCAAAACTTTGTTATGTATTTAGCCTTGCGAGAACTTAAAAATAGAAGAGAGATTTGTCTGAGAAATATATTAGGATAGCAAAAATAGATATCTTGAAACTCGGGCAATATTTGGATTATTTTTCCAAAAGAATCTTGTTTGTAAAATAACAAAGCGTGACGTTATACTGTAATAAATATTTTTAAAAAGTGCTATTTATATATATATTTGTGGTTGAATACCAAAATAAAGAAATACCTCATGAAAAAAATTATACATCCTTTTTTTGTATGTGCGTAAGGACAAAGGAAAAAAGTAGGACATTTTAAATATGGATTTAATAAATCTGTCAAATATTCAAAATTGTTTTTCTATAATATTTTGTTAGCTGAAATAAACACAAAAATATTGTTTAAAATATGAACAAAAGGACTTCTTTGGAATCGTAAGAATCAATACGATTTAAAATGTTTAAATCGTAAGATGCCGTATATAAAATTATATATCCCCATATTAGATTTAGACCCACTATAGAAGTTTTTTTGGAGTGAAAAAATTGAAACATAATGAGTTATTATTATTGTACTTACTATTATTCTTACATGCACACATAGAAAATATAATAATAATGATACTAAACGCACATTGTAAAGAAATATATAACACTAAAAATAAAATATAAAAAGTATATCAATATAAACGAAATAAAAAAATGAAATCATTCAAAAATATTTATTTTACTAGTGCGATATTTGTAAAATTCATCAAAAAATACCTACGATTTAAAATGTTAAAATGTAATTAAATTCTTATAAAGTTATTTTCAATTAAAAGGTTAAAATGTATTAAGTTCCACAATTCTTATGATATTGAATTTACTTACGAGACAAACTCATTATAGTATACAGAGATTGAGACAGTTTTACTGACAGGAGTAAGGGGTAAAAGTAAGGATTCAAGTTAAGTAGAAAATATTTTTAGATCTAACTGAGCAGGAACAATCAATTACTTATAATTAATAAAACCAGTAGTATTGCTAATAAAAAAATGTCATATATTTACTAAAATTTAATTTGTACCGTTAAAAAAATTCACATAACTGTCTCATTTAATCGATTAAAAAAAAACTTTGATCGTTCGCATAGGAAAGATCAAATACATCATACTGATATAAAATTTAATTTAATGTGTATTGTGACTAGAATGTTTTGCAGGGCTCGTGGCTCGCGTTGTATACATTTTTCCAGGCCGTCCGATTTATCACACTTTTACAGAAATGTATATTAATTTTATAATGAACAATGCATTAAAAAAATACATTGTGCATCCATATGATCCAATTTGAGAAATCTGGCGCAAAACGTTGTTAGCGCTTCTGGTTCAACTTACACCTGCGAAGCGTTTTTCAAAAATGAAATTGACCAAACACAACGGACGCTAACCTGCAACACCCATCACGATGTGCAAATACACAAATTGAGATCGATTTGCAAAAGCTAAGTGAAAGAGTGGAGAAACAAATATCGCACTATTAAATAAATATTTTTTAATGTTTTCATTTTTTTTATTATATTTATATTTTTTTTATATTTCATTTTTAGCGTTATATATTTCTTTACATTGTGCTTTTAGTATCATTATTATTATAATATCTATATTTACATGTAAGAATAATAGTAAACACAATAATAATAACTCATTATGTTTCAATTTTTTTCTCCAAAAAATTTCTATAGTGGGTCTAAATCTAATATGAGGATATATAATTTTGCATGCAGATGCAGTTAGGATGCATTTCCAAAGTGGCCCGCCAAGTTCTTTTGGGTTGGCCACCCCTGATGTATTGTAATGCTGGCACAAACGCAATACATTTTTGATAAGAATAATACATTTTAGTAATTGCTAAACATTTGTTGAATAATGATAAATATGTCTCTTTTCGTTATTGCGAACAATTTATAAAAGAAAATAATTTTAACGATTAAAAAAAAATTTCATATACAATATATCTTTAGCATAGGGAAGCTCAAATACATCAAATTTATATAAATTTTAATTTAATATGTATTGTGACTATAGTGTATTACAGGGGTGGCCAACCCGCGGCCCCTTGTGCATTTTTCCAACCGTGAGATTTATCACACTATTACAAAATGCATTTATTTTATAATGGCCAAAGTAGTGAAAACTAATGTATTAAAAAACACATATTATTTATTTGGTATCTTTTAAATATTATAATCTTACTTGATATCTTTTAAATATTTATTTTCTTCAAAATACATTTAATATTGAGCTGCATATATTCCTCAGTCTTTCCATGTAGAAACAAACCTCAGAAGTATCCGCTCCCGACTGTTGAAATAACAATTAAAATACCTTATTATTCAATGATCCGGAGTTTCATTATTAATATCCATCGCCAAACACAAATGTATGGTGGTGTAACCCCTGGTGTATTGTAACGCTGGCGAATGCAATAAATTTTTGCTGTTTATAATAGATTTAATAATTACTAAACATTTGCTGAATAATGATAAATTAAGTCTCTTTTTTCAATTCCTTCTATTAGCCCACACTCTCCCTATATATATATCTTGTTCAAATTTTCAATCGTTCATAAAATACTTTTTATACAGTTTTTTTTCAAATATTAATTCAGTAATTAAATTTAATTAATGAATTGGAGTTTTTTTTAGATTTAATTTGCATATATCTACCAATTGATGGCGCCAGATAAACTTATATATAAAGGACTTTCTGCAATAGAGTGAAAAAAAAAAAAAGGAGGGATTGACATTAATTTTTTTTTTATATTACTTGTTACTATTGCGAACAATTTATAAGGAAAAATATTTTATATATTTTAAATATTTATTTTTTTCAAAAACATTTAATCTTGAACTGGATATATTCCATCTTTCCATATAGAAATAAGCCGCTCTCAGAAGCATCTGTTGAAATAACAATTAAAATACCTTATTATTCAATGATCCGGAGTTTCATTATTAATATCCACCGCTTTCCCATTCGAGTCACGTAAAACGAAAAAAGGTGAAAAGCAAAAAAGGCTTCAATTCCTTTTCTCTTCTATTCGATTTAAATGACTCGCATATCATTTCCGAAATAGTTTTCTCTCTTCTGTCCAATTCCCGCCAATTAAAAGCGGCCGCCGCCCCAGCCCTAGCTTAATTTCCATTGGCTCAAACGATTGTCCTTTTGACGATTTATTATTCCTGGCCACCACACAAAAGTCATTATTTCTCTACGTTTTGTGTGCTTATTTGTCGTTTTTTTTTTCTGGCAGCCGTGAAAAGCAGCACGATTTATATCCCACCAGAAAAGTAATTAATACAGCCTGGGTCATTATCTCTCTTGCTTAAAAGAAAGCTTTGGATATTAATTTCACAAAAACGATGTGATTGTATGTATATTTGTTTCGGCAACTTTCAAGGAACATCTGGTGGTTAAAACGAAATAGCTCATTTAATTATTGATCCCATTCTTTCCAGTGATTGATTCGGATTTGTTCGATTTGCCGATAAAAAGGAAAGATTTCTACTTAATTTTTTCCCTTAATTACTGTAATTTATAACAGTTTTTTTGTAATTAATTTGGTTATTAACGTTGGAGTTTACAAATAAATAAAAGGGCATTGTGATAAATGTAAAATATTGCGTAAATTGCGTTTTGCGTGATTGATATGTTTTAGAAATAGTCTTGATTGATTTTTTTTCTACTGCAGCTGGCAAATACTTCGACAGTTGTCTTTATGTTATAAGCAAATGCTGCGCCGACATTACTCACATAGTACTACCCAGAGTGTGCGTGTGGCTTGAAGATAAACTACGGACGTGGAGTAACAATACCCCGCAACGCTCTAAGATTTTGTTAGGCCGGGACCTACGGTTTAAAGGGGATCCCGAACCACTACAAGCATCCATGGCACCGCCGGAACTCAAACCCGACACCTGTAGTACCGAGCGCCAGAGCTATACTATAATAGTACATTATAGAATAATCAATAATTGTTGTATATTTAAAGTATGCTACAGGAATTCTTTTTAAATTTGAAAAACATAAAAAACAAATGTATTCATCTACTAAGAGTAATTGTACAATTTTATTTTTGCTGTATTTTGCACAAAATGTAATAATTCTCTACAATTTGTTTTTAAAAAAACCTGAAGAGTATTGTTTTCAGTTTAATGTATAAAGTTCAAGTTAAATATACGAATTATTTTTATTTCTATCGTTTTGATTAAATAACTTTAAAACAAGTAATAAAAAAAAATTTTTTTTTTAAAGTCAATTCCTACTTTTTTTCTCACTATATTGCAGAAAAGTCCTTTAAAAATAAAGTTGAAATTTTCCTCTTACATCTTGCGCCATCTATTGGTAGAAAATGCAACTTAAATCTAAAAAAATTGAAATAAATTAATTAAATTGAATTACTGAATTAATATTTGAAAAAACTGTATTAACATCCAGTGTCATCCACTACAAGTTGTATGCATGTATTTGAACTTGAGTGGATGAATAAAAAGTATTTTATGATCGATTGAAAATTTGAACAAGATATATATAGCGAGAGTGCGAACTAATAGTAGGAATTAAAGGGAAAAAAAAAGCATTATGTTTCTTTAAAAAAAAGCGTGTAAGTTACAGTTTATCTTTATCATCTGCATCGAACAGAACTTGTAAACAAGACAGTGTTTAAAAAAAACCTCTGCAAGAATTCTGAGGCCCGGGCAGTTTAAGCCCACCTGATGTCCGACTGCAGATGCTTGAAGAAGGGCGGGAAGTTGGGGAACAGTTGTGAAGCGCGCGTCTTTCAAACTCTCTGACAAGGGGTAATTGTGCAAAGTGATTCTTTTTTGTTGTTGCTTCCGACCACTCCTGTCTATGCTGCCATCGATACGCCGTAGACAAGATACCGATGATAAAATGGCGATATGCAAGTATCACTTTTATTTATTTATTTATTTTTTTTCTTTGGATCTTTTATTCCTTTGATCTTTATTACTGGTCGTTGACAGGACATTATATTTTGCGTCTGACTTAGTTTCTGAATTCCATGTTCTGTGTAATGTTTTTGATTATGTCGACTTTTACCGAATGAATGCAGTACTAAATGAGCATAATGAACTGCTTGCGAGGGTATAGATAGACATATGGATTTCTGAAAGCTAGTTATTCTTCCAGAATATATTGGGAAAATGTTCATTTTTCAGTATTTATTTGTCACTCTACGGTCATCTTTTGCACACGAGGGCTAAACAGACCGTTTAAAGTGGATTCCAAAACGCTAACAAACATGTGACCATAAAAATTCGAACCTGAAGTCTGTAATATCAAAGACCAGATTGCTATGTACTTGGCCACCAGGCCGCATTTGCAGGCAAAGATTTGATACAAATCAAGGAAGAACAATTATTTGCTATTGAAATTTTGTAACATCTCAAATATACACTCTTAGTTGAGTAAAACAAGCGGGAAAAAAAAGCACAAATAACTTTGAAAAACTTGTGAATTCTACTATTTTCTACCAAATCGCATATTTTCCAGGAGTATTTTATTGGTAATAAACTTTCAGAAATAGATAAAATCATTTGAGAACAATAAGAACTTATCTTCGTTTCAGGAAATATTTCATTCTACAATATCAAGTATTTTATTTTTTTCTCATGCAATCGAATTACCACCCAAATTAAAATCATAAAATGATCATTATATTCGGTAGTATTTTTTTATGGTTATACTAATAATAAAAAATTATAAAATAGTAGCTTCCAGGAAATAGATCACGCACATGATAAAAAAACAAAAATAGAGAATTATTTTTTAAATTCGAATCGAAAATGTTAATTTTTAACTTTAACTTTTAAACTTAACTTTTATTTACTTAACTAGCTTTAACTTTTTAATAAAACTTAACAAAAGTAAAAAGGTAAAAAAAAAATTTTTTTTTATTGCGTATTACACTGGTGTTAATGTAATGTGTATGAAGAAGAGGCGCTGAATGTATGAAATCCTTTCATTTATCATAACCATATTCATTGCAAGATATCGTAAGATTCCACTGCAAGATTCATTGCAGTTAATTAAAATGTGCTTGCAAAGCATCACTGCGTACTTTTACCCCGACCTACCCTATGTGTTATGCCTGAAAAGACTTTAACTTTAACTTTAAAGTTTTTCACTTTTTTTTCAGAAAGCTAAGATAATTTTTGCAGTAATCTGTATTACATATTTCTTGCTTGAATCCATTTTACGTTTTTGTGTTCATCTGATTTTGAAGGTTTTGTGATCTTCAAAATTAGTTCAAGTATGCTTTACAGGATAGCTAAGCTTACTGGAATGTGATATGTAATTTAATTCATGCTGTAATCGTAAAATAAGATATAGAAATATTGCTTGTGATTTTTTTTGTATCAATTTGCAATTGTAAAAAATAACATCTTATATGATAGAGATAGATATTCAGAATTTCGTGAAAAATTAAAATTATTTAAAATAATTATTTCCGAGACTTATTAGAGTATAAATGAGAAAATATTCTTTTTGAAACATTTTTGGTAATTATTTAAATCGCATTAAATGCATGAAATAAAATTAAACCGTATTAAATAAGACTATAAGTTTCATATTAAATGAACTTAAATTTTTCGTATTAAATAAATTAATTATTCTGCATTAAAAATGAAATATTGCTCATCTATTTTTATTTTAAAAGTTATTACATGAAATTCAGTAGAAATAAATCCGAACAATACATTTCTTTTTCTAAAATCAAATTTCCTCATAAAAATTTACAATGCACACACACACACACACACACACACATGTGTATATATATATATATATATATATATATATATATATATATATATATATATATATATATATATATATATATAACTAAATTCCTTTGAATAATAATGGCTTCCAAGGAATATGCTCTTAAAATTATATATTTCATAAGATTTTTTTTTTAATTTTGAAAGCTTAAAAAAATATTTTTTTTCGAACAATCAGAGATAATTACGGCTTCATTCCCTTTTCGCCCGTTTTTTATGAAGAAACACACGTATATACATCAATTATTCTTAAATGTTAAACTAACCTAATATTTGCTTAACTTTTAATCGTCTGTAATTGGCGGTTTTTAAAGTAATTGCAGCAAAAAAGTAAAAAAATAAATAAATTGATGTATGTTTTTGCTTCATCCTTCATGTCAAGAACGCAATTAATGGACAATGAGAGATCTTTTTTTTTTCTCATCAATATTAAAAGTATAATTTTTGTTATTATCCATTATTATAATGATATATTTTCTTAAGAAACAGCATTGTTTACTCTCATAATATGGCATTGTTTTCTTTCAATTAATTTAGTAGAAAGACATTTTCTATTTTCCTCCAAAAATGAGTCAATATCAACTTTCCTTCGCATTAACTAAGACTGAGATGTAGGTCAAAATATTCATTTGTGTACGATTCCCGCGGTAATTCTCGAATCTAATTAAATGGCTCTCTTGTTGAACAATGGTCTCTGACTCGAGAAACACAATCCGTCACTAAGGGAGGTGGTAAGTGGCCTTGAGGCGGCCAGTTGAGCTTTCTTTTTTCTGTAGTAGACGGAACGGACGAGACCTGCGTCCATCTGGGTCAAGCGGACGGGTAACCATTCAAGAATAAATATAAAAAGGTCCCATGCCATTTCGAAAGATAGTTGCTTGGAAAAAGACAACACAATGAGAATAGAGTCCTGAGTATAATAATAGAGAGTTTTTGCATACAGTATTTTTTTCTCCCTAGCGCGCATGCTCATAGGAAACATTATAACAGATACGCATGCGCAATTTCTTATGAGCATGCGCGCAAGGGAGAAAAAAATATCGGACGATAAAAATACGGTATGCAAAAACTCTCTAATATCTGCTTGTAAAAAAAAATGACTAAGCTTTAAACTAAAAAGATCTAAAACTAAGCTTTAAAGTGAAAGAATATTTAAGTTAAGTGAATTACTACTATGTCCAAAAAATAAGATCAATTTTCAATTTAAATTTCCCGAGCATATGGTTTTTCATTTTTTTTTTTTTTTTTTTTTGTTTCTTTTTAAGTTGCTGGCACTGTCTTTCACATCTGTGTGAAATTTGACGTCAAAATATTCATTAGTGTTTGAGTTACGCTTGGTTTTGTGAGATGCTAAAACTGATTCCGGCGATTTTTGAAACGTCTCTTCAATCGACTCAAAATGTTGTCCCGGAGTGGTCTTTTGAGTTTAGGGAATAGCCAGATGTAGCCAGATGTAGCCAGATGAGTGATCAGGTGAATACGGTAGTTGTGGAACAATATGGGTTCATTCATTATATTTATTAACCATATTATTCATTTTTGGCGAGTTCTTGATAAATTAATTCAGACATTTCAAAAATCGACGGAATCAGTTTTAGCATCTCACAAAGCCAAGCGTAACTCAAACACTAATGAATATTTTGACGTCAAATTTCACACAGATGTCAAGGACAGTGCCAGCAACCTAAAAAAAGAAATTGAAATTCCATAAGCCTCGGGAATTTTAAATTGAAAACTGGTCTCCAGTCCAATCGAGATTCAGCCGAGTGGACTGCACATGATGAACATAAAAAATGCTACAACTTCACTAAAAATGCTATAACCCACATACTAATAGCGCAACAACTGTCAAATTTATACACGTCTACTTTGAAGGTACGTCTTTTTGAAGGTTAGGGCTAACTAAAAATCATATGGATTTAATACTAGTAGACCCATCTATGTGTCAGCCTGCGAACTTTTCAGCCGACCTGTTACTGACGAGAAAATTAATGTCACTGTTCTAAAAGCTTGGGGTGCTTTGTATGACATTTTTACACAAACTCTACATTTCGGAATGAAACTAGTGAAAAATTATAACGATTGATATCGAGCCCCCCACGCTTTTAGAACAGTGACATTAATTTTCTCATCAGTAATTTTATTCTTATGATAACAATTATTTTTTACTTTTTAGTTTGATTAACTCTAAAAGTGTGTTTAAAACAACATATGCATTTTATGTTAACAATTATTTTTTACTTTTTTGTTTGATTAACTCTAAAAGGGTGTTTTTTTGTTTTTTTAAACTATTAATTTATTTTTTACTTCTTAGTTTGATTAACTCTAAAAGCGCTTTTTTTTAAACTATTATTTTTTTTTTTACTTTTTAGTTTGATTAACTCTAAAAGCATGTTTTTTAGTGTTTTTAAACTACAATATTTAAATGAGGACTGGAACTATAGTTCTTACAATAATTTAATTGTGAGTAAAACAAAGGCTGAATACGAATATGTCGAGCCAGCCAGGATTCGAACAGGGAATCGCCTGATCCGTAGTCAGGCGCGTTATCCGTTGTGCCGCTGTCCCACGTAGGTTTGAATGTCTTTACTGAATACTTTCATTCTACATGGGTTAAATTGCTCTTCATAAGTTAAAATAAAATCACTCATCCTGGCTATCCTAATCATGATGAGATAATAAACTTATCAAAATATTGTGTCGTAGGCCCTTGATAATTCTTACAACGTTTAAATTAAATCTGATCGCTTAAAGTAGGGCAAAATCGAGCCCAAAGAGTCAGTTACAAACATACAGGTGAAACTAATAAAAGCGTGTTAAAAAAGTTCCAACCCATTTCAAAAGATAGTTGCTTGGAAAAAGACAACAGAATGAGAATAGTGTCATGAGTATAATAATATCTGCTTGTAAAAAAATGACCACTTTAAGCCAAGCTTTAAACTAAAAAGATTTTTTTTTTAAGTGAAAGAATATTTAAGTTAAGTGAATTATGTAATTAATAAAATTAACTCTTATCAGTTTTAATTTGTTTATGAGAGTTAGATAGTTAACTATAAAATTAACAAAAAAATTTGAAGAAATCATTTATGCAGACATAAAATTCAGAAAATTTGTTTTTCTTGTACAATTTTGAGGTTTAGAAGCAATTTCGATCCTTATTCTTTATTTTAAAAAAATATCTTTTAATAAGTGTTTTTCTGAATTTTAAACAAAACAGTGTGGTAATTCACTATCAAATTATTAGAATAATGTTGAAATATTTTATAATTTTATTTGTCTAATAAATTTATCGATTTTTTAACATTAAAGCAATGTTATAGAGAAAACAGCCAGTTTTTTTTCTATTTGAATTAGAATAAATTCTTATTCGATTTAAAAAAAACTATACATTTGGAAAAGTAAGAAAACTCAATAGCATAAAAAATTCGATAATGATATTTGAAAGACATATTTGTGAACTAATTTTTCACTGCAGCAACTGTGTTTCAAATAGATATTTACAACAACATGCGTTTTTTCTTCGCTGAATTCATTCCTCTTTCTTCTCGAGATAATGCCTCTTATTATTAACTAAACTAAAATAATTGCACAAAAATGCAATCAGATTACCATACAATTTTATGCGTTTGATTAATAAGTGCAAAACTTACGAAGAAAATACACGTTTTCATGCAATAATTTATTAATTTCGGCCAACAAAATTATATATTATTATTATTAAATTATCTATATTTACTCTTATAAAAAGAGAGAGAAATAATAAAATATATATACAGAGTGATAGCAAAAGTTAGTTAATAATTTTATCTCCGGAACAAATTTCCTAATTTTTCATACAACATTGAGTGGTTGGTTAAATTTTTTTTATTTATTTTATTCATACAAATTTAATCAAATATGCATATGGTGCTTTACTAAAGTAAATTTTAATATGCACCAATTGATTACTATTCTTTTTATTGATACTTCAATTTATAGCTTAAGATTCTTAACTCCCCAAATCACCTCCATCGATGCACATATACAACAACAACAAAAAAAACTCCTAAAATGGCATATCAAAATTAAATCTGGGTTAAAAAAAAATTCAGTCAAAACCAGAGTGTACAAAAATTAAATATATCCTTCAATTTAAATATAGTTTTAAATTATTGGGGACAGTTTTAAAAAATTAATACGAATTCTCAAGATATTGAAATCTATGTTTCACTAGAAGATTAAATCTACAGTAAATTTATCCAATAAATAGCATGGGGAAGCAGATTTCTCGTTATACTGAATCTAGGAAAACCTGAATCTTTTCCCAGCAAAAGCAATGAAGTCTTAACTAAAATTTCAAAACGACTTTATGAAAAACTGACTGAATTCCGAAAAAGAGATGTAAAACATACGCACAACAAAAAAAACCCTAAAATGACAGATCAAAATTAAATCTGGGTGTAAAAAAAATTTAATCAAAACCAGGGTGGACAAAAATTAAATATATCCCTCAATTTAATCGCTCAATTTAAACCCTAAATTTAAGTTTTAAATTATTGAAGTCATTTATAAAAGATTAATGCGAATCCTCACGATATTAAAATATGTTCTCTAGAATATATTTTTTCAATAGCATGGGAAAACAGGTTTCATACCGTATTTCTCGTTAGACTGAATCTAGGAAAACCTGAATCTTTTCCCAACAAAAGCAATGAAGTCTTAACTAAAATTTCAAAACTACTTTATGAAAAACTGACTGAATTCCGAAAAAGAGATGTAAAACATACGCACAACAAAAAAAAAAACCTAAAGTGGCAGATCAAAATTAAATCTGGGTTAAAAAAATTTTTTTTTAAAAATTCAATCAAAACCAGGGAGGAAAAATTAATATATCCTTAAATTTAAATATATTTCAATATAAATTATTGAGGACATAAAAAATTAATACGAATCCTCAAGGTATTAAAATCTATGTTCGCTGAAAGACTAAATCTAAAGCAAAAATTTATCCATTAGCATGGAGAAACAGATTTCATACCGTATTTCTCGTTATACTGAATCTAGGAAAATCTGAATCTTTTACCAGCGAAGCAATAAAGTCTTAATTAAGAATTCAAAACGACTTTATGAAAAATTGACTGAATTCCGGAAGAGGACCCTTACATACGCAAGACAAAAAAACGTAAATGGCAACAACCCAAAAATGGCAGATTTAATCAAAATTAAATCTAGGTTAAAATTTTTTTTTTTTTAAATTCAATCAAAATCAGGCAGGATAAAATTAAATATATCCTTCAATTTAAATATAGTTTTAAATTATTGAGGACAGTTTTAAAAATTAATACGAATCCTTGCGATATTATCTATATAAAAATCTATATTCTCTAGAATAAATCTAAAGTAAATTTAATCCAATAGCATGGGAAAGCAGATTTTTCGTTATACTGAATCTAGCAAAACCTCAATCCTTTTACCAGCGAAGCAATGAAGTCTTAATTAAGATTTCAAAACGACTTTATGAAAAAGTGACTGAATTCCGATCAAGCTATTGAATGGATAATTGATCAATCGTTACCTTTCACGCCGAATGAAAATGAAATGGAAACACTAAATTTGAGGTCAAATCTGATTAGATTTGTTTTACATATCCTCTGACGGGAGACCATTGATCAACCTTCATCCGACCACAAAAGCCTTTCGATACGAAAATGCCAAGGAGAAATCATGCTAATCCTCACAAAAAAAAAAAAAAAAAAAAAAAAAAACGAGGCGAAAAAAAGTGAGTCTGTTTGACTGACTTCGATCTCGAGTGGTCCTTTTACAGATTTTGTGCACGCGTAATTAATTGTCCTGATGGCGCGGATAATGGGAGAGTTTGAAATACGCTGGCTCCAATCTACGGTCAAAATGAAGTTGTCAAGCTAGTCCATTGATTTATTCCACGTCTGATAAAAGATTCAGATATTGGTTTTTTCGTCGACACTCCTAATCATAATTTGCGCAGCTCAGGGCTACAAGAGGCCCACGCCCTTGTATTGTCCACAAAAGTGCGTGAAACGAGGTTTTCGTGGACAAAAAGTAAACAGTTTTTGCTACTGGAATTTAAACTCTCTGTTTGATCATACTTGGAGATTATTCTCATTAATAGTAGTATTAAAAGGAAAATCTATTAATTTTAAAAGAATTTAATGGCCGCAAGCCATATCAATTGGTTTAGAATTAGAGATATTAATAACATTTTTGTTCTTTATGATGTCCTATTTAAATTTTCGTAAGATCTAGTGTTATTACTAAAGAATGAACTCGACACCTATTTTAAAAACAAATTTACTTTTTCTTAGATAAATGATTATATATTTCATGGTAATAATTTATTGCTTATTTATTTAAATGTTTCACCACTTTTTTATCTCTGTGTTTTTTATAAAAAACTAATAAAAATATTTTCATAACAGAAGCATTCTTGTTTGGAGGATTTCAGTATAATTCAGTGTAATTTTCCATTCAAAATTATTAAATGAATGCATAATGTTTTACACCTCTTTTTTTAATCATTCCAAATTGGATTGTCTTTATTTTGTACTTTTCAATACAGTCCAAGACTTTTTAATCACCCTGTATTGTTTGATTATAATCTAGATTAGAGGTGGCCAACCCGCGGCCCGCCTTGAAAATGTTTCCGGCAAGTGAGATTTATCGCACTTTTACAAAATATATCTATTTTATAATGGCCAAAATAGTGAAAACCAATGTATTAAAAAATACATTATGTATACATCCATATATTCAAAAGTTAACTGTCCAAATTATGAGAAAAAATTAACAAATTAACAACAATTAATAATTTTTACTGCTCAGGGCCACAAAAGGTCCACGCCCTTGTATTGTCCACAAAAGTGCGTGAAACGAGGTTTTCGTGGACAAAAAGTAAACAGTTGTTGCTACTGGAATTTAAACTCTCTGTTTGATCATACTTGGAGATTATTCTTATTGATAGCAGTATTAAAAGAACATTTATTAGGGTTTTAAAAGAATTTAATGGCGGCAAGCCATATCAATTGGCTGTCAAAATAGAATAAGAGATATCAATAGCCTTTTTGTTCTTTATGATGTCCTATTTAAATTTTCGCAAGATCTAAAATATATTATTATTACTGAAGAATCAACTCGATACCCATTTTAAAACCAAATTTACTTTTTCTTAGATAAATGATTATATATTTCATGGTAATAATTTATTGCGTATTTATTTAAATGTTTCACACTTTTCAGTCTCTGTGTTCTTTTATATAAAATACTAATCAAAATATTTTTATAAAAGCATTCTTATTTGCAGGATATCAGTATAATTAGGCTTTATGGAGAAATTTTCCATTAAAAAATATTAAATGTATGTATGCATTTAATATTTTTTAATATGTAAAAAATATTAAAAAATATTAAATGCATCTATTTCTTATTAACCTTTTCAATGATCTCAATAAACAGAATCTTCTACATAACCGATTCTCTGCGTCAGTGAGCGCTCATTCATTTCAAAGCACCGTCCTCTTTCCTTTAATCCAATTTAAGATGTTATTCTTCCTTATCTAAAACACGATTCTTTTTACTTATGTCAATGCAGAAATAAAAGTAAATCAGATAATAATCAGTGAATCCCACTCAGGCTTTAATGAATCAAATCAATTGTTGAGCTCGGTTAATGCAATCTTCTCTTCTGCAGACGCACGCGAAACTAATGTGCTGCGATTCATTCTCATCGATGGTTTTTTTATTTCTTATCTCCCACCGATTTGAGGATGGCTTGAAAACAAGCGGTTCGTTTCATTAGGTCTTAGAATCTCTGATTGACAGAGATTTCTCTGAGACGAGCACACACAAAGGAATTCTCATTTACCATTTGATCGATAATCGTCTCGTCTTAAATTGACACCTTGGCGATTAAATTCCGCAATGGGCGAGGTTAC
>BPLQ01014725.1:0-195696 GCA_021605075.1 Caerostris darwini | reverse complement strand
TCAAAAGTTGAATTTTATTTGCTTTTAAATAAGTGTACTGTACATTTTTTTAAAGTCAACTCTTATAATACATGTAAATTGAGTTACAGAAATCTTGATATAGCATTTAAGAGAAAGAAATAATTAAGAAAACGTAAGTCAGTTAAAAAAAAAAAAAAAAAAAAACCTTGATTTTTTTAAATTCAATTTTTAAAAATTAATATTCATTTTGATTATTTCAATGATCAATTCAAGAATACTTCATTGAAAAGAATAGATTAACAGCAATTATGTGCATTATGTAGTTTTATATTTGTTTAATTATTGTACTGAAAATTATAGTAATTATGGATAATTGTAATTTTTTTTGTTTTTGTTTTTAGAAGTTTCAAGCACATGGATTCAAGCTCATATCTGCGTGGCCTCTATGATAACGAGGCCATGACAATTCTTCAAGTATCCTTCTAAAACAGAATCCAACACTAATTACTTTAAAGTTATCAAGGGGAAAGGAAACCATTCCAGGAATCAAATTCCCATTCTCAGGAATGCAGTGGAAAGATTCTGTATGGAAAAGGATTATGTGTAAGTACTCATTACCTTTTAAATGTAGGTAAAATTGATTAATTAGTTTGATTTGACATAATTTAGATAATATTTCTATTACCTAAATTTCTTGAATTAATTTCCAATATTGTTTTTCAATCAAAAAGTTTTAATTATATTAGTATGTTTAAAGCTTTAAAAAATTAAAATTCTATCTTCTGTATTTATAATACACATACAGAACTTTAATTACTGGTGCATTTCAATTCTATGATAAATGGTAATTGATGAAAAAGACCAACTTATATTGTTTTACTGCCATTTATGTTTCTTGTGCATGCTCCAAATGACAATATTTCTAAAATTTCTATGTTTCTGGAAATTCTGTGTAGATACCATGTTTGAATTTTCCATGAAAATCTAAGTTACTTTTTTTAAAATGTCTTACAAAAGTAAAATTGAAATGAAATGAAGCAATCAGGGATTTACATGCATATAATATATATATGCAAAGACATGTTCGTTTGCAAGTCCAGATTTTTTCTGCATTACTTTCTCAGTTTTGATTTTTTTTTTTCTCTGATTCTATTTTCAGTTTCAAAAGAGAGATGTATAATGAAGATGTTGTAGAAATTTGGACGAGAAGGTTTTTCAGCAGCGTTTCAGATCCATCTGCTTACAGCTTTTGATGTCTATCTTCTTTGTGTTTGAATTTTATCTTATTTTTCTGTGTTCAAAGTGCCTGCAGCCCACAAAAAACCTCATGATTCATTAATAGAAGGTCTGCATGTGCCAAATCATGACTTCTGAAGTATTAAAAGTCATTATGTACATCAAATTGGAATGAAATTGCAAAATCTACAAGGGAAAGGAAAGGAAATGTTCATTTTAATCTAAATAGTGTCTATGTACAGAATTTTTTTTATCTATGTATATTATTGAAAAAACCTCCATTTAAAATTATTTTTGTCTGTAAAAATATTTTGTACATTTTTTTTCTACAATACTCAAAAAAATTTGATTCTTTCCAAGAATATGTTTATTGAACTGTGTGTATAATTATGAATGTTTATTTTTCTATCAATTTTCTATTAGCATATGTTTTTTTCACATTTGTATATTTTTATATTGTAAAGATTTATTGGCAAACATTTTATTACAATTTTTTGGGGTGCAATGTAGACCCACCTCCTCGTGGTGCACCCTGGGCAACGTTCTATACGGCTAAGTGGTCTACAGTTTTCGGCATTAGTTTTCACTGCTATCCTAACCTTCCTCTGGTTGTCCTGCATGTATTGAAATGGAATGCTGGTGGCTTGTCTCACTAAAACAAGAACTGATCTAATGAACGCATTAGGATTTTTGACGAACCAAACTGCATTCTTTGCGATTTGGTGAAACTGATGAGTGCAGCTGATCTCCTTCATAGCTTTGCACTTTATGGCGAATCCGAGACGGTGAGATACTGGGAAGCTGGAGAACTCTTGAGGCAATGACTTTGCTCAACTTCAACAAAGTTGACATCAACATGTAAAAGAGTTCTTATATATGCATTTTCTTCTTTATTTTGCGTTTTTCTCATTTTTGTATTGCCTTGCCATTAGAAATAATATTCCAGTTTTTTTTAAACTTGAATTTTACATATTAAGAAAAATGTACTTTTTTTTTGTAACACACTGGTCATGTTTAGGTATTAGTACTAAATGATGATGATTTTATGTATTTCTATCTGAATTAGTGCATAATAGTTTTATTATTTGAGATGAAAAATATTTTAATTGGAATGTTGTCTTCTATGTACAGAAATTATTTTATTTATGTATATTATGGAAGAAAACTCGTTTAAAAAAATTTTTTTTTTTCGACAAAATTGCCTGTGGTAAGATAATCATTTCGCTAAATCCTATAGGAAAAATTTCCTTTCCTTAAAGACCACCAGAGGGAGTTGGTGGTCTTAAGGAATTATCCTTTTGTTAATTCCCTTCCTTTAGAGCCTCCAATTTAAAAGAGACCATTGTGATTGATTAAAATTACTTGTCGAGTCAAGACTCACTTTTGCAGAATTGGACACTAGATTTTACTCTGTAAATCAAAATTTGAAATGGATACACATACATATTTACTTTGCCAAATGAGGTGTGTATTTGTGGTGGTTGTATTATTGCCTGCACAGCAATAAAAGTAATGTAATTAAAAGTTATAAATTATAAAATTCACATTTATTGAATGTATGTTTAATTAAGCTTCAGACTATAAAGTTAATGATTATATTCAAATGCCAATGAATGATTATTACGTAATTGGTTTGCAGTCTGATTGCCTAAAATATTAGCTAATTTAGGAACTATTAACATAACAATTTATATAAAATATTGTTTTTTTTCCCTTTATATATTTTGCAAAAATGCTTATTGATTTTCATTATTTTTCAGATATTTTGAACAGTCTAAAACTTCTAAAAACAGATTCTTTTATAATAAATTGACTTTATTTAGTTTTCTTTGGAAATATAATAATATATATATATATATAATGGTATTTGTGTGTTGCTAAAAATTTACTACCATATTCAATCATTTCTTTTCCAGCAAGTATCTTTTTAACAGCTAAATGGGAGCCAGAACTTTCTATTAAAAGTTTCGCCAATAATTGTTCTGATAGCCTTGTAATCCATGTAAATAAAATCAATCTATCTACTTTAAATCATCCTGTATCTGATTCCTATTTACTTTTATTTGAAAATTATAAAAATTAAGAAATAATTAATTATTATTTAAGCAGTTTTCAGTTGCATGAGAGGATTTGTAGGAAGGCAAGTTTATAAGAAAATTAATTGCGAGTTAGTAGCTTCAAAAAGAATCTTGAATATGAAACGGATAATTGTGAAATTAAAGATTATCTAACTGTTATTAACAGAGGTATTTTAAAATTGCCCACACAATTTGTTGATATTGTTCAAACTTGCATAATAGTTTTAAAAATTATTAGCCATAAATATGAAAGTATATATTTAAGAATGTATAAGTCAGAAATATTTATCAGAACAATTAGTTCTTGAAAAGTTACATTGAGTTTCTGGAATAAAATATATAATATGTATCTGTACAACCAAAGCCGAAATTTTTTGTCTGTTACAGCTAAAAATTTTATTAATAACTATGTTAAAGTTAGAAATGAATAAATTAAGATACCAAATAATAAAAAATTGTCAACTTCAACATCTGAATAATATAATGAAAATGTTTTATAGCTAGTTTGAAAATGTGTTAATATAATTACATGTGGTATATAATAACATGCCTTTTTGTATATTTGGTTTAGAATAAAAATATTTGAAAATTTATTAATATGCATTTTGGATTCATTATGTATTTAATTATACATATATTTTGATTGAGAGTTAGATGATTAGTTATTTTATGTTTATAATTAGAAGTTTTTAAGAGTAACTATTTTGTATAAGATTAATATAAAGCGACAATGGCCAAATGATTTAGCTTAGTGTTTGACTAGAAATATTCTGGCATTCATTAAGCTGTAATTTTTTGGATGTCTCAAAAATTTTCACTAAAACTAACTTTTCATACCATAAATGTAAATATAAAGTATTTTTGCATCATGAATGGTTTTCGATAAGCAGGAAAACTGTTTTTTGTAGAATTGCTTTGGTGATATCAAAATATCCAAGCTTATTTTTTGTTACACTTTTTGGATTTCAGTGGCAGCTATATTTTTTTTTTTAGGAAAAAAATGTTTTTCTTATCACTTCATAGATGGTAGCACAGTCCAGATCATGAAGAATTATTAAAAAATAAGAAGCAATGGGAAATGTTATAATTATCATAGGATATTCTAGAGCAGGGGTGGTCAATACAAATGATCTTGCGGGCCACTGTAGAAATGCACCCTAACTCCGCGGGCCGCCTATAAAATTATGTATCCCCCTATTAGATTGAGACCCACTATAGACATTTTTTGGAGTGAAAAATTGAAACATGATGAGTTACTGTTATCATGTTTACAATTATTCTCTTGGTTTTTTATTTCCAATGGCAGATTATGAACAGTTACAGCAAAAAAAGAACAACGAGAAAAAAAAAAAAAAAAAAAAAACCAGAAAATACAACAAAACATGCTGAAACAGAGTTCATTAATCTAACAATATTGCCAAGCTGCAAATCTTTTAGCCACTAAAAAGTGATACCAGGTGCACCACGGGGACGTAGATCTTCTGCGCACCCACATGTAAACATAGATACTATAATAATAATGATACTAAACACACATTGTAAAGAAATATAGAACACTCAAAATAAAATATAATTAACTTAGTACTTGTAATAATTATATAAAATGTGCTATAAATATTATTTTAAAATCAAACTCAATTTTTTCTCAAAATTTAAACAATTAATGTTTGAATATAGGGATGCACACATAATGTAGTTTTTTTTAATACATTGGTTTGCACTACTTTGGCCATTATAAAATTAATGTATTTTGTGAAGGTGTGATCAATCTCACTGGCCAGAAAAATATTGGTCATGTCTCTTCTAAAGGCTCATCCAGACAAGAGGTATGCCCTCACAACCCACTCCAGTTCCTAATCTTGGAATCTCTTGGGTCCTGTCAACTACACAATCCCCTCCTGAGTTCTTGGCTGCTCAATTCCAATCCAGAACACTTTCTTCGCCGTGAACATCGCTTTTATGCAACTCTTTCATTTCCATCTTTTTCCTCTACCATGAGGCACATGCTTGACAGTTTAGAAAATGTGTGATATATATTATACAATGTGACAAATCAGTTTTAATAAAATAACACACAATATCATGGTAAAATATAAAATAGTTTATTTAATCATCACTCTTAAATTTATAAAAAAAACAAAAAAAATATTTATTTATTTCCTTTACAAAATGCACATTAAAATCAGACATGTCATAAGCATATAATTAAAATGCCATTTTTAAGTTTATTCATCAATTAAGAACAATACAGCAAATAAAATAATTAAAAATAAACAAATCTTAATAATACTGTTACTAATTATCTAATTTTGTGTGATTACTGTTACTGAATAACACAAAATATTTTATTTAAGTTACATCAGTTATATCAAATTGAATAAAGCAATTTAAACTACAAAAATTTCATTTATAACTATTCTTTTGTCATAATTTATTTATTTATGTTTATCAATTAAAACAGAACAAAAAAGAAAGAAAATAAATTATCAAAGAAAAATACTAAACTACTTAAAAACTTCCATTTATTTACTGTTATTACTTTGTTAAGAGGAACAAAATTAAAATATATTTTAATTACAGAAGAAAAAATATACCCAATTTCTTTGTTTTAATTTTTCATATCACACACATATTTCATAAACAAATGATTTCTATCCTATATAAACGCTATGAATTTTCAAATTATAATCATGTGAGAAAGTTTTAAAAAATAGAGTTTCCTTTACCTATGAGTAAGATAATGTTGACTTAAATTATGTTTCCTTGAAAAGTTTTTACCACAAATTTCACAAGCGTAGGGTTTTTCTTTCGTATGAATGCGGACATGTACCATTAAATTGTGCTTCATTGAAAAAGTTCTACTACATATTTCACAAGCATAGGGTTTTTCTTTTGTATGAGAAAGATAATGATGATTTAAATTCTGTTTCTGAGAAAATGCCTCACCGCACATTTCACAATCATAGGGTTTCTCCTTTGTATGAGTAAGATAATGTTTTCTTAAGTAATCCCTTCGTGAAAACGTTTTAGAGCACATTTCACAAACATAAGGTTTCTCTGCGCTATGAGTACTGCAATGTCTACTTAAATCATTCCTTCGTGAAAAAATTTTATTGCATATTTCACATACATGAGGTTTTTTCTCTGTTGTATGAGTAACACAATGATTCTTTAAATCCTGTATACGTGAAAAAGCCTTGCCACACCATTTACAAATATAAGGTCTCTGTTTTGCAGCAGCACCAGGTTCTTTTGTCGAACCATTCTTCTGTGAAAAAGCTTGACTTTTTTTTTCACAAACATTGGGATTTTCTTTTGATTCAACCAGATTACATATTTTTAAATTATTTTTGTTTTCAAATGTTTTTCCACATCCATCGCATGTATTACATTTTTCACTGATGTGAGTAACAGAACATTTATTAAGAACAAAAGCTTTAGAGAATAATTTGCTAGGCTGTTTCAAGATTGATGAATTAGCCATAATAAATTAAAAGTCATTTTAAAACTGTTTCCTTAATATTGTTTAAAGGCAAGATTCTGTCTATATCTCTACAAATGAAAAGTTCAAACTATAGCATATAGACTGCATTTTTTCTCATTTGATGAGATCTGATTAAAACTATTGTGATGATATGCAGTTTCATTTATTTTACTATTCATGAAATATTATAAGTGGTACCTTCCTAACTTAATGGAAACACCAAAATTTTTTAAAAAATCATATGCTCCACATAATATGTTACATTTTATCACTGTAACAAGAAATCATATGAATTACGCATATTTATTACAGTTATGAAATTAACACTTTTTGTAAAAGATATATTTTTGGAATAATACCAAAGTTTCGAAAATTTTCACAACTCAATCACCCTTGAGCCAAAACTTATACAATAAAAATTTATTTTTAAAATATTAATATCATTAAATTTCAAATATTATATCATAATCAAATCATATCTTTATCATCATTAGCCATACTTTATAGCATTTTTAAATCATGTTAAACTTAAGAACAGAAAATAAAAAATTTGCCAGATACATAAAACTTACACCAGTTTTATTTATTTCAATAAATTTTTTTTTATATATTTACCATAATAGACTTATTTGAATATATGATTATAGATGAGGATCTTGGACAGAGTAGAAAGTGAATTCCTCATCAAATCAAAGGATTGCTCAGTCTAAAGGAAAAACAATTCTTAAGTGAACATTAAATAAACTAACTTAAACATTTGATTATTTAAATAATTAATTTAAATTAACATTATATCCCACATAAAACACCAAAGGAAAAAAAACATCATATATAACATAATTATCAAAACTTTTACTTGAAATATATATATATATTTATTTATTTAATAAAGAAGAATTAATGCTTGTATATCATCAAACACTTCTTGTTTTAATTTTCGTAATATTTAATAAATATTCTGAACAACAGTAAATATTTCAAACGAATAAATAAAACTGTAGATATTTGTTGAATAATCTGTTCATGTAAGTTTTATTATTTGGTCTTTAGCATATGTGTTACATCTTATAAAAAATCAGTATTCCTTTCTAATAAATATAGCAAAATTAAAATGAAAAAAAAAATCTTATATTCTAAAATAAATCTTTTTTTATTTTTCATGTAAACCTACAGGAAGAATATAGCATAGTTATAAAAATTATAAGTTTCAGTTAGCGCAATAAAACCAAACAAAATCTCATCAACTATTAATAATCAATCAACATGATCATCAAAAGTAAAAATTAAAAATATTTATTTCAATTCAGTCATAAAATTTAATTTTGTTTAAATATATAGTTTTTGTGAAACATGAACATATCAATTTAAATACAATATAAGTAAAAAACATTAATTTATAATAAAATGTGTTTCTATACATAATAATTATACGTAATACAATATTTAAAACCTGTTTATTAAATTAAGAAACTATAATTAAAGAAGCAGTACAAACTTTATTACATTTATTCACTGTTATTAACCAAATTTTTAGAAACACGATTTTTTATTAGAAATCATGAAAATTTTAAAATTAATAACACAAACCATTTTGATATAATATTCATCCATTATTATATATTTCTACAACACGTTTTGTTTATTAAAAAATAATGCCTTATTTGGTACTTACGTATTAACGATACCTTGGCGACAGTTGCGGCAATAAAGAGCACACGCGCCAACCGCAGCTACAGATTTGGCGGTTTTTATTATTCAGTTTTATATTAGGCTGTCAGATTGGCGACACTTAAAAACCGCCAAGTCTGTCGCCAAGGTATCGTTAATGCGTAAGTACCCCTTATTTTTTTATCAATATTAAGTTTAAAATCATTATGAATCATAAATGCAAATTTTAATGAAAAAAATATTTTAAATATCTTAACACTTTTTTTCTATAAATATCTACTTTCTTATAACGGTTTATAGGTATATATAAAATATGATGAATAGAGTAAAACTGTTTTAAAAAATTTTTGTACATTATTCAAATTTGAGAACCAAAAAGTCTGATTTTTTTATTCAGCAATAAACCAAGTAATGGATAAAATATAATATTTTGATTAAAATATACCATCACTGATACCTTTTCAGAATGAAATATTAGGTTTTAATTTCATTTCATCCAAATTTAGTGCAATCTTCTCTTTCTAAATAGCTTCATATGCTGAAAATTAATTGTAATAAAAAATCTACAGAGATTTGAAGAAATATTTTGAACACTCTTGAATTTTTGCTTAGATTGTTTTGAATAATATAAATGGTTTTAACACTCTTGAGTTTTGAAATCTATAAGTTTTTAACATAGTGCCTATATTTTAACTCGACTTGATTTGGTGTTTTGAGATGTCTGCTAACAATATTTTCTTCTTGAATGTCAACAAACAACGTGTTGCCAATTTAAGTCAAAAGTATAACAATGATTAATTTAATGTTGTTCACTTTTAAAAATATTAATAAATGTTCCTATAAATCAATAAATCTGATCCACAAATAAAGAATATCAATAACAACGTTATTGAATTAGATTTTTGCATACAACGTGCTTTTACACTTGAGGAAGTGCAATACAAACTATCTGATCTGATTAATTACAATAAGATATGACAAAGAATTGTCATCATGCAGGAACTCCAAATTCTCAACTTTCATCCTGAATTCATCACTCCACTTCGTAATAGTGCTGGTACCGACAATCTACCTCTCTACCTAATAGTTCAACTCTACAATTCATCAAGATTTAAAAATTGATTCTTTTGACAACTATATTACTAAACTTTCTAGAAATTTCTTCAATACCATTGCTACTCACGAAAATCCTCTCATCAAGGCACAAACTATATTTACGCAATTGAATGGAAAATACAAGTATCCTTTCTCTACTTCTAAATGGAATCGAAGCCTCAAACCACCATAATTTTCAGTTCACTTATAGCTTTTTAGATATTCTACTTCAACGCATATTTACTGATCATAAATGTCTTGTTACGTTTCCATCACCGATGATTTACATTTTTCTTACTTTCTTCTTTTTATTTCTCTCAAATCATACGATTACTATTATCTATTTATCATGACTTTTCTTTCCTACTGCCTTCACATACCATTGAGTAGATGAACGCTTCGCGTTCAGGCACTCGATATCTTTATTCAATGATAACCTAACAGTTCTACCAAAAAAATGAATAAAACAAAAGAATTTTCGACCTATCCATCTTATATTACTTTAGGGTCAAAGCTGAGCCACTCAGAAGAAAATCAGGACCCAGTCAATGCTATAATTGTCAAGAATTCTATCATCAAAGCAAATTCTGCACAAGAGACCCTCGATGCGTCAAATGCGCTGGACCTCATGCCACCAAAGAATGCACCAAAAGGCCAGATGAAGCTCTCAAATGCGCCCTTTGCTCTGGAGAGCATACTGCAAATTTCTCGGGTTGCCCTAAAAACCCTGCTAATTTCACTCCTGCTCCTCCCCCGAAGGTCAACGCTTGGACGAGAGACTTACAAAACCACAACAAATGAAGCCTGAGAACTCCAACCATTTGTCTCTTCCCACTCAATAGAAGGCTTCTTCCACTCTTCCTCCTTCTTCAAATGACTTTCCAACTCTTCCTACCCAGACCTCTCACCATACTACTTCTTCCAATACTCTGCAGTCTTCCACGGAAACGCCTCCAATTCCGCTCAATCTGCAACAATTAGTTGGGGTTAAATTCAACTATGCTGTTACTTCTGCTATCAACCTTGCTAACAAATCTAAAGAACTCAGTACACCACACCAAAAACTTCCTACTGAAATCACCTCTAAAATTGCAGGAAAAAACAGAATTCGAAAATTATGGCAAGATATCAGGTTTCCTCCGTTCAAGCAAACCCTCAACAAGCTTCAAAATGAAATAAAGCAAATCATTCACAAATTAAAAAATGACAGATGGAATGAATTTTTATGAGGCCTACATCCAGAAGATAATTCTCTCTTCAAAATTAACAAACATTTTACCAAAAAATATCCCAAAATTCCTCCACTGGTTCGATCCTCAGGTCTTATATTCTCATCTTCTGATAAAGCAAACTCTTTTGCTGAAAACCTTGAACTCTCCTTTCAAGAAAACACTGAACCTTGCGATTACTCACAAATTGAGCATGTTGAAAATACAGTAACTTCCTTTCTTGCTGATCATCAAAATTATCATAACAATATTTTTTTTTCTCTATCTGACATAATTAACTTAATCAAGAATTTAAACATTCGGAAATCTTCTGGAATTGACAACATTCCAAATAAAGTCTTAATGTGTCTCCCCCTTAATGCCATTACTCATCTTGTAAAAATCTACAACAGCTGTACTAAATATCACTACTTCCCTCCTATCTGGAAAAAAGCAAATATCATCATGTTCGCTAAACCTGGCCAAGATTTGAAATTTCCTCAAAATTATCGGCCCATCGGTCTCCTTAGCTGTGTAGGAAAACTTTACGAAAAACTCTTAGTGAAACATATTACTTCTTTTTGCGATAAAAATTCCATAATTCCAGCAGAACAATTTGGATTCCGTCAACATCACTCAACTTGTCATCAACTACGTGTCACCAATATCATCACTGAAGGATATAACTATACATTTTTTACAGGAGGTGTCTTTCTAGATGTCAAAAAAAGCTTTCGATCGACTGTCGCACGATGGACTAATCTACAAAATTATCAAACTTGGATCACACTTATCATTACAAATTATCTTAAAAATAGAACCTTTCAAGTTCGACTTCCTAATGAATTCTCCACAATCGGTCGTATTAGTGCTGGTACACCTCAAGAAAGCGTGTTTAATCCTATTCTCTACAATATCTTTACCTACGACTTTCCTCAATGCACTAACATTTCCCCTTGCCTATTTGCTAACGATTCTGCTGCTCTTGCCCAAGGTGCTTCTATTCTTTATGTCATCAATACTCTTCAAAATTTTCTGAATATCCTAGAGGATTGGCTAACTAAATGGCGCATAGCAATTATTGTCTCTAAATCTCAAGCCATCATTTTCTGAAAAGGACACGCCAGACAACCATATATTAATCTCTCCCTTTTTGATCAACAAATTGAATGGGCAACTAATATTAAATATCTCGGCTTAATTATAGACAATAAACTTACGTTTCGAGCTCATATTCAAAAAATCAAAGAAAAATGTTGGAAAAAATTTTATCTCACTGTACCACTCATTAATAAATTTTCTAAATTAACTTTGTCAAACAAACTTCTACTTACAAACAAGTTCTTACGCCTATCCTTACCTACGCTGCCCCAATCTCGGGTCTAGGCTGCACAATATAACAAGAAATCTGTACAAATTATTCAAAACAAACTTCTTCGTATTATCACTGGTGCACCCTGGTTTGTCCGCAACTCTACAATTCATCAAGATTTAAAAATTGATTCTATTGACAACTATATTACTAAACTTTTTAGAAATGTCTTCAATACCATTGCTACTCACGAAAACCCTCTCATCAAGGCACGAACTATATTTACGCAATTGAATGGAAAATACAAGTATCCTTTCTCTACTTCTAAATGGAATCGAAGCCTCAAACCACCATAATTTCCAGTTCACTTATAGCTTTTTAGATATTCTACTTCAACGCATATTTACTGATCATAAATGTCTTGTTACGTTTCCATCACCGATGATTTACATTTTTCTTACTTTGATCTTTTTTTTTCTCTCAATCCTCATCACATAATTCCCAGTTCACTTATAGCTTTTTAGATATTCTACTTCAACGCATATTTACTGATCATAAATGTCTTGTTACGTTTCCATCACCGATGATTTACATTTTTCTTACTTTGATCTTTTTTTTTTCTCTCAAATCATACGATTACTATTATCTACTTATCATGACTTTTCTTTCCTACTGCCTTCACATACCATTGAGTAAATGAACGCTTCGCGTTCAGGCAGGCACTCGACATCTTTATTCAACAATGATGACAAAGAATTTAAATAATTGGAATAATTGATTTTATTTAAATAGCTTTTATTCACATTGAAAAAATTGCAAACAAAAAAGTTCAATTATAAACAAATCCATTATGATGACAAATATAAATTACTCTCTTTTAATTAAAGTTATTAATAAAATTGGAATAACTGTATAATAATAATATAATTTATAACTTGGAATAAATTAAAATCATTAGACCCCTTAAAAAGTTTATCAAAGAGTAAGTTTAAGTGAATGTTGTCTATATAGAATAACTATACGCATAATTGATAGATTTTCTTAACGTTTGACAGAAATCTTTTTTTAAAATGTAGTAGTAAGAAAAAAAAAAACATCTGCATAAGATAAAATTCAATTTTATTTCTGTCAACTTTCTGTATACAGTAGACCCTCTTTAAATCAAACGATTCTACTGCTGTGGCTGTTGTCTAGTCACTCCGATCACTTCAGGCGAGTCTGAGCTGCAACTTTTGGCATTTAAATTTTAATTATTTGCTACGATGTGCAGCTTAACTTAGAACATGGAATTTTTAATGTTTCATTTGCTTTTAATAACTTTCTAATTGTTTGTTTACTTTTGAACTAATCTATTAATTTATCTTAAAAGATCATTGCTTTTGTTTACATTTCATCAAGCTTGTTACATTGTTTAACTAGCTAACTTCGAACTTTGTTTTGTTTTAAATTAAATTGTCTCACTGTTAATTTTAAACTGCTCTCTTTCACACCACACCAACTTTCATATATAAATATATTCAATCCAATAAAAATGTATTTTTCCCAGCCTCGGCTGGGTTTTTAACATGTTCACCAACGGACTGACGGCGCCATCTGTCGGCGAGCCAGTCAATCAGCAATTGAAGATTGTAATTTTGTATTTACTGATTATTTATGTTCGGTTACTTTATCTTAATTCCTTTATCTTATTATATTCTTAGCTTTTAAATTTTTTTAATTTTAACTTTAATCTTGTATCTTTTTTTTTTTTTTTTTTTTTTTGGCATCGTCAACGGATTCCTAATTTTAAATTGTTTTATTTTCATTTATTAATATTCTATAATTGAAGCAAATACATTTAATGCAAATTCTTTAACTAATTTAAGATGTGGAGGTTTTGTGGTTCTTAAAACCACCAAGGAACTCCGTAACAGGTACGCCCGTTGCCCCTAAATCGAACCTCGATAAGTTGAAAACCTCCAAAACTCAAAAAAAATTTTTGTTCCCTTCACTTCAAGCCCCAAAACCTCCATCACTCGAAATTTCAACCCTCTTTATGTCGAAATAATTAGTCAATCCCCACAAATCATTTTGATTTATATTTTCCCACCGTAAGTCGAAAAAAAAATTGGACCTTTGTATCGTGAACATTAGTAATGTTTGATTTTACAAAAAGTTCAAAATAAGACATAAACTTGTTTTCAAGAAAGTTTGTGGAGAAAGTGCAAGTGTTAACATTGAAACCTGTGTCAAATGGAAAAGCGAATTGCAAGGCTTGTTGCATAGTTATGAACCTAACAATATATTCAATGCTGACGAAACGAGACTGGTAAGACTTCCTGGTAAGACTCTAACTTTTAAAAATGATCGATATAATGGTGGGAAGCATAGCAAGGAACTGATTGACTATTTTGCTCGCAGCAAACATGCCGGGCACAGAAAAACTCTCACCATTAGTCATCGAAAAATCTAAGAAACCGCGTTGTTTTTCAAGATGTAAATTGCTACCTTTGAAATATGAAGCAAATACAAAAGCATGGATAACTTCTGAAATTTTCAAAAACTGGCTCATAATTTATTGATTAGAGAATGCCTAAAAAAAAATAATAAAAATTCTATTATTCATTGATACTTGTACGGCACTTAATGATATTCCGCAAATGAAAGCAGTTAAAATACAATATTTGCCTGCCAACACCACATCAAAATTACAGCCTATGGATCAAGGAATCATTAAAAACTTCAAGTCATTATACCAGAAAAAAGTAGTCAGGAACATGTTGGATAATATGGAAGAAGAAAATAATTTTATTGTAGTAGAAGTTATTTTTATCCAGCCTGCTGCAGAATGGGATACAGTGGTATCTGAAAGAGGAATATGTCTTGAGGACTTCGGTACGTGCGATGACGGAGTTATTACTGATGCCACATTATCTGACATCGATTCAGTTGCTCAGAAAACTGAAACTAATGAATTAGATGACATAGAAGAGTCCAATAATATAACATGCGCTCCATGGGTTTCCATCAAAGAGACAAAAACAGCATTAAATGTTTTACGGAATTTCATAGAGCAAACTAGCAACTTGGAAGAAAAAGAATTTTCTGTTCTAAAGGGCAGAAAATTCTTTGAATAGCTTAGATAATGCTATAGATAGAGAACGATCGAATTGTCTAAAACAAAAAAAATAAAATTAAATAAATAAATAAATAACTGACTTTTTTTAATAATAATATTTTTAATTTTAAGATTGCTTCGGAATTATTTTGATTTTTTATTGTAGTACATAATATAATTTTTAAGTTGCAAATAAGCATGTTTATTACCTCTGTAACTTGAATTTGTATTTATTTTCCCTCTTTAACTCCAAATAAGTCAGAAAGAATCTAAACTTCTACGAGTCGAATATTTCCTTGCAAAATCCGCGTAAGTCGAAATCCTCCAAAATCGAAAACTCTATAACACGAGTTATTTGGCGTCCCTCTTGAAGTTCGACTTGTAGAGATTCTACTGTATATGTCGCCTTGAATTCGACTGCCTACATCACATCGGGAACAAGACACAGAATATATAAAAACTTTAAATCAATATAATTTAATTAACAACATTAGAATTTCTCTTTATAATAAATGTAAAATGTAATAAAATAACCTGTACAAAATTACACTACAAAGTATTATCCGCATCAATACAACTTTTTTAAAATCACAGCTGTGAAGTATCACTTAAAATTGAATTTTGATAATTCAGAAGTTATGATACTCAAAATTGAAACTTTAAAAATAGCCTATTAATAAATGTTAATGATGTAATTTTCCTTTTTCGTTCAAAATTTAGCTGGCTAACAATAAACTTATATTAATCGAATTTAGTAAGGACACTTTTTTTTCTTTTGTTTGTTAATATAAAATTTTTATAAATTTAATATTAACGTTTTTTTAAGAAAGTCAAATAGTAATATGTAATATAATATTAACTACAATTTCATTTATGAATTCCCAGATTACCAATTAAGTAATCAACGAAGGCGCAAAATTGAAATACCTAAGTAATAAATAAAATTTTTAATAACATATTTAATTATTTGGACCTAATAATTATGCTCAGATTCTTTTAGTACTTATTAACATAGATTGTATTAAATATGTAAGGGAATTCGTTATAAGCAATAAGGAGCATCATTAATATTTTGCACAAGAATTTTATCAAAAACTTCTAACAATTGGTGTTAACGCTTTGCAAAGTTATTTTAAAACATTCTTTGTAAATTCAATGAAATTATACTTCTAAATCGAATATTTAAATATAATTAACCTTATCTTTTGAAATTTAGATCATCTATGCAGTTTGGTATGGTTTGTTGCTTTACCGTCATATTGTGCATACGAGGATTAAATAGACCGGGACCTAGAGTTTAAAGGGGATTCCAAACCATTACAAACATTCATGGCACAGCCGATGCTTGAACCGGAAACCTGTGGTACCGAGTGCTAGCCACTCGGCCAGCAGTTAACCTAATGTATGCAGCAGAATGGATGAAATTAGACTTCCTGATACCAATTAAATTTTGTCTAAGAGAACGAATGATTTAAAATTTCAATTTTCATACTTGAGCTTGATACTGTTGCTGGTGCTAATCCCAGCTGGTCTAGTTGTGCTATATCAGCTCCATGGTCCGTGAACATCCAGGAAGTCGAAGAAAAGAAGAGGTTTTCCCTCAGCCTCCACCCTGGTGAAGTTCACACAGTAAAGAAGGGGTTCTCGGAAGAGGAACAAGATTATCTATTTATCATGACTTTTCTTTCCTACTGCCTTCACATATCATTGAGTATATGAACGCTTCGCGTTCCGGAACTCGACATCTTTATTCAACAATGTTGTGGAAGAAATGCATCACTTGAACAGTTCCAACATGCATTTACCACTTTAAGAAAAATATTTCTAATCTGAGATTATTATCATTATCAGGGCAAATTTATCACAGCAGAAAATAATTAACCAAAAAAATACGTTTATTGGAGGACTTGGATCATTAATGATTCAAATGGGAAAGAGTTTCTTTTGACAATTCTTACTAAGAAGGTTGTAATAAGTTAATTATTTCATTGAAGAATTAAAAAATACTATTACAAAAACGTTTTAAACAACTTTAGTCATGTAATTATAGAAAGTATTTTCCATTAAGAGATGAGGGTGGGTTAATTTTTATAAAAATAAATAAATAAAAAAGGCAACGAAAGTACGGAAATCCTAATTTTTGAAAAAAAAAAGTAATTGATTTTGTTTTATTTGGAATTTCTCCCTACTTGTTCTAAAAACAAAATTGTTATATTCAAATTAATTAACATTTTGTCTGTAACTCTGGTACGGAACTAGTTAAAATGATTGAATACTCGTATGAATCATGACCTGTTTTCGAATTTACTGAGTTAGTTCTCAGTTAATTATTACTTTAGTTCTGAGCTAATTATTGAGTCAGTTCTGAGTTAATTATTACTTTACGCTCTTTATTTTAATCTCTGTTTATATAGCCCAGAATATTGTTATGCAATGTGCTTAAAGATTGGTGCCATTTCGTTTAATTTGGTTGGGTGAATTTTAAATTTTTTTTTCCCGATCTGGTGAATTTACCATTTTGTTACCTGTGTAAGCGATAAGCAAAACTCTGGCGCACTGATTACGGAGTACCCATGGGGATAGACCCCTTAATCTCCTCGTCTTAATTCATATATTTAATCTCAATTAATAATTGGCTGCTTAACTGTTAGTATAGGTAAAAAATAAAGTTTCTAAAAATTTAAGAATGGTACTCTGAAAATTAAAGTAAGATAAAAAATAAAAAGTTAAAAATAAAATGAATTTTAGTTAAAAACTCGGTACAGTTAGGGACCAGTTGTAGAAGCAATAAATAATTATTTGCTGAAACGTGTGGAGTATATCTATAATGATGGTCTGTAAGAAAAGTTAATCCCCCCAAATAAAGACTCATTCCAGAAATCAAATTCTGGTGTTTTATTTTGTTTTCACCATTTCACCGTTCCAACGATCTTATTTGATCGTTGGAACGGTTTATAAGATGAAATGCTACAGCACTCTCTAGTAGCAAGTCACAATAAAGTGGATAGCGCAAACTTATTTTCCATACTCCAATGCATATTATGACCCATTTTCACAGCGATGGGTTGAACGGTATGGAAGTGGATAGACTGCAACACCCAACTTACAACAAAGGAGATAGCATAAAAACACTCTCCATGTTTTGTCAAACACTCACAAAAAATTTCATCAAAATCAGTCAAGCTGTTTAGGAGGAGTTCAGTGACAAACACACCTACAGAAGAACCCGATTGCAATGCCACCTACCGGATTCAATTGTGAATCTAAACCATCCAGGGACACACTCAAAATTTCATCAAAATCGGTCCAGCCATTTAGGAGGAGTTCAGTGTCAAACACATGTGCAGAAGAATTATATATGTAAAGATACAGCAATATAAATTTTGTATAGTCGTACAATTCTAAAATATTTTTTATGCTATCTTTTAATAGAATATTGTTGTTCTATGTGAAGGATGCACAAATCAAGTACCATATCTTTTCTACAGATCATAGGTTCATTTTACCTTCAACAGTTATATAATAAGCAATTTTTTTTAAGCAATCTTCTCAGAATTTAATAAAGTATTAAAATGCGGAACTGACCAGTTTATTAACAAAGTAAACATTTAAATATTAGAGAATGTTTTAGGTATTTTAATTATTGTAAATTAAGAGATAAGTTTTTCCCATAATGCAATAAATTATAAACAAAATGTAATATTATTATAAGTTATTTTTATATTTATTTATTTCTTCTCCAAGAAAAAAGTTAACACTTTTTGTTATTTATCATATATATTTACTATTCATGAATGTTTGTTTTTGCAATTCTTTATATATTTAAGGGATTGTCAAAGAGTAGCTGTTATTATTGCTAGATAACTCATTTAAATCTATTGGATCACTATATGTTTATTAACAAATATTTTCAGATATGAATGTTAAAAAATTGGTAAATTAAAATCTTTTGATCTTGATCATTGCAAAAATCAAACCAAATACTGAAATACATTATATCAATATAATATTACACATTAAATTGATTATTTTAAATAAAAATATACATGAAAACTGAAATAATTTTTAACAACCTGCTACAAAAGGATAACAGTGAGTACATGTGGTTGAAACCTTTCGAAAGTCTGTGCAAATGATCCATTTCTAATATTAAACATTTCTTATCAATAATTTGTATAATAATTAAATTTTTATCTTGTACATTATAACACTTAATTTTGAATTTTGGCAAATGATTTTTAGAACAAAATAATAAGGTTCTGTCAAGAAATTCCTTTAAATTGTTTTATTAACCTTTTAACAAAGATTAATTGCTATTAGGATTATGATTATGTATTTTTTTTAAAGATTTATCTATTCTTTATTATTTGTTTAGAAAAAAATATATATGTTCAATGAAAAAATGTTCAGTTTTCCCAATTCTCCCTTTTTAAAAGGCTTCAGATTCGAATCCTGGTAGTGGCATGCATGTTTGTCAGTGGTTCAGAATCCACATTGAACTGTAGGTCCCGGTCTAATTAGCCTAAAGTGTGCACAAAATGACAATAAAGTGATAAACCAAAACAAAACACTTTTTAAATTGCAATAATCAATAATAACAATAAAGTCCTGTGACCGAGATTTTTGAGGGCTAGAAATTAGAATCTAGACTTAGTGCACAGGAAGTATATAAAAAATACATTTTTTTAATAAAACGTTCCTTTTTTAATACCTTAAATGACAATAATTAAATTGATACATTAACACCATCACTCCTGTCTCTTAAATATATATTTTTTGCAATAATACAGTAAAAAAAATTTTTTTTAACTAAATTATAATTTATAATATTACAGCTAATTGTGATTAAGATATTCTGTTATTGTCATTTCTAATGCATTTCAAATTACTAAACATTGATTCTTGGTATTCCTATTTATTCTGCATAGCAATAATTTAATCTAAAGATTTAAATAAACAAAAGACTTGCACTCCTTTCAGAAGTAATGTTATAACAACAGCAGAAATTAAGAAAACTAATAACTAATGAATAACTTTTTTCTTACCACATATTAACCTTTCCTTTCAACCAAAATGATGCACTTTCTATTTTCGATCTTATACCATCAACCCATTCTTCTGAAAATGTAGAAGATAAACTATAAAAATGCAGATTTTTTTTTCTTATTAAATGATACATTATGATTAAATAAAATGATACTTGAACAACATTGTAGAAAAGCATTATATTGAATTAATCCATAATTCATTCCCAGCTGATATTGATAAAATTTTTTAATAAATGAGTCATTATTATTTCACAGTTCATGATATTAAAATGTATATTTCCCGAAGAAAATTATTAATATGAAGCAATTTATTTGTATTAAATTCATCAAATATTAATGGAAATTTTATAAAACCACAACATGAGATATCACTTTTATATTACCTTAAGACAATACCATGCTAAAAAGTTAAATAGCTTATTTAATTATATCATTTAAAACTATCAAAAAATATAAACAAGTCATATATATTTTATTTGCAAAATACAGTTCAAATTTTGATAAACATACAATTTATACAAATGAGAGTTATCACATACATGTATACTTAATTAAACTGTGATCTCTAAGTTTGTCATCGATTATGAATAATACAAAAAATAAAATAAAATATATTACACAGTAACTCAAAATAATTAACAATATCCCATAAGTATAATCATACAAAATATTTTATTTAAATTATGTTAGATGTATAAAATCACATAGTAAAATAATTTAAAATATAAAATTTCACTTATAGCTAATATCCTTTTAAAATCTTACAATTTTTAATCAATGCCATCAGCATCAATAAAAAAAAGTAACAAATAGGAAAAGGAAGTACAAAACTAAGCTATACTTAAACTATAATTTGAATAATATTTAAAATTATAGATTAAAAAATATACAGAAGTTCTACATGTTACAATAATGTTAAGGTAAATGTGTCTATAAAAATGTATCAATTCAATGTCACAAACAAAGAATATTTGGTCTGTACGAATAATTTTTTATACTATAATATTTCAAGAAACTTTTATCATTACATATGAGTAAGATAATGTTGGCTTAGATTTTGTATCTGAGCAAAAGTTTTACCACAAATTTCACAAACAAAAGGTTTTTCTTTGGTATGAGTACGACAATTTTGATTTAAATTTTGTTTTTGAGAAAAAGTTTTACCACACATTTTACTAAATTACGGTTTTACTTTTGAGTGAATAAGGTAATGCTGACTTAAATTTTGTTTTTGTGAAAATGTTTTACCACAATCTTCACAAACATAAGGTTTCTCTTTGGTATGAGTAAGATAATGCTTTCTCAAATAATCTTTTCTTGAAAAAGTTTTACTGCACATCTCACAAACATAGGGCTTTTCTTTTGTATGAGTGCGACAATGTTTACTTAAATCATGTCTTCTTGAAAAAGTTTTACCACATGTTTCACAAGTAAAGGGTTTTGAATGAGTAAGATAATGTTTGCTTAAATAATCTTTTCGCCAAAAAGTTTTATCACACTTTTCACAATTAAAGATATTCTCTTTCGTGTGAGTAACACAATGCTGATTTAAATTTCGTTTTTGTGAAAAAGTTCTACCACATATTTCACAAACATATGGTTTTTCCTTTGAATGAACACGATAATGTTTACTTAAATAATCTTTTCTTGAAAAAGTTTTACCACATTCTTCACAAGTAAAGGGGTTTTCTTTTGTATGAGTAATGTAATGATTATTTAAATTATTTTTCTGTGTAAATGTTTTATTGCACATTTCACAAATAAAGGGTCTCTCTTCTGTATGAATAATACAATGTCTTTTTAAATCATGTTTTCTTGAAAAACCTTTACTGCACATTTCACAAATATAGGGTTTTTGTTCTGTATGAGTACGATAATGCTCGTTTAAACTATCTTTCCGTGAAAAAGCTCTATTGCACATCTCACAAACATAAGGCTTTTCCTTTGTGTGAACCCGATAATGTGTCTTTAAATTTTGCTTGAATTTAAATGTTTTACCGCATACATTGCATATATTAAGTTTTTCTTTTGAACATTTCAGAAATATATCAGAAAATACATTTTCAGATTGTTCCAAGTTTGCTGAATTGGCCATGATAAAATGAAAATGAATATTTTAAATTTGTCAATGTCCTTTCACCAATAATATAGGGCTTGACAACATTCTTTCATTCCTACTAAATTTCACAATTTCTCTGCTTTACTAAGGCACTAAGTAGACTTTTCCCAAATTCATTGAGTTAAATAGGCTTAAATTTCTAGGGGAAAAAACAGAACAATTTTAAAAATATAAAATTTGAAATTTATAATTCTACACAACTAATACATTCAAAATGATAGAAACTATAATTTCTACATTGCATTATACCCATTATAAATATCTTAGCAAGAGAAATAATATTGTTTATATGCAAATAATTATAAAAATTAAAATAATAAAATCTAAAAACTATTAGGACATGAGATTGCATTAAAAAATTCATCTTATTAATTGTACAACAATTTTCTCATCTAATTGATGCTTAATACAAATATATATATATATATATATATATATATATATATATAAAGACGAAGTAGCATTCAATAAAAGTTACTTCAATATTAAAATTAATAAATTTATTAATGTAATTGGATTTACTAAATCTGAAATTTAGACACTTTTAGGGTGACTTTAAAAAAAAATTAGTTCATATATAAAACACTTAAAAAAAATTTAGAATGTTTTAATACAACTATATAAATATTTTAAATTGACATAGTTGCTATTCTTATTTGTTGAAAAGGAATTAAAATTTGTATGGCACATACAAGCTTTAATTTCCGTTTGATAAAAAACAATAGTAAATATTTAAATGAAAATCTATATAAAAATATATGAAATAACTAAAAATCTATATATTTGTCAAATCTTCTATGTTGGTAAGCTCAAAATTCAGGAATCTTTAAGTTATTACTGCACATCTTATACTAAAAATAAAATTTAAAAAAAAATAAAGTTTAATAAGAATCTATTTTTCCACATAAAGAAATTATCGTAAAACAAACATTTTAGAATTGACAAATCTATGTCTAAAAAGTTTTTTTTTATTAATGTGCTTTACTATAGTTTGAACTTATTTTACTTAGATACTGAATAATTTTGGGGTCAATAAAAAATAAAGACTTCAAAAAACTAAACAGCTTCTGCAGGAAAGCTTTTGTTTAAAACACATTTCTAATAATAAACATTTAATAACTCAGCCAATTTCTCCAACATAATAGCTCTGAGTAATACACCTAGAAAAATGGCTCTTCATAAAACATTTTTTTTTTTATTGATAATATTCCCTCATTCAAAAACATTTCATTCTACTACTCATGTTTTGAAATTATTCATAGAGGATCTGAAAAAAGAAATAAAATTCTAACTACCACATTTCAGCAACAAAGATAAGATAAAAAAAATTAAACTTTTAATAAAGTTCAAACAAATAATTAAAAATTAAAATGTTTTTCATTTATGAAAAATTAAAACTTTCTTTTTCATATAAACTTACTGAACTAACATTAAATAAGGAGAAGAAAAACCAAAATTGAAAATTGCTGTCAACTAATAAAGCAATAAAAATATAAAAGCCAAATCTAAATATTAAAATCTAAATTATTTAAGTTTTTTCAAAATGAATAACACAAATTAAATTTTTTAATAAAAATCAATATGATATCAGTAATGAAGATATGTATTGTTGAAGCTCACTTAAAAAAAAAAAAAAAAAATGCAGATACAATAAAAGAAAAAAATTCCAATATAAAAATAAATGTAAAAAATTAATATTCTTTAAAAAATTCATGGCTCTTTTTCTTGAGCTATGTTATAATTTCAGAAGTTAGTATTAAATCCAAGTTCAGATAGTCCTAATTTCACCATAACTTTACAAACAGTTATTTTTTCATTAAGTTTAATAACAAACAGGTAAAGATAGATTTTCTTGATATATAAGCATTTCGTTCCAATCTATAGCATTTCAATTGTTCTTTCAAACATATTATTTTGTTTTCTTGAAATCTAAGGTATAATGAGTAAATTAATACATTTAAAATGAATTCATTACACAGAATCTGATGCTGAGAAACATAATAAATTTTTTGACCCTGCATGCATGATGAGTAATTTTTGAAAAGAAATTACTTGCCGATAAATTTTGATATTATATCTCAATATACCAAGTATCCATATTGATAAATTTTTTTAAAAACTAAAATGAAAAATTCAGATTATTCTTGATATCTCGAAATAAATTACAAATTTACTACATTTTTAAAACTTCTGATTAAATCCTTAGTGACATAGGATTTCTGGAAAGTTCTTCACAGTTGAAAACAAAACTATGGAAAAAAATTTATAAATGCCTTTCAGTTTTTTAATAAAAAGATAAGGTTTTACACAAAATGGAAATATTTTCATCTTCGATAAGTGTTATGAGCATGTAAAATGTATTATATACAATGATGATTAAAGTATAATATCTCACAACTCCATGATGTAAACCAATTTTTTCATTGTCTGTTCTGATCTTTCCAAATTTCTTTATTGATTGAAGCCAAAAGTGGATTTAAATATTCCATTTAAATTTAAATAAACTACAATTTTTATATGTATTACATTTCAGGAGTTAATAAATTAACTACATAATGTACAAATTTATTCTAGCTATTAAAACTTTTAAATTTCTCGAATAGTTGCATAAAATGTTTTATTAGTAACATATTTTTTAATTGTAATATCTAGAGATATCATTGGATTGCCTTTTTATTTTGTAAATACTAAACATTTTTCAACAAAGATAATACTTAAAAATCTATTATTATCTCACATTAAAAGATTATCAGTTTTATCTTCAGTTTTTTTTTTTTTAATACCCAATACTGTTTGTGAATAACATTTTTATTTTGATGATTTGAAATTCTATTATCTTTAGCTTCAACATCCCAATCTTCACTAAGAATGATACTGCTTGATAATTTCATCACTTTACTTTTGCATCTTTATGTGTTATAAATCTGTCCAATGCAATTGTTTCTGGCTGGGAGATCATTTTTCAGTGAATTCCCAGCTATTGTGGGGTGCCTGGAAATGAAAAGACCAACCTCTTGGCCAAAAATGGTTGTCAGTTACCACAGCCACAATTTCCTTTCTCCTTTCATCCATTTAGTTCTGAGGTAAAGAAGAAAATAGAACCTTAAAACAAACTCCTTTCAACTGATAAAACGTTGATTATATTTGTTTCATCAGCCATCCCAATGAACTTGCCCCATGTATTTTTTGCAGCAAATGTCTGACTCTCAACAGGACATGATTTTCTTCATAAACACTTGCAACACATTTGTGTAGCTACTTATAATGTCTGTCCTCTGTGCTCGTCAGGTGAAACCGTGGACTTTTTACATTTGACAACACATACTGCTCTTGATTTTATGACTTTTAATTCTGAGAACTTTATAAGGCTAAATTTTATTGAGCTGCTAGAGTTCTTATAGTGGATATTGCTATAGTTTGATGCAGGAAAAAAAACAACTTTTTATGTGTTAAATTAACATACAGTTTAGTTGACTAATGTTCATATAGTGGATAAGTTTCTTTCCCTCTATATCACAACTACTATACTCTGTTAATTTAAAACAAATATGCATATGCCCTCCTTTTATATCATCAAAAAGTGAATAATATGCAGCCATTTACTAAAAAATAAATCTAATTATCTTTTCAACTAAGACAATTAGTCTTGTTAATTTCAAGTAGACAATTATAGTAAATTATTATAGACTATAAATTATTATTGTATATTATTATATATTATCTTATTATTGTAGACTTAATATTAATAATTAGTAATTACTTTTCACATTCAAATAGTATTTATTTATTTCAATATAAAATATTAATTATCTTCTGAGTGTATTATTTTTCAAGATACAATTAAATTGTAATGTTTTTTCTTCTAGAGAATATAAATTTTTATGTTGTAGAGGTTTGTTTTAGCTGTTTGAGCATGTTTTTAGCCTTGTCGAAGAGGCTAAGATAAATCTGTCTAATGCAATTGCTGCAGGCTGGGAGATTGTTTTTCAGTGGATTCCCAGCCATTGTGGGGTGCCTGGAAATGAAAAGACCAACCTCCTGGTCAAAAATGGATGCAAATTACCACAGCCACCATTTCCGTTATCCTTTCATCCATTTAGTTCTGAGGTAAAGAAGAAAATAGGCAGACCTTTAAAACAAACTCCTTTCAACTGCTAAAACATGGGATATACTTGTTTAACCCCAATCTCTTGTTTCATCCATCATTTTTCCTAGTTTTACCATCTCAGTGTTTACAGTAAATTTCCAATTCTAGACAGAACATGATTTTCTTAATAAACACTTGCACCTCATGGGTGTAGCTATTCATGATGTCTGTCCTCTGTGGAAACCATGGACATTTTACATTTGACAATATGCACTGCACTTGACTTTATGAATTTTAATTCTGACAACTTTATCAAGGCTACATTTTATTGGGCTGCTAGAGTTCTTATGGTAGATATCACTACAGTATGATGTAGGAAAAAAAATTTATTCAACAATTCAGTTAATTAATATATTCATACTACTTTTTCTCTAAAATTCCTTTCTCATATGAAACCCTGAAAAAATTTCAAGGGAATCCATATAGATACTGTTTTTCCATTTTGGTGAAGCAATATTTTTTCTCAAATCTTTTGTTATAATCTTCATTTTTTTAAAAATAAAAATTTGTGTTATAATTGTTTCTTGTAAACTTAATTCATATTTCAATTTATCTTCACTCTTAGTATTTACTGTATCTGAATAAAAAACAAAAACATTTTCTACTTTTGAAGTAGCAATCTTTTATAAAATGTATATGTGTCAAGACTTCATTTATAACAGAACAATAATGGTCATTTGATTCAATTGTATTATTTATAATAGTTATTTAGATTTAACTCTATTTCCATTTCTTATAGACTCTCCATTTTTTTTCTTTTACAATTTTTGATGGCAATAGTAACCTTCAGATAATATTTTATCTTCACCTCGAATATCAAATTTATACATATCATCTTCAGAAATAAGAAAACTTTTTTTTTGTTAAATTTTTATGCATTTATAAATTTTCTATATCATTATAATGGCAATTATAGACATTTTTCTTTATCTTGCAATTGTTCATAACAACCATGCAATTTCAAATTTATCATTTATTACAAAAAAAAAATTTCATTGCGAGAATTTGATGCTTGAGTAAATGATAAAACATTCAAACATTATATCTTATATTTCTTTGTTATATATATCATACAATAAAAGCTCCATTTTACAGAAGTAGGTTGTTGTAAAAAAAGTTGAATTCTTTTTAATTTGCTTTCCAGAAATTAAAGATATCTTTCAAAATTTTTAAGAATGTAAATTTTTTTCACTTTAATGTTTTCATATAATCCTAATGAAATCAAAATATTCAACACACGTATAAATAAGATTGTTATAACAACACAATGAATATACACATGGACCAGTTAAAATAAGTAATATGCATATCCTAATAATATAACCTAATTAGAGGAGAATTGCAATAATAATTAGAAAAACAATTATCTTATTTTAATTTTTTTTTCAGCCAATTAGGTAATAAAGCTAAAATAAATGAGTCTCTAAAACACTTCTTAATTTTTATATGTTTCTCAATCATTTCATTAGACTTTCCCAATTTTGATATACTCTCTTGATACTTTTTCTTAACAGATGATGAAATTTTATTTAATATTTTTTCATACCCAAACCTACAGTTCCATTGGCAGCTGCACCAAGACCTAACCTTGTTAAAATAGATATAAAAAATAATAAAAATTCACAATTTTTCTTCAATGGAGATTTAGTAAATATTTTTTTCACTTTATGTGATTTATTTGTGTTAAATATATTTCATAATTAGGTATTTTAGGTGTGTTAATTTGTAATGTCAATTCTTCATTTTTTTTTTTATAAATTACTGATTTCAGTTTATCTCTCGGTCTATCACACAGATTTTTGTATAATTCATCAATAGTTCTACCTTTTAATAATCAATCTATCAATACTTGGTTACATATATATATATTTTAGATTTACTTCAATTACAAGTTTTATTATTTTTCTAAAGCATTTAATTTATTTCCACAACCTACATAATAATTTACTTGTTTAAGAATATTAAGAAATTTAATACATTGTTTCATCATTTGCATTTTGTTATCTACTTTAACTTCAGATTTTTTTTACTTATTAACATAATAAAAAATAATAATAATAATTTTTAACAAATTCATAACGTCACAAAAAATTTATATTTTTGGAATTAAATGCACTGGAGATTTGAGATACGTAAAAATAAGTATAGCATTAGAAAATCATGCAGTCTTTTTAACAAAGAATTCTTTAAGAAATTTGGTTATATTTTTAAAATACATATCAATAAATTATTTATACATAAATTAAATTACTAAAACTGTAATAAAATTTTAAAAAATGTCCATTTTAAGAAAAAAAAAAATTATTCACCAATGATAATTTAGTTACATTAACTCCATTTTCAACCTAATATTTTTTTAAATTTTGAATGAGCTATGTAAATAGCTAACAGATATTCATCAATATTTTTTCAAAGCATTTTGAAATCAACTAAGTCCGACTTACCGGGTTACATCTTGACGATTCGTTAATATTTAACAAATATTTTTTTTATTTTTATTTTTTAAAATTAGAAACATTTAAGAAAATAAACAAAAAGTTTTGTTATTGCCATTCTACTAACCTGTTGCCATTCTGAGAAGTATGGCTTTTACATTGTTAACTTTATTATTATTATTATTATTTTCGATTTAAAAATTGCAAATATATGTACACAGAATCAACACATTTTATTTTAAACTAATAAAAAACACTTAGACTTTTTTTAATTAATTTTTAAAAATATATTTAATTTATATGATAAATTGCTGTTACTCATCATTGTTGAATACAGATGTCGAGTGCCTGAACGCGAAGCGTTCATCTACTCAATGGTATGTGAAGGCAGTAGGAAAGAAAAGTCATGATAAATAGATAATAGTAATCGTATGAATTGAGAGAAAAAAAAAGAAGAAAGTAAGGAAAATGTAAATCATCGGTGATGGAAACGTAACAAGAAATGTATGATCCGCGTTGAAGTAAAATATCTAAAAAGCGATAAGTGAGCAGGAAATTACGGTGGTTTGAGGCTTCGATTCCATTTAGAAGTAGAGAAAGGATACTTGTATTTTCCATTCAATTGCGTAAATATAGTTTGTGCCTTGATGAGAGGGTTTTCGTGAGTCGCAATGGTATTGAAGAAATTTCTAGAAAGTTTAGTAATATAGTTGTCAATAGAATCAATTTTTAAATCTTGATGAATTGTAGAGTTGCGGACAAACCAGGGTGCACCAGTGATAATACGAAGAAGTTTGTTTTGAATAATTTGTACAGATTTCTTGTTAGATTGTGCAGCTAGACCCCAGATTGGGGCAGCATAGGTAAGGATAGGCCTAAGAACTTGTTTGTAGAGAAGAAGTTTGTTTGACAAAGTTAATTTAGAAAATTTATTAATGAGTGGTAGAGTGAGATAAAATTTTTCCAACATTTTTCTTTGATTTTTGAATATGAGCTCGAAACGTAAGTTTATTGTCTATAATTAAGCCGAGATATTTAATATTAGTTGCCCATTCAATTTCTTGATCAAAAAGGGAGAGATTAATATATGGTTGTCTGGCGTGTCCTTTTCGGAAAATGATAGCTTGAGATTTAGAGACATTAATTGCGATGCGCCATTTAGTTAGCCAATCCTCTAGGATATTCAGAAAATTTTGAAGAGTATTGATGACATAAAGAATAGAAGCACCTTGGGCAAGAGCAGCAGAATCGTCAGCAAATAGGCAAGTGGAAATGTTAGTGCACTGAGGAAAGTCGTAGGTAAAGATATTGTAGAGAATAGGACTTAGCACGCTTCCTTGAGGTGTACCAGCACAAATACGACCGATTTTGGAGAATTCATTATGAAGTCGAACTTGAAAGGTTCTATTTTTAAGATAATTTGTAATGATAAGTGTGATCCAAGGTGGAAATTGAAGTTTGATCATTTTGTAGATCAGTCCATTGTGCCACAATCGATCGAAAGCTTTTTTGACATCTAGAAAGACACCTCCTGTAAAAAATTTATAGTTATATCCTTCAGTGATGATATTGGTGACACGTAGAAGTTGATGACAAGTTGAGTGATGTTGACGGAATCCAAATTGTTCTGCCGGAATTATGGAATTTTTATCGCAAAAAGAAGTAATATGTTTCACTAAGAGTTTTTCGTAAAGTTTTCCTACACAGCTAAGGAGACTGATGGGCCGATAATTTTGAGGAAATTTCCTATCTTGGCCAGGTTTAGGGAACATGATGATATTTGCTTTTTTTCCCAGATAGGAGGAAAGTAGTGATATTTAGTACAGCTGTTGTAGATTTTTGCAAGATGAGTAATGGCATTAAGGGGGAGACACATTAAGGCTTTATTTGGAATGTTGTCAGGTCCAGAAGATTTCCGAATGTTGAGATTCTTGATTAAGTTAATTATGTCAGATGGAGAAAAAAAAAATATTGTTATGATAATTTTGATGATCAGCTAGAAAGGAAGTTACTGTATCTTCAACATGCTCAATTTGTGAGTAATCGCAAGGTTCAGTGTTTTCTTGAAAGGAGAGTTCAAGGTTTTCAGCAAAAGAGTTCGCTTTATCAGAAGATGAGAATATAAGACCTGAGTATCCAACCAGTGGAGGAATTTTGGGATATTTTTTGGTAAAATGTTTGTTTATTTTGAAGAGAGAATTATCTTCTGGATTTAGGCCTAATAAAAATTCATTCCATCTGTCATTTTTTAATTTGTGAATCATTTGCTTTATTTCTTTTTGAAGCTTGTTGACGGATTGCTTGAACGGAGGAAACCTGGTATCTTGCCATAATTTTCGAATTCTGTTTTTTTCCGCAATTTTAGAGGTGATTTCAGTCGGAAGTTTTTGGTGTGGTGTACTGAGTTCTTTAGATTTGCTAGCAAGGTTGATAGCAGAAGTAACAGCATAGTTAAATTTATCAATTAATTTGTCAATATCTTGAATATTGGAGATGACTGGATTACCAGGAATGCTTTGAGAGAGAATTTTAGTAAAAATATTCCAATTGGTAGTTGTGATTATGCTATTGAGGAAGGGCGTAAATGAATTATGAGAGACTTCAACTATCACAGGGTTATGATCACTGGAAAGATCGTTGATAGAAGAAGCAGGTCCGGCGTTTAAATTTTTAAGAAGTGCGATGTCAAGAGTACTATTGCAAGGATTGTGAAGGCAGAAATATGTGGGATCATTAGGAGCAATAACATTGAATGCATTAAGATTTGTCCAATCGAAGAGAATAGAACCATTTATGTTGCTGCGTCCATTATTCCATGCAGGATGCTTGGAATTGAAGTCACCAAGTAGAAGTACTTGTTGATTGGAGTTCGCTATTGTATCAAGTTCTTGTGTGAGGAATCTACCAATTGGAGGGCGATAAATGCTAGCAACAGTAATTTTTAGGTTATTCTTGAGGTTAATAACGATAGCAGAGTTTTCAAAGCTGGTTGTAGTAAAATGAATTTGATGATGATTAATATTTTTATGAATGCAGATAGCAGTGCCTCCTCCTCTGTGGGTAAGACGATCGGAGCGATAAATGATATAATTTGGAATTTTGAAGGAATCGCCTGGCCGAAGATGTGTTTCTTGGAGAGCAATTACATGAGGTTTATTTTCAGATATAAAATTTTGTAATTCATTAATTTTTCCTTTCAGACTATTGGAGTTCCAAGTCACGCATAAGATAGAATTATTGGTCGATCTATTGAATGTTATTGACTGGTTGATTTTGAAGAGCAGTTATTAAAACAGAAAGATTTGAAAGTACCCCAACTAATTGTTGCAGAATGAGTGGAATTGGAGGCGTTTCCGTGGAAGCCTGCAGAGTATTGGAAGAAGTAGTATGGTGAGAGGTCTGGGTAGGAAGAGTTGGAAAGTCATCTGAAGAAGGAGGAAGAGTTAGAGAAGCCTTCTGATGTGCGGGAAGAGACAATTGGTTGGAGTTCTCAGGCTTCATTTGTTGTGCTTGTTTTTAAGTCTCTCCGTCCAAGCGTTGACCTTCGGGGGAGGAGCAGGAGTGAAATTAGCAGGGTTTTTAGGACAACCCGAGAAATTTGCAGTATGCTCTCCAGAGCAAAGGGCGCATTTGGGAGCTTCATCTGGCCTTTTGGTGCATTCTTTGGTGGCATGAGGTCCAGCACATTTGAGGCATCGAGGGTCTCTTGTACAGAATTTGCTATGATGATAGAATTCTTGACATTTATAGCATTGGTTGGGTCCTGATTTTCTTCTGAGGGGTTCAACTTTGACCCTAAAGTAATATAAGGTGGATAGGTCGAAAATTCTTTTATTTTGTTCATTTTTTGGTAGAACTATTAGGTACAGAGGTAGATTGCCGGTACCAGCACGATTACGAAGTGGAGTTATGAATTCAGGATGAAAGTTGCGAATTTGGAGTTCCTGCATGATGACATCAATTGGGAGATCTGAAGGCAGTCCGCGAATTACAACTTTAAGTTGCTTTTCTTGGGGCAATTCAAATGTATGACTTTTAAGTTTCAGGTGATCAATTTGCTTCCGTATGGATCTGTAGTCATCAGGTGTGGTTGGAAAAACTTTTAATTTACCTCCAGAAAGGCGTCCTTCAATCTTTGAATTTGTAATCTGGTTGAAGTTCTTAAGAATTTCAGTAGAATTTTGTATGTTGTCAATTATAATTGGAGGAACATATTTAGTAGTATGGGGTGCAGGACAAGAAGAAGCAATATTATGGTCATTAGTGAGATCTGTGTCCATACTGTTTTCGTCCAGATGTAATTTATCAACATTTTCTGAAATGTCTTCAATTTTAGCAGGAGGTATGTTCTGCATCACTAGGACCAAGACTTTCATCGGGGTTAAGGCAAGCAAATTTGGAAGATAACTTGATAACAGTGGGATCACTGGTATTAGGCCGTTTAGCTAAATTTTTTCTTTGCTTTTGTGTGATCTTAAGTTTTTTCTTTTTAGTAGGAGTAGTTACCGAGTTGTTTGAATCAGTGAGTTTCAGCAAGATCAGACTCATTTGCTTCCTTAAGTTTTTATTGGTAATATTAGAAAGCGTAAGTTGTATAAAAAGATCTAAATTAGGTATTTGGGGTTCAATTTTTAAGAGATTTTCAATGTTGTTCAGATGATCATTGAGGTTTTCGCACTCAATGAATGAAGAAAAATTGTTAATGCTAATATTAAGTTGATCAATTTCTTGAATAAAGTTAAACGCTGTCGGGTTAGTATTAACGTCAATTAAAATTGCTGTTACTAATTCCCTTGGTGTAGAAATGCCTACACCAGGTCCAGAAGATCCTGTCGCAAGCAACTGATCCATGGTTGAAGGTGATATGCACTTCACTTTTAGCAAGGAACCAGAGGCGTGAAGACTGACTCAACCTCAAGACAACGCTCTACGACCCTATGAGACCGGAACCTACGGTTTAAAGTAGATTCCGAACCACTCTAAATATCCACGGTCAGTACTCGAATCCGAAACTTCAGTCGACCATTCAGGCCCAAATATGGTAAGTTTCTGATACATGTTACTTTACTATTACATAGATAGTTAAACATCAAATTTCAGTGCAGTGAATATAGGAAAATTATATGCATAATATTACAATTTTCGTTTGAAATAATGTTTTTAAAGAAATTAGCTAATTCATACTTAAAAAAAAAAAAATATCACAAAAGTGTTGTTGAATCAGCGATATTCAAAATGCACTACAATTAGTTCAACGCATATTTACTGATCATAAATTTCTTATTACGTTTCCATCACCGATGATTTACATTTTCCTTACTTTCTTCTTTTTTTTTCTCTAAAATCATACGATTACTATTATCTATTTATCATGACTTTTCTTTCCTACTGCTTTCACATACCATTGAGTAGATGAACGCTTCGCGTTCAGGCACTCGACATCTGTATTCAACAATGATGCACTACAATTAGTGAAGTATTCCAAACTTATTATATCAATTTATGATATCATTCGAAGTAAGTATAATAATCGTCAGAATTAATTAAACATGGCATCACCAAAAAACAACATAGATTAAGTATATTGATGGCTGGCAATAACGGATAACGTCACTTAGTATCTCTAACATCTCATAGTATTGGGTAATGTCACTTAAATCTCAGCATCCTCACTCTTTCGAGTTGCTGAATAAATACTCAAAACGGAGTTCATTTCAAATCTATCAGGTTATCATTCGACCGGCGTCCTGATGATCAATTGGCTAGATCTCTGGACTTTGGTACCACAGGCTTCAGGTTTGAATCCTGGCGGTGTTTGTGAGTGGTTCGGAATCCACTTTGAACTGTATTTCTCGGTCTGTTTAGCCCTCATGTGTACAAGATGACCGTAGAGATACAAACCAAAGCAATTATCATTCGTCTGGACTGAAATATTCGCTCTGATCTTGTGAAGGATTTGATTTGAACTACAAAGAGTCTGAGAGTTAGCATAAATCCGAAAGGTATCTGGAACATATAAATTTCTATTGAATTTTTATTTTTATTTTATTCCAATTGAACAGGAGAGTTATAGATATTTTTTGTTATTCGAATGAAAAAAACTCGCTTGCTAATCCTTGTTTAAGCACCGGTTTTGTGTTTTTAATTTTAGGGCTGTAATTTTTACATTCCTTGCAGGAATCAGCTGAATTATTTTCCAGAGGTTATTTTATGCGTCTCTGAATATCATCGCCAATTAACAGAAGATCACACTGTTTGAATTTAGTTGACTGGAAATTTTGACGATGCTATTTTATAAACAGCCCAGATATTCAATACGGAAATGATTCCGTAATCATTTAAGAAGACCCCCTGCTCTTTTTGTATTTTAACGATATGTACAATTGTTAGCATCGACGCTGTCAATATCAAGAACGTTAGAACTAGAGTTCTGGATTTAAAAATATGGCTGATGTATAACTAGCTATTTACAATAAACATAAACCAAGCGATATCACATGTTTTTGAAGTCTGTTCATATCAGAATGAGGCTAGAGTGAGTTCATTTCAATTGATAGGACAGTCTTTGAGAATTTTTTTTTGTTTTTGTTCTAATGCAGCTGGCAAACATTTAGACAGCTTGGTCTTGGATGCCTTAAGGCAAGCGCTGAACAGACATTACTCACTTTTCACTACCCAGGGGGCGCGTGTAACTTGAAGATAAGCCACGGACGCGGAATAACAATGCCCCCGCAACGCTCTACGATCCAAATAGGACCGGGACCTACGATTTAAAGTGAATTTCGAACCACTACAAACATCCATGGCACCGCCGGGACTCGAACCCGAAACCTGTAGTACCGAGCGCCAGAGCGCTAGCCACTCGGCCATTCAGGTCCCCAGTCTTTGAGAATAGATAATCTTCATTGATTTAGTTATCTCAATATTTTTTATATATATTATTATTATGCAATGCTGCAACTCTGAAAAGTGGCTTAGAGTTTTGACAAATGTCTGATCTGTAGGGCAAGGTTTCCTTAAAATGTTTTAAAAAATACCTATCAAGTCGTAGTGCTCTTCTCTTTAGGTTTATCTGCTGAACGTAATTACACATAATAAATTCAAAACTGAGGAGTGATAGAATAAAAGATAGATCCTTTAAAAAAAAGCAATTTTCAGCATACTATGCACTGACGGTGAACAACTATATGCTGCTGTCGTCGAATGCAATAAGCACTAATTTTGCCACTCACTGTCATTTTTATCGTGTATTGCAGGTGTAATGGACAGCTGCACGAATCAAGTAAAGACAGACGGGCACTTTGTGTAGTGTAGGGTTGAACACTAATAAGTTTTAACACACAACAAAATTGCTAGATTATCGAGTAGATGTCCAACTACACTCAGTTATTAATTGCGTTGATGCAATACCCAACACCGATTTAATATCTGTATCTGAATTTGCAAAAGAACGTCAAATCACAATTAAAAAAACTTTGAAACTGCACTCACAAAACTTTTTTTTCTTTCTAATTCAGCTGGCAAACACTTAGACAGCTTGGTCATGGATGCCATAAGGCAAGCGCTGCACAGACGTTACTGACTTTGCATTACCCAGGGAGCGCGTGTAACTTGAAGATAAGCCACGGAAGCGGAGTAACAATGCCCTATACGATCTACCTATATTATACGATCCTATTAGACCGGGACGTACGGTTTAAAGTGGATTCCGAACCAGTACAAACATCCATATCACCGCCGGGACTCGAACCCAAAACTTGTGGTACCGAGCGCTAGAGCGCTAGCCACTCGGCCATTCAGGCCCTTGCACTCACAAAACTTATCATATTGAAATTTTCTAGTACTGTTCTTCCAAAAACAATTTAAATTCGATATCTCATAATATTCCAAACCAACTCAAATGTTTTTTCCCGGCTATTCAAAAGCTACTTGCTATGAAAAAACAGACTTGTTCTAATCGTGCTGTAGTCGGTTACTCATACACATATTGCAAAGAAGTACCCAACTGCGTCAACTGTCAACAAGTCAATTCATCTAACTGTAAAAGATGCCCTCTGAGGCAGCTAGAAAAAAAAACTCAAAACCTATCTTATCTTGAAGCCTAAAAGCTAGTAACTCAATGTGCCTCTTCATGTGCTGAATAGCAAGAAAAAAAAAGGTACCACTTAATAATATAATAGCTAAATAAACGTTTCTTGTTTCTGCTATGACAGACAGCAATATTACTGGAATAATTTACCCACTTCTTAAGACGCATAAACTCATTTCCTTTTCCAAAGCTATGCATGCAGGTTCTGTACCACCTGTACGCCCTTTTCGACCATCGTTCTCCCAACCCATTAAAAGTCACGCCCAAATTCAAAAAATCAGTTACCCGAAAAAATTATACATACAAGAAACGATTTTGTTAAAACCCATCTCCATTAGAATCAATTCTCTCTTCTACCTCAGTCTCAGAGGAAAGTTCTAATGCCTACATTTCATTTAGCTTACAATATATTCTATTCCATTCATTCATCATCCAATCTTGTCCTTGCACGACCATATCAAATGAATAAAGAATATGAGGGCAACAACACAAAATAACAAGAAAATTAAAAAAAATCAACAAATTGTTGATGCTTCATGAATTATTCTGAAATACAATAAACTGCCAAAAAGTCAAAATAACAGTTTTCGGTGCAAATTCAAATAGCAATTTTCCCCAAAACCTTAACTTTATGAACAGTATTAAAAACAGTTCTTTAAAATGACATATTAATTTGTGTTGCCATTTAAAATAACATTTTACTTTTAGTTTTAATAAAGCAAATTCTTTTTTACAATTCCTTCTATTAGCTCACGATCTCCTTATATATATTTTGTTCAAATTTTCAATCGTTCATAAAATACTTTTTATTCATCCACTCATGTTCAAATACATTTTTTTTGAACTTGTAGTGGATGACACTGGATGTGAATACAGTTTCTTTCAAATATTAATTCAGTGATTAAATTTAATTAAGTCATTTTAGTTTTTTTTTTTTTTTAGATTTAAGTTGCATATATCTACCAATAGATGGCTCCACATAAACTTAAAAAAATGAATGAAAATGATTTATAAAGGACTTTCTGCAATAGAGTGAAAAAAAAGTAGGAATTGGCTTTAAACTTTTTTTTTATATTACTTGTTTATTTTGCTTGTAAAGAAATATTTGTGAGAAGCACTATTTTAATTAGTTTTGCACTTTGATGAATAAAGTTTTTGGTAAAAAACATATGTCTCTCCTTAAATTAAACTCCCTTAAAATTAAATTCTATCTCTCCATAAACACATTCTCTACATAAATTAGAAAACAAATCTACATTAAAATTTAGTAGGATATTCAATTTTATTAAGACAATAATATGCAGAGTAAGGCGAGAACATTTTCTTTTGAAAAATATAAAAAGATTGAAAACTACTAGAACAAAAAAATTAGATTTGATTTAGTATAAAATAAATAGCTGACTGAATGATGTAACCATACTCCCACCTACACACTGGCAGGATCGACACTTGTGGCGTTCAGAAAAAAATTATCAACCAAGAGGAAGTACAGTGCAGCCTACTCTACTGCTGAGAAACATTTAGTTTATAATCTCACACACTAAAAGGAAATATATTTAACGCAACCATGCGTAATAGTTGGCCTACAGACTCTCAACCGGAGAGAAAGTATATTTCGCGTGTCTGAGTCTCAGGTTTTAGGTTTAGAAGTAAAATCCTGTATAATTATCTATCTTTAAATGTGTTAATTATTGTATGTATCTAATTGTATGTGTGTGGTGTTTGTGCGTGTGTCAATAAGCTGTGATCTCAGCCCAACAACAGCCAGTTACAATCCGATTGCTCCCCCCCACTACAATAGTAGGAATGCTAATAAGAAATTCGTATATGTATATTTTAATATAAATTTTTCTGTTTGTTAATCATAAACTAAATTTTGTCAGAAAACTAATACATTTAAATTTATGTTTATAGGTAATCTTAGTAGAATCTCTGACACGCTTTGTCTTATGCAGAAACAAAAACTTACTCTTATAGTGCAGATGATTCTCAAAATATTGCTTTTTCAATTGACTGTTTCAAAATTCATGATTCATCCCGAGTGTTGCCTCAGTGATATTTAGTTTACAGTCTCTCACGCCGAGAGAACAATTCAACTTCTATGCTAACTGTTGTTTATCACACTCCCGTGCATCAGTTGGCCTACGGACTCTCATCCAGAGAGGAAGTATAGTTCAGTTCACTATCCAGCGTGTACCCGAGTAACTTTATTGACAGCTTAGAAGTGGAATCCTTCCATTTAAATATAAATATATGTATTTAAATGTCTGTTGTATATTAACTATTGTAGTGTGTCGTGCTCGTGCCTGTGTGTTTGTAAAAATAACTCTGTGTGTTTTTGGACTTGTGACTCGACTCGACCACAACCAGTTCCAACTGCACAAACAACGACATTCCACTACAGCAGGAAATTAATTATTGATATAGTTTTGTAATAAGGTTCGTGGCTCCTATAAAATAACCAAGAATAGGATAGGACTTAGTATCCAAAAGCCTGTTATAGCTTTTCTCTTTGTACTTCATATTTAGTGCATTGGAATAAAATATGTTCCTCTGTGTCAGGTTTTTTGCATCTTGAGCATTGTGGAATCAATGTTAATCCAAATCTATTGAATATCACTTTAGAAGAATAGGTTTTGGTGCGAAATCGCGAAATTAGTACTTCTTTTTTTCGATTGATAGGGAAGAAACAGAACTGAAATTAATGTTTATAGGTTATCTTAGTAGAATCTCTGACAAATGTCAACAAACTTTGTCTTATGTAGAAGCAAAAACTTATATATTTATAGTAGACATGATTCTCAAAATATTGCTTTTTAATTTACTGATTCAAAGTACTTGAAAAACGAACAATGGGCCGATGCTTATTTTGTTCCCTGCATGTGTAAATTACATCATAATGGTTTCTACAAGATCATCAATTTGTGTCTGCATTTATAATAATTTATTTTAAAATAAAATAAGTTAATGATTTTTTATCTAATTTAACAAATTACTAAATTTCGCATAAAATATGTCACTTCCAAGTAATTCAGAATGTATTATCATATCAAATTCATGGCAAAGACGTAAATCTTATTCAATGTAATGATGAGCAAAAGAACTTCCACATGGTAGAATAAATCTTTTATTTATGTACATCCATATAAATTACATCACTGGTTCTCAAACAGTGCGTCCTGGAAGGTTTTCGGGTGCTCCCTGTGGTTATTCTAGAGAAATATGTGTCTAGAGCTACTCATTTTTCCCGTTCAAAAACAGCTTTCATTATAAAGAACTATAACTTTCATTATAACTTTATTCTAAACATCCCTGATCAGCCCAGGTTCAAAGCAGTTGCCCTTTTCAGACTCCTGAAGTTCCATGATTGTTTGGCCAATCATCTTTTCCGAATGAAAATATTTGCAAGCACAAAATGCATGCGCTGCAATCTGAGAGAGGACATGGATTCATCCCACCTTCCTGTCGACCCTGCACTTGTTTCCTCTACTGTGTAGGGTCGTTACTGGGTGGCTAGGGCCCTTATGGGCTAAACATGTCACTATGTGATTTCCTTCGATTCTCGTTGTTGTTTTCATGTTCTTTATGATCGTTTTCTTTTTTTCTTTTATTACTTTTTGTAGCCTGCCATTGGAAATTAAAAAAACAAATTTCTACCCTCACCACAATGTATAAGAAAGAGGAAATTTTCATTTTATTGAGGAGGAAATGAGAGTTTGCCTCTCAAAATGAGAGTTATGAGAGTTCAAATGAGAGAGTTGAAGAAATCACTATGACACTTCAGGCTCTTGTTTCTCATAAACTTAAGAATAAGTAAACTTAAGGTGTATTTAATTTAACTTTTTTATCGCAATGTTTTTTCTACTGTAATTAATTATTATAATATAGGGGTGCAATGTAGGTAGGCCCAATGTGGGTAGACCTACCTCCTAGTGGTGCACCCTGGGCAACGTTCGATACGGCTAAGCGGTCTACAATTTTCCTCACTGCTGTCCTAACCGTCGTCCGGTTGGCCGGCATGTACTGCAATGGAATGCTGGTGGCTTGTCTCATTAAAAAAAGAGCTGATCTGATGAACATCTATATTGCATTGGGATTTTCGACGAATCAAACTGCGCTCTTTGTGATTTGGCGGAACTAATGAACAGAGTCCATCTCCATCGTTGCTTGGATACTTCATGCCGAATCCAAGATGGCTAGATGCTGGCAAGCTGGAGAACTCTTGGGGAAATGACTTTCGTCCACTCTGTCGAACTCTTTTGTGCATATTTTCTTCTTTATTTTGTATTTTTCCCATTTTTGTATTGCCTAACCATTGGAAATAAAAAAAAATTATTACAATATATTTTTCAGAAATTTGTATATAGTGTTCCTACAATGATTTGTTACGTTTTTAAATGCGCCCCGACTTCAAAAAATTTTGAGAACCACTGAATTCGATGACTTCCGACGAGACTTCTCTTCACACCGAATTCGAATGCACCCGCATGTGCCTGTTCAAATTGCCACTCTGCGAGAACCTCAGAGGACACAGGTTGCATTTGTAGGGCTTTTCTCCGCTGTGGATCCTGACGTGCTTCGTCAGGGTGGAGCTGTCCGAGAAGGACTTCTTGCACATGTAGCAACGGTAGGGCCTCTCCCCGGAATGCGTCCTCATGTGGGTGGTGACTGAAGAACTTTGTGAAAATCGTCTGTCGCACACGTGACACCGAAAGGGCTTCTCTCCGCTGTGCGTGCGTGCGTGGGCCGTCAGGTTGGCCGCCTGGGAGAAGGACTTGTCGCAGGTCGCACATCGGTACGGCCGCTCCCCGGAGTGGGTGCGCATGTGCGTTTTGAGCGTGCTCGGCCTGGCGTAGGTCTTACCGCAGATTCGACACAAGTTCATCTTTCCGGGCGAGTTGGATCCGTCGGGTTCCGGGTTCAGCAGAGGAGGGGGAGGAGAATCGGCGTTCGTGATGGCCGGAAAACAGGCCGCTCGACCGGTCGGCACAGATCGGGGCTTCGACTTGAGCATCACAGAGAAGTTGTCCTGGCCGGAGTCCAGCGGGAGGGATCCGTGCTTGTAGGGGTAGAAGGATCCGGCCATCGCCTTCAGGTTGGACCCGCAGCTGGGGAACTCCCTCTCCATGGATGGCAGGGACATGGAGTCGGCGGGGCGGAACTCCGCTGTGAATGTGTAGGTGCCAGAGGCGCCCGCAGTGGGAAGGGGCGGTGGGGGTGGAGGATTGTACTGCACCTGCAAAGTTAAAGTGGGTTAAAAATTTCATAATAAGCACATGCTATGGTCTAGGAATAAAAACACAAAGCAGTAGGGGACTGTAAAAACACAACACTTTTATTCGAAAACCAAACGCGCACTGTTGGTGTTACATTTCTTTCTCCCTCCAGTCAACTCACGCTCACGCAGATGTTTACATTATCGGGAGCTGGCTTCCACTTAGATTTTTTTCTCTTTTTTTTTTGACTATGTACGTGGAGTTATTTATCCATGAGGCAACAGCACACACAAGAATTACTTTTCATAACTTTAAACATGATTTCTTTTTCATCAGAAATCAAATAGCCAACAGCCCAATCTTTCATGTCATTTGATAATATTGAATAAAAAAAAAAAAAATAATAATAATAATAATAATAATAATAATAAAAAAAAAAAAACATAGCTTAAATTTAAGAATAATAGTGTTTTTTTTTAACACAGCTTTCCGATTTGTGTTCTAAGTTTACAGCAGGAGTGTGGACAATCATTTTCAAATTTCTGAGTTGAATTTTTTATACTGACTCTTGAACGTGATTTCATGCACTACGATGTACATTGATACATTAAACATACGATGTACATTGATACATTAAACATACGATGTACATTGATACATTGGTAATTAATTCATTTTAATTGAATTAAAAATTTTTTTTTTAATTCCATGACTGTTATTGAACTCGCATTTCTACAAAAATAGTTTTTTTTTATTACAAAGATTTTTTTTGTAGTATTTGCATTCGCTTAGAGGATAATATTGTACTCAACATTTTGTTTACAAAAAATACCTATATATTATAAAAATAACACTACTGAATGGACAGGTACCAAAATGTTATACAAAAGCTTACGACATTCAAAATAATATACATTTTAATAAAAGAGATGTTATATTTGTAATACATTAAGTCTTATTTTTATTCTTAACAGTACAATAGCTTCTTCTAAGATGACTACTGCTACTACTATTACACCACATCACTGTGCCTAGAGCTGAGTGGCCCCAATACAGTTTGGGAATGATGCGGGTGAGAAGAAGTCTGATAGAGCTCTCTGATACTCTACGGTCATAGTAGACCGGGACCTATGGTTTAAAGTGGATTCCGAACTACTACAAACATCCATGGCGCAACTAGGAATTGAACCCGCAAACTGTGGTACCGAGCGGCCATCAGACCCCTACATTTTTTACACTGTATACTATTTACATTGATTAATTCTGTAACTTGTCAATTCGTCTTCATTAACTGGTTGCCACAAAATAGGTTAGATCTTATTATTTCTGCTTGGGCTATTTTGTTAGCATTCAAGGGTGTTCCTGAATTCATGGGCCAACCAAACTTTAAAAGAAGGTAAAATGCAGTAGAATTTGACTCTACAGAGTTGGCGTAGGGCTGACAACCCTACCCAGTAAAAAGAAAAACATTTCATGTTTCGAAATCAACCAGTAGGTAGACGGTCTTAACCCACCATGGAGCTGTTGCCCCATTGAAGAAGCTTATAAAAGATCTTCTTTTATGCCTCGTCCAAGATAGCCTTTTATAACCCTTAGTGCTGAGAAACTTTTTTCCACCCGTACTTGTTTTGCTGCATAAGCAATATTTATTTGCTTGTGGTTGTATTATCATCATTCGTGTCGCAGCTTTTGATGAGCCCTGATCTCATTCAAGATTTTTTGCCATATCTGGCAACTGGCGTACCGATTACGGAATAAGTATACAGGGGGATAGACCCCTTAACCTCCTCATCTTAATTCAAAGATAACCTTTACGATTAATAATTGGTTGCTTAATGTTAGTATGGGGTAAAAATAAAGTTTATAAAAAATTTAAAAAATGGTACTTTAAATAAAAGTAAAACAAAGATAAAAAAAATAAAAAGTTAAAATTAAAATTAAAAGAATTTAAATTAAGAATTCGGTGCAATGACGGACCCGTTGTAGAGGCCATACAAAATTTTGTATGTGATTAAAGATTATGATTGCTAAACGTGTGGGCCGTAACGATGAATTTGTAATAAAAGCATTATAGTAACCCCCATAAAAAAGGTCGTTCTCAGAACTAACGTTCTGGTATTTTATTTTATTTTCATTTATCTTATTTTATTTATTTATTTTATTTTATTTATTTTTTGCCCTTCCACACGGCTAGTTGCCCTTTTTTCCTGTTGGTAACACTGATTGTATTTAAGTCCTCGTCGACTTGGATCTTCCCCATCTAATTCTTGGTCTTCCTTTGAGTCTAGATCAGCTGGGATTTTCCTTAAGGAGTTTTCTTCTTGTTCTGTTTAACTCCATTCTCTATACATGGCCGATATATTGAATTCTCCTTCTCCTTATCTCTGTAATAATATATAATTCCTTATAACAATCATATGTTTCTGGATATGTTCTAATTCTCCATTCGCCATTTTCATATACTGCTCCAAAAATCTTTCCTTTCCCATACTCTCAACAACTCTTCATCCCACTTTCTCATAATCGATTCCTGGCCAGCAGGACCAGGTCATCCGTAAAAGCAAAAACCTGGCCCGTTCTGTTAAATATAGTGTCTCTCTAGTTCATCTTAATCTCCCTCGTCACGTATTCCAAGCATATGTTAAACAAACAGGTTGGCAGTGGATCCCCCGTCTCAAGCCTCCGCTGAATATTACAATTTCGGATTTTAACCATTGCAGTAGAATTTGTCGGGGTTAGCCTAATTAGACTCCTAAGTTTAATCGGCCTGATAGCCAATTGGCTAGCACTCTGGCCTTCGGAACCATAGGCTTCATGTTCGAATCCTGGCAATAGCATGGATGTGTGTGCCAGGTTCGGAATCCACTTTAATCCGTAGGTCCCGGTCTCATAAGACCGTAGAGCGTCTCAGAGCCCAATCAGACTTCTTAACTACATCCTTCCCAAACTGTATTGAGGCAACTGAGCTCTAGGCACTGTGATGTGGTGTGGTGTAGTAGTAATGGTTCGGAATCCAATTTAAACTGTAAGTCCCGAATTCGCGTGCACAAGATAACCGTAGAGCGACAAACCGAACCAAACCTAAGTTTTGGATGAATTACTAGTTTCCTTAAAGATCATGAACAAACTTTTGTCGATTTTAGACAAGCCTATGATGCTTTATAAATAGCTTCATAGGCCTGTCTAAAATCGACAAAAAGTTAGTGTATGTCTATGTTAAATTTACACAACTTCTCCAAAATGCGTCCAAGTGCAAAATTGAACGGATTTTTCTAAAACCACATTGATAATCTCCCAACAAATTCTCAACGGTGTCTTCTAATTTGCTGCTAATCAGCTTAGAAAAAACTTCATAAACAGAATCCAAACTCAACTCAAATTAAGAAGGATATCAAATATTTAAGAACTAAATCCAAGAAAATTGTATTCCAGTGGATACCCTCACACGTGGGAATTAAAGGTAATGAAACAGCAGATTCATTTGCAAAGAAAGGAAATCATGCGAACATTGGAACGAAACGAGTTCCACCGGAATCTTTCAATAGATATATTCATAGAAATTTTTTTATGAAGCTGAAAGATAATCTCGTAACTAAATCTGAAGGCAAAAAGTGACACACTATTCAAGACAGCTGGAAAATCTTCAGCACGTAAAGAGGCGGCTGGCAACTTTCGATTAAGAGCCGGACACGATTGTCTTGCGGAACACCTAAATAGGATTGGTGTCCTCGCCTCGAACACTTGCCCACTATGCAGAGCTGAAACAGTGAATTCAGAACATCTTTTGAAATGTCCAGGACTGAGCAGGGAGGCTCAGCGTCAGTTGCAGTTGTATTGGGAGGCCAGGGGCTTTATGGACTAAATTAAGTGCCCATGCCCTTTATTCACTCTGTCCCCCCTTGATTTTTTTTTTGTGGTGTGTGAGACCGACTTAGTATCGATTCCTGTCTTACTGTATGTTTGCTTTGCTCTGCTTGTCCCTTCATTGTGTGTGATCCTTATTGCAATGGATTGGTTTCCAAAAAAGCCATAAGTTACGGCAATAATCCAAGAGAAAAATCACTCGATAGTTATTACAAATTGCATTGTCTACTTTCTTATAAACTGGACATGTTGTAGCAATATTCCAATCTTTTGGCATCTCTACCTCATTTCCATATCTCCTGCAGATTAGAAATTTCCTCTACTAACCTTTCACTCCCCTACTCATATAATTCTGCTGGCCACTCATCCTGGCCAGGGGGACTTACATTTTTTTAGTTTTTAATGATATCTGGAATTTCCCCTTTACTGGCGCACCCTGTTTCCTCTGCAGCTTCCCTCTCGGTTCAACTCGCCCCATCTCCTCACCCACTCCTTTAAGGAGCTCTTCAAAACACTCATTCTACCTATTCAGAATCTCTTCCGTTCTTCCTATAAAGTCACCTTCCTTTGACCTACAGAAATTAAAATCTTAGTTTAAAACTACAGTGTGACTATAATTAAAGTTCCACTTTCAAAATGCTGTCAGAAAAGAACAACTCGTTCACAGTGAATTCACATTCGAATTAAAGGTACTCGAAGAAGTGGGTAACGGTACGGCATCAAGCAAAGGTCCAAAGTATATGAATAGAGGGCTCTGTAAGAGGCCTAAAAAAAGTGAATTCTGCTGCCAGTTATAGTTTGAATTGAAATGACAACCTATTTGGGCAGAGTTGCACATTCGACCAACTGTAGTGTTCCATGTGCTCGATTATTTCGGTTTTTTGACGGGAATAACGACTTCCAAGTCATTTAACCGGTGCGACACTGTGAGTGGAAAGCCCGTCCACCACGGCAAGGTCATAACCAATTGGATGGAAAAAATTGGTGGCCAAAATAAAATCTTTTGCAGAATATTTACAAAAAGGAATGAACAACCCTCCAGCACATTTCATTTAATTGAATGTTTATTGCTTTCCGAAATATTTGTAATGGAAACAGGGTAAAGAAAATTACTTGAACTGGTTGTCCGTAATGGGAGACCATTGGCGACGTTCCATTGGCGCCGTAGGAGCCAGAAGGCAGGTGGGTGGTGGTCCACTGCATGTGATTGGTGGGCACGGAAGAGCTGGCCGTGCCGGTGAAGTGGTCCGCGAAGTTCGGGACTCCCATGGTCATGTTCATGGACAGGTTGACGCTCATGGCGGCGGGGAACATGGCGCCGTTGCTCTGGGCGGAGGCGGTGTTGAAGTCGCCGGCGTAGAAGACGCCACCGGCTCCACTCGTTCCAGACACCTGGATCTGTGGATAGCCATTGTAGGAAGCAGTTTGGGAAGACAGTGGAGACACTGGGGAGCATGTGCTGGATTCCAGGGGTATGTCTATCGGGAAAAAGACACACAAGTGGAAAGGAAATGTATGCAAATTTTAAATATGTAATTAATCTGCAAGCAAGAAAAGTATTAAAAAATTCCAGTTCCTGTTAATGTGTTTATTTTTAATGATTGTTTTTAACCGTAGGTCCCGGTCTCATAGGATCGTAGGGCGCTGTGGGAGGTACTCTGACTCGCGTTCGTAGCCTATTTTCAAGCGACACGTGACCCCTGCGTAGTTCTCAATGAATCACAGCGGCGAAGCTCTTGTCATGGACAGGCCCCCTATAGCAGGATGCCTGGCCTTGCATGGGTACTTCTAGGTGAAAAGATATTGGAGGGTCAGAACTTTGCTGATGAGACATTGACTTTTGTCTCTTATTGTTTTCTTTTTGTGTGTGTCTGTGATTTTACACTGTTTTGATCTCGTAAAAGTCTCTCATTTTCTCTTGCCATTAGAAATATATAAAAAAAATTGACTGTTAGTTTTGTTTGCCTTGTCGCTCTACGGCCATTTTGAGGTCTAAACAGACCGAGACCTACGGTTTAAAGTGGATTCCGAACCACTCCAAACATCCATTGCACCGCCGGAACTCGAACCCGAAACCTAATGTGGTAATTGACAGTTGGAGTATAGCGGTGTGCAAAAAAAATGCTGAAATTCGATTGAAAGCTTTGACTTTATGAATTCTGTATCCTAGTAGCTAGTGATGAAATAAATGTCTCGACTTCTAAGAACTCTAGAAGCATACTCAAAACTATTTTCGAAAGCTAAAGGTCTAATCTTCAAAATAAAAAAATAAGAAAAATTCGGGAATTTTTACAAAAATCGTTATTTGGACGTGATCATTTTCGTGAGTATGTTAAGAAAAATTAAAGTAGTTGTCAGAAAATGCTTAAGTATGGAATCTGCCTAACCAGTCATAAGATCAGAGAGAGAGCGAGGTTATATAAAAATTGTACAAATGAATCGAAATTGTTGAACACACACGAGAGTTGTTATAAAAATAAATTTTTATTATCATATACGAAAATTATAATGAAAATTAAATCAGTACAAGGTTTATTTTACAGGTGCTGGAATAAAATGAACTGAAGATTGACTAAGGTGCCTGAAGACTGACTCAACCTCAAGATAACGCTCTGCAATCCTATTAGACCGGAACCTACGGTATAGATTTCTGATTCCTAACTATTATCAGTAAATAAACGAAACAACATATACATTATGACATAGTGATCCTATTATTAGGATTTAACGTCTGCTGGACATGCGGACTGCTTCTTATTAATTTCTTGAAAAATAGCATCAGAGCACGTCTTCCCCCATTACGTATGTTTACTAGAAATAAGTTACTAAAAGTAAGGGGTTATCCTTCGCTAACTATCCAATGAGGAAACGACCCTTTGGTGCTTCTTTCCTCACTCCAGGCATAGCGGATCCTTTGAGGGTTCTCCTAAAAAAAACACACAACAGGAAATTAATTGATCTGTAAATCATCCGGTTGGATGAAAAACTGGAGCAGGGGAAAAAATAACACCAACGTAAGACTTCTTTCAGGTTTCCCCCTTTTCTTCCCATTCGCAATTTCTTCGTAGTGAATCTTTAAAAATAGGGAAAACAATCCTTTATTTATTCAGTAGAAATCGTCCGTTTTCACTACATTCATCGTCTAATTCAATAGACTCAACACAATTACTATTTTTAACAATATAAATAAAACGCTCTTAGAATGTTCCCTAAAGGATATTTTTCTGAAATTAATTTGAAAATTCAGACTCTGAGATAAAAAAAATGTTAGGAACAGAAATTATCAGTGATTCTAAACTTCACACACCTTCTCCGCAACTTTTAAAACCCGGCTGTTCAACTTCAGAAACCTTCTCTGAAGCTTTTAAAACTTGTTGTTCAACTTCACAAACCATCTATGAATCTTTTAAAACCTGCATTTTAACTGCATAAACCTTCCCTGTAATTTTTAAAAGCTGCCCGGCAACTGCACAAACCATCTATGAAGATTTTAAAATCTGTTCTGCAACTTTACAAACAGGTTTTAATAATATTAGATTTAGGTGTGTCTTTGTATGTACTATGTGTGTATGCGATGTATGTGCAAGGGTATTTATATGCTTATAAATTTCCATGACAACATTGTATCAAATGCTATGTGACATGACAATGTGTTTAAACGTCACGAAATCCACCAATAAAACTCAATATGAACTTGTCATGCAAATGCGAAATGCGCGTTTAAAAATACACTTCGTAAAACTTTTAACGTTAACACAACGTGTTACGTTAACGTTTAACGTGAACACATTTTAACGTTCTTATTTGTCAATGTTTCATAACTTAATTTAACAAAAACTGAAATCTGCTCGGCAAATTTCAACTTATCATGCGTGAACATTCGAGAACGGATGAATAAACTCAGGAATATGCCAATGTTTAACAATACACGAGATATAGGAAGCAAATTGATTGGAATAACTTCGTAAAACTTTTACTACAAGAGTGGCGAAATTCAAATAGCCGTATGAATATAGCAATGTTGAATAGAAGAAGAACTTCATGAAGAATGAATTGTTCAAGAATCCTTAAAAAAATATACCAAAGTCAGATAAATGTCATCGCAAATGAAGAATGAAGTATTTCCAATTCTACAAGAAACGTTATCGCATTCAATAGCCAAAAGAATGTATCAAAGTTTGAAATTTCTAAGTATAAATAAGGAATGAAGTATACCAAATGCAATAAGAAGCACTATACAGCTCAACAGGCACCAGAAAATGCCAAAAGTGATAAATGTGAAACTTCAAGAAGAATGAATGGATCAACGCACTGCGAGTACTTATAGCCATTGTAAATACAAATGCTTCAAATCCCAAGCCAAACCTTGAAAAGTTCTTCAAAACCATACTACAAAAGCAAAAGCCAAGTTCTTCAGAAAATTCCTGAGGATTAGCGTTATTCATGAATCATTTCAGGAGTTAAGGGGCCCAAAGTACTATTTTCCTCCAAAATGTGCAAATTTAGAATATCACTTTATTTGCTTGCTGCACTTTTTGGGTTGCGCCACGAACCCTAACTAGGACAACATCATGTTCACACATGATAGCATAAAAAAAAAACATTCCACAAAGCATTATTTATAAATTGTAGGCACTGAATGGGTTACCATAGCACCATCTACGTGAGCGATTGTGTCATCCAGAGGATCGCAGTGACATGCTTACTTCGAGCGAGACCCTGATTGTAAATGCTGTGCGACGCAGATCCCAGGGGCGACAGCCGCCCTGCGAAGGGTTGGGCGCTCCCGTGCACCATCGAAGGCTTCATGGAAATGTAGACATCGCTCGCATCGGGCCCTTTGCAGCACTCTTTGTAGGGCGAGTACTCCCTAAACAAAAACAGCATCCCGTTAGTTACAGTTGCAATAGTTTTCCAAAGAGAAAAACAGTAAGATTGACGTATTCTTTTTTTCCTTTGTTAAAAATTTAAAAATATTTCATTACTGATCTTTCCTAAAATGTTTAATTCTTCTGGGTGTCTAGTTTAAAAAAAAAAAAAAAAAAAACAGAAGTTTTCATAAAATAAAATTTTTATTTTATTAAACATTAAAATTTTTTTTTAAAAAAATCAAAAAATAAGTTTTTGATTTTCATTAAATTAGATGGTTGTACAAACTCATTAAATCAGGGGTGGCCAACCCGCGACCCGCCTTGAACATTTGCGCCCCGTGAGATTGATGACATTTTTACAAAATATATGTATTTCATAATGGCCGAAGGAGCGAAAACCAAAGTATTTAAAAAATACATTGCGTGTGTGTCCCTACATTCAAAAATAAACTGCCGAAATGATGAGAAAAAATGAACTCTGTTTTTAAAATAATATTCTTGCGAATATAGGACAGAATAGTACCTGTTTTATTGATGAGTTGACAGTTAGAAGTTAGCAGAATAATTAAATTATATTCTATATTAAATAATAAGAATAATAAAATTAATAATAATTAAATTATATTATAAATAATAAAATTAGAATAATTAAAATATATTCTGCGAACTCATGATGCTTGCGCATCTTGGAACATCTAATATAACAGGTTCTATGTTTCACTTTAAGATTTCATTTTTTTTTACATCGTTTATATTTATATATTTTTTATACTGTATATTTTTAGTGCTGTATATTTCTTTGCAATGTGGGTTTAGTATCATTGTTATTATATCACCTATGTTTGCATGTAAGAATAATAGTAAGCTTAAAAATAATAGCTCATTCTGTTTCAATTTTTCTCTCCAAAAAATGTCTATAGTGGATATACATCTAATAAGGGATCTATAATTTTAGAGGCGGTCCCGCGGAGATACGGTGCATTTCCATGCAAGATCATTCGGGTTGGCCATCTCGGGTTTCGAAGATGGGCTTCTAATAAAACAGTACAATTGCTCAAAGAACTTTCCAAAAGGGTGATTTCTAGTCAATAAAATACACAACTCACAAATATTGTTGAAGGAATTTACACAACCATCTAATTTTATGAAAATCAGAGGCAATTTGATGCCATTTTTAGAAACTTCTGTTTTTTTTTTATTATTTTTTTATTATTTTTTTTTTTTATTATTATTATTTTTTTATTATTATTATTATTTTTTTTTTTTTATTATTATTTATTTTTATACATAGAATGACTCAATGCAGAATTACACATTTTTGGAAAGATCTGTAGGGAATAATTTAAAATTTTAAACAAAGAAAAACTAGAATATATAAATCTTACTGTTTCTATTTTGGGAAAACACTTAAACTAAGCGATTTATCTGGTTAAATAAAATCTAATAAGGGTATTTTAACTTAGAATACTTACTCGCGTTTTAGTTACAAAGAAAAAAAAATCATTAGTGTTTCAAACATTGGGTGTGCCTTTTTATCATTTGAGTTGTAAATTAAAATTCTTTACTTAATAGACGATTATTTTATTTTCAGCAAAGATTTGGTTATAGAAATCTGCAATCAGAAACAATGATTCGATTGAACAAACTAAATAAAACAGGCGTTTACAAAAAACCAGTTAAATAAAAACATTTACAAATAGACAATTAATAAAATGAATAAAAAATGCTCACAGAAAGTTTCTAAAACAAAACTGATAAAGAGTATATAAGAAGAAGAACATATTAAATACTATTCACACTTCTCACCATTCCTTACACAATACAATCATGAATATATGTGTATGTCATCTAGCTTCATGAAAAATGTTTGATTTTGTTTTCTTTTATAACAAAATTAAATTAAAAATATAATTTTAACACTATAAAATATACTTAAATGTCAGTTTTTAATTTGTTTAAAATAAGCAAGTAATATAACGAAAAAAAAATTAAAGTCAATTCCTACTTTTTTTCACTACATTGCAGAAAGTCCTTTATAAATAATTTTCATTCATTTTTTAAAAATTCTCTCTCTCTCACTAATTTATTCACATGTTTCATTTTCCATTTTGTTCCCTCCTTGACTCAGAATACAATCCAGAATGAAAAAAGAAATTTTTTTCCAACGATCTACATGCTTCGCCACTGACAGTATTTATTCCTAAATCTATATCCTGCTAAATATATTATATAAGATAAATTTTTTCCCCATATGAAACTCAAATTAATTAATTAAATTTAATAAATGAATTAATATTTGAAAAAACTGTATTAACATCAAGTGTCATCCACTACAAGTTCAAAAAAAAATGTATTTGAACTTGAGTGGATGAATAAAAAGTATATTAACGAAAAATATAAAATATATACATTATATATATAATATTTATATAAATGAATAAAAGTATATTATTGAAAATTTGAATAAGATACATAAATATATATAAGGGATAGTGTGAACTAATAGTAGGAATTGAAAAAAAAAACAAAGATTTTCATTTCAAGTTGAAATTTTTCTCTCTGGCGCCATCTATTGGAAGATACAGGCAACTTAAATCTAAAAAAAACTTAAATTAATGAATTAAATTTAATGAATGAATTACTATTTGAAAAAACTGTATTCACATCCAGTGTCATCCACTACAAGTTCAAAAAATGTATTCGAACTTGAGTGGATGAATAAAAAGTATTTTATTAGCGATTGAAAATTTGAACAAGACATATATAAAGGGAGAGTGTGAACTAATAGTAGGAATTGAAAAAAAAAGGAAATCAAATATGAATTTTCACAACAATAATCTATTCATTAATTTAAAATTGAGTGATGTGAAAAAATATATAAAAATAAAATGTTCTTGAATTACATTTAACTGATTTCCACTTTTAATGAATGAAAAAACTGCTGCCATTTATTTTCAAGTTTTAGTGTGTAGCAGTTCATTTTTACCTATGAAATTATGGATATTACATAATTTTTAACTTTTAGAATTGAATATTTTACAAATTCAAATTTTGCTAACTTTGAACTAAATGCTTTCTATAAAGAATGGTCATATTTTTTACTTCATAAAATAGAAATTATATATATATATATATATATAAATTGTTGTTAAGCATAAATTTAGACCACTATCAATAAAATACATAACTCAATCACATTATTTGTACATTAAAATTATTTGAATTATGGCAAGCAAAATACATAGCTTTTTATAATAAAAATAAAAACAATTATTGTTTAAAAAATAAATATGGTATTAATTAATTATAAAATTTATAATCTCAGGTAAAGTGGTAAAATGATAATTTTTTTTTTTTTTTTTAAAGTTTTCTTTTTCAGATCATTGATAAAGGAAATTAATGGATTCTGTAGTAAATACAGCTTTATAAAGGATGCTCCTTGCGTAAAAAAGGGGAGATGGGCAACTTATGGCTTTAATAAATGAAATTAGCAATTTATAAAATTTCAAACATTTGAATATGATATTTAATTCAAATGAAATATAATAGACTAAAGTTATGAATTAAATTAAACTGTGATTTATCTGAAGAATAAAACATTGATTAATGAAAAGTAGTAAAAATAAATAAGGCTCGTTCTAGCAATAAATTTCTAAATAAGACAAATAAAGCTTATAATTCTAGTATTATATTATATTCTTAATGTTTTTAATTCTAAATAAAACAATTAAAGCTTATAATTCTCGTATTAATTATTCTTAATGTTTCTAATTCTAAATAAAACAATTAAAGCTTTTAATTCTCGTATTAATTATTCTTAATGTTTATAATTCTAAATAAAACAACTAAAGCTTATAATTCTCGTATTAATTATTCTTAATGTTTATAATTCTAAATAAAACAATTAAAGCTTATAATTCTCGTATTAATTATTCTTAATGTTTCTAATTCTAAATAAAACAATTAAAGCTTATAATTCTCGTATTAATTATTCTTGATGTTTTTAATTCTAAATAAGACAATTAAAGCTAGCACTTCTTATATCAATTATTCTTCATGTTTCTAATTCTAAATAAGACAATTAAAGCTCATAATTCTTACATTAATTATTCCTAATATTTCTAATTCTAAATAAGACAATTAAAGTATATAATTTTTGTATTAATTATTCTTAATGTTTCTAATTCTAAATAAGACAATTAAAGCTAAAAATTCTTATTTTAATTATTCTTAATATTCCTAATTCTAAATAAGACAATTAAAGCTTATTATAATTATGCTTTAAAATTAGTTTGGATAGGAATAATCTGGTTGTTTTACTACTGAAAAAATTAGCAATATAGATCAAATATTGAAAAATTAACATAAAATAAGATTTCCTAATTTGGATGTCATCAGGTCTTAGTTACTTAAATCCGAGATCTGCTTTTTACAAAAATTTATTTTATAAATTTTTTTATATGAAATATATAAAATATAAGCTGTGACTCATCTGCGACAAAATATTTTTTTCCATTCAAATTCATTGTTAAATTTTTGTCTAAATAATTGTTCTATTAAGTCAAGAAAGTCAAACTCAAGAAAGCATTATTTGAACATCCACCATTAAAGTTTTAGCGCACAATTTAATGATGCAAAAGCAAAAATTGGCTTTTGTGACAGGAGACTCAATCGAGTTATTAACATTCTTAGAACCGGTTTATGCCATTTTCATCGGTTAAATTTGATAAGAAATATTTAAAACTTGCACATATAACCTATATAAATATGCATGGGTATGTTTGCATACATATTGACTAATTCTGAGTTTGCATACATATTGACTAAACTGTAGACTTTTTGGGCAAAATCTATTCTCTCATGTTGATTAGTATCTGCTCACAAAAAATGTTTACTTTACTGATTCGTAGAGCTATTTTATTTTAATGTATCTATTTTCCTCTTAATCTTTTAATGATTTAAGGAATAGATTGTTTCAATCATTTTTGAAATGATATACAGATTATGTGTAAAGTACTTCATTAAAGTATTTGGTGAAATCTTAAATTCAAAAAATGCATTCATTTTAGCTTAAAACACTATTTCTAAGTGTCTATTTCAACAAACGAATCAATTTAATCTCTTCAATATTGGTCATTTGGTGCACTACGGTCATTTTGTACGTACATTGGCTCTACGGCCATTTTGTGCACACTTTGGGCTAGTAAGACCGAGACCTACAGTTTAACGTGGACTCCGAACAACTGACGAACAACCATGCCACAGTCAGGAATTCGAAGCTGAAGCCTGTGGTACTAAAGTGAGCACTAGCCATTTGGCCGCTTCACTGTTGGAGAAAGATGTTGATTTTAAAGTCGTTCACCTTACGTATTATATTCTAAATGAAACAAGAGCACATGCTACTTAAGTAGCATATCGAACTTATTAAAATATTGCTACTTTGATAACTGTCAAACAAGATATTATACAGTGATATATTAAAACAGAAAAATTATTTAAAACAAACATGAAATTTAAAGTATTGTTCTAATGCAGCTGGCAATACAGAGACAGTAAATCTTGATGCCATCAGCAAGGGCTGCACCGCTGTTACTCTTCTAACACTACTCAGGGGACACGTGCAGCTTTGAAGATAGGTTAAGGACGCGAATGACAATACCTTCCCCCCTCCGCCCACAACGCTCTATGATCCTATGAGACCAGGACCTACGGTTTAATGTGAATTTCGAACCACTACAAACATCCATAGCACCGCCGGGACTGGAACTGTGGTACCGAGCGCCAGAGCGCTAGCCACTCGTTATTATTATAGTATCTATGTTCACATGTGGGAATAATAATAAACACAATAATAATTCCATTTTTCGCTCCAAAAAACTCCATAGGGGGTCTACATCTAATAGGGGGATATGTTATTTTATAGGTCTATTTCAACAACGGAGTTAGGATGCATTTCCACAGTGGCCCGCAAAATCATTTGGGTTGGCCATCCCTGTATTAGATGAGCGTAGCTACGGTGCTTCATACACTCAAGTCTCCTGCCTTTTAAATATCTTAAGCAACAGTTTATTTCGGGAATGAAAATATTCATAATGTGAATGGAAATGAACATTTAATATTGATACATTCATTTAATTTCAAATGTCTGTTCGACAAAAAATATCAGTGAATCCTTACGGGGGGAGCGACCGCAACCACTGTTGAAATACAAAGAGAAATAGCCTCAATATAATCTAGTTGATAATGAAACAAAAATAAATCTGGAAGGCGACACAGTCATTCGCTCATTTTTCAAAGTATTCATAGATTTTAAGATTAAACCTCAGCCTCCAAACCATCATAATAAAAAAATCACGTTTCTGCAAGAGATCAGTAGGAAGAGATCAGTCATGTTTCCTCAGTGCCCCATGGTGGGCCAAGAACTTCTGCCTGCTGGCAGATTTCTAGACAGGAGATGTTTTTCTTCTTATGGGATAGAATTGTAAGCCTACACTCTACAGCCATATTATACCGGAACTATGGTTTAAAGTGAATTCCGAACCACTACACTCACCCATGATTATCTATGTTTACATGTAAGAATTACTGTAAACACACAAATAATAGTAATTCATTATTCAATTTTTCACTCCAAAGAAATGTCTATAGTTTGTCTGAATCTAATAGGGGGTGTATAATTTTATGTCTGCCCACGGAGTTATGTATTTGAAAAGTGGCCTGAATATCATTTGGTCTAAGTATTTGCCAGCTGCATTAGAAAAAAAAGTTAGTAAATCTTACTTGTAGGGGGTCGAGGCAGTGCTGAAGGAGAAGAGGCTGGTCAGCGGCTCCATGTCCGAGACCCCGGAGTCTTGTTTCCAGCAGGAGCAGGAGGAGGATGGTGGACAACAAGTGTCTCGAGAGAGGCTGCAACAGGTGCTTTTTATACCCCGCGGACGACGTCATCAGAGCCGAAATCATAGCAGTGCCACAATGGACGGGATTCGATTCCGTCAAAGAACCATCCTCCGCTTGAAGCATCAAAAGTGCCATGGGAGGAGGAATCGCTGTTTGTTGATAGCGGGGCGCACAAGGGCTTCCCATAGACGGCACAGCCCCTGCTCTGTGCCGATTTTGAACCGAATTTAATGAAACAGACAGCATCGAGAGGAAAGGAAGCGCCCCGGTTAATTAGTTTTAAAAGTGCCGCCCTGTGGGGCTTCCCAGTTCAAAAGGAACTTCGAAATTGCGCAAAAGAAGGGGGTAAGAGAGAAAAAAACGCCCCTTTGCGAAGGGCGCTTTAAAAATTTCTTTTGGAGAAAATGTTATGATGAAGAATGGGTTGGGTGTTTTTGGAACTTTCTATGGTTTGATTGGAATATAATAGGCGCAGGATTTAATTGCCAGTCCAAAACATGACAATATTTGGCTTCGGTGGCTTTGTGATTAAAAGTAGTGAGTTGTTATTATGTGCCTTGAAAGTAAATATGGATCAAATGAAAAAAATAAGGCTGTTTATGTCTGAGAAAAGGAATCCTTGTAAAGTAAGTACAGCGATTTTTTTTTATATACTTATTGCTATTTATAAGCATCCTGAAACTCTTCTCTGTTGATCAATCCTTTTTTTAAATAGAGATTTATTAGGTATGTAGAATATAATAAGAATTAATTACTTGTTTTAATAATGAATCTGTCTCAGTTAAAAAAAAAAGATACTTTTGTAGAGGATTTTAAATTTGTTGATGAAAAGAACAGATTTTCAATATTGAGAAATAAAGATGCAGACAATATTTCTGGAAATTAAACTTTTATGTTGCTGATTATATTCACATTACATTTTTAAAAAAATGTTTTTTTGAAAAGAATAAAGTTGCCATGCTCACACAAGAATCTCTTCAAAACACTACATGGATCTATTGTTTTTTATTTCCAATGATAAGGCAATACAAAAAGGGGGGAAATACAGAAAATGTACACAAAAGAGTTCAACAAAGTTGACCAATGTTGGCCACACAATGTAGATGTTCATTAGATCAGTTCTATTTTTATTGAGACACTCCACCAGTATTCCATTGCAATATATGAATGGAGTTTTTCTTTTTATTTCCAGTGGCAAGGCAATACAAAAAGAGAGAAAATACTGAATAACAAAGAAAAAGAAAATGCACCCAAAAGAGTTCGACAAAGTGGACCGAAGTCATTGCATTGAGAATTCTCCAGCTTGGCAGCATCTCGCCATCTCGGAACGTTGGTTCTGCCAAATCACAAAAGGGCAGTTTGGTTCGTCGAAAATCCCAATGCGATGCAGATGTTCATTAGATCAGTTCCTTTTTGATTGATACAAGCCACCGGCATTCCATTGCAACACATGCAGGCACACCGGACGACTGTCAGGATAGCAGCGAGAGCTCATGCCCAAAATTGTAGACCATTTAGCCGTATAGAACGTTGCCCAGGGTGCACCACTAGGAGGTAGGTCTGCATTGCACCCCATATGGATCTTTAATATATAAATTTTATGTGAGAAAAATGTATAACTTTTTGGGGGAAAAATAAAAGTTTATCTCTCCTTTTGTAATAGAACAACGCACGAAAGAAGACTTTTTAACATTAATTAGAGTAGTAATAAGTTTAAGCCTAACAAATATGCCTGATATTATAAATAACTATAAATGATATATATGATAAGCATTCTCCATTGGACCATAAATGAAGAAGTTGGAAAGATAGCTACTGAATGGCTGTTACTCTTATTTCTCTTCAGTAGGTGTGGTAATGTTTCAAACTTTCATCAAATATTTTTTTTTCCTACAAATATTTGTTAATGATATGAGTGTGATAAAGCGATTTAATTATTGCATAATACATTTAAGAAACTGTTTTGTTAATATAAATCTTTAAATAAACGCTTAATTAAAATCAAAATAGAAAATTAATCTTTAAATAAACGCTTTCCAAATACTTTTTTTTTCTGTCGCAATAAAGTAAATAGTTATATTAAAAATAAACACATTTTGAGAATAAAAATAGTGTATATTAAGGGTGGTCAAGGATTAAGCAGACCTTGCACCGGAAAGACCACCCATCTTTCTTTGGGTATTGGTAATCACATGACTTACTATACTATAATAAAAAAATAAAAAAATATTGGCGCTATTTCAAATCGTCTCTTCTGTCCAACTTGAGACTTCTTTTATTTTACTTCAAATTTTTTATTTACTTTTTCCTTTTGTTTTTACTTAAAATTTTATGTTAATACTCTATACAGAGTATTAAATGACATTTAATATTTCTTGACATTTGACATTTATTTTATATTTAAACAAAATTTTATATTTCCAGGAAGTGGCTCATCATTTGAATTTCTATCTATAAGGAATGATGCGGCCTGATGGCCCATGGCTAGCGCTCTGGCCTTCGGTGCTTCACATAAGAATCCTGGCGGTGGCATATATATGTTTGTGAGGGGTTCGGAATCCACTTTAAGCTGTAGGTCACTGTCTAATGAACACAAAGTGTACAAAAAAAAAAAAAAAACCCCGTAGAGCGACAAACGGAACCAAACTAAGGAATGATGGCTGATTGATATCTGCAAACAGAAATATAAGTGAAGGCCAAAGGATGACTTGTTAATCACCGTGATAATTTTTTGTATTGTCTAACACGCACATCCTCTTGACAAGCAGGGAGGAATGAAAACTCACATTTTTATGGAAAAACAACAAACTAAAATTCTTGCATTTATAGTTCTCATTTACTTTATCATATACTCATATTTTTATACTCATATACTTTATGATATTACTCATTTATTTTTTATGATACTTTATGATATCATACGCATAGGTTTTTTGTTTCCACAGGAGTTCTGGAACTTGTTCTCACCTCTTATACTGTCATAAAATTCAGTTGCGACTTTTTTTAAAAGACTTCCATGCAACTTTTTCAAGCCCATTCAAACTTTCCTCGAAGTCATAGTCCTTCACAAGCTCTACTATTCAAGGGTCTAAAAAGTCCACAAAATAATTTTTGAGAACCGTAAAGTGAATTGACTGAGATAGCAGAGACCCTAAAGATATAATAGATAAGCCTTAATTTATTTTGGACTGTTTGGTTTGGTTGGTCGCTCTACTATCATTTTGTGCCCACTTTAGGCTAATTAGACCTTGACATACAGCTTAACGTGGATTCCGAACCACCAACAAACATCCACGCCCCCGCCACGATTCGAGCCTGAAGCACCAAAGGTCAGAGCGCTAGTGAATTGGCCAACAGGTAGATATTTTAAACTATTTTCAGGCTGCTTATTGATAGAGTTTAGGGTAATAGGTCATTTCTAAAGAAATTATTCAATAAGGAAAAAGTCACTTTTTTTCGGAATGCTTCGATAAAGAGGTTCAATTGCAAATCACTCAGTGGAAGCACAACTGACATAAAGTTTAATTTCAAATACTACAAGGATTTGCATTTTTTCGAAGGAAACCCGTTCATTCCCCATTTCAAATGTTAATAAAATGGGAAATGTGTTATTATATGTTATAGAATATGTGTTGTTAATGGGACTTGTGTTTTTGAAAATACAATGAGAATTGTGTAAATGCGTTTGATATAAAGTAAATAAGAACTAAATGTTATTCTAAATGAAAATTGTGTTGTTATGTATATATTCACATTTCCCAAATGTTTATTACCAAATGTTACTAAAATGGGAATTGTGTTGTTATATATGTGGGACTATCAGTCAAGAATATATATACATATTTTTATTTTTTGTAAAAATGTATCGCATTTTAAAGAGTTAAATTTGCTTGTGGCACCCGGTGGCCGAGTGACTAGCGCTCGATGCCACGGATTTCGGGTTCGAGTTTCGGCGGTGTCAGGGATGTTTGTAGTAGTTTGGAACCCACTTTAAACCGTAGCGCCCAGTCTCATTTGACTGTACATCGTTGAGCTTAGACTGACAACCCTATCCCATAAAAAAAGAAACATCTACTGTCTAAAAAGCTGCCAGTTAGCAGAAGACCTTGGCCCACCATGGGCTGTTGTGCCCCTGATGATGATGATGATAATGATGAAATTTGTTTCCTGAATATTCATCTATTTTTTCTCTCACGTGCAATTTAGAATTGTATTCATTTAAATTTGAAAATTTAAGATAAATATCAAATATTTATCATTTTTATTTATGTTTTTAAAAATAACCTTTTACAATCGGATCACGTGATTTTTGTAAAGACACATCAAAAACCTATCAAGTTAATACTTGATTACAAATATTTTAACCTGAATGGTGGTGTATCTGGCGCTCTGTCGCTCACAGATTTCGGGTTCTAGTCCCGGCGGTGCTATGGATGTTTGTAGGAGTTTGGAATCCACTTTAAACCGTGTAGGTCCCAGTCTAATAGGACCGTAGAGCGTTGTATTGAGGTTGAGTCCGTCTTCAGCCCTCGTGGCTCTTCTCTAAAAGTAAAGCTGCATAAGACTCTTAGCCATGGACCAGTCTTCTGCGACGAGGTCTTCTGGACCTGGTGTAGGCTCTCCTGCACCAGGGGGATTAGTAACAACAATAACATCACAAATCATTATTTCTTGTTAAGCTTGCAAAATATTTCTTAATTTATTTTTTTTAATCATTTGATGACAGCTTACTTATAAAATAGGGGTCAAAAAGGCTTTTTACGAAGATGAGATATTTGCGAAATGAATGTTATGAATACACTGAATTCAAACTACTAAATCTACATATACCTAAGCTAATCAACTATTTGACAGTGTTGCGAAAAAATCACTCAAGATAAACAGCTAATCAAAAAATTAAATGGATTTAAAGAGAAAAAAAAGAAATATATTTTAAGGACAGAATAACTTAAAATATTGTCAAAAGCGAAATATTTAACTAACAAGGAAAAAAAACACGTTTTTATTTGATAAACTGACAGAGAAGAAATTAGACGTAGCAAAGATCTCTTTTAAATCATCATACAATTGAAATATTATCTTTCTGCATAATTATTTGAATCATTAAAAATATATTAATAGCTGCTCCCCCCTTCGCTCCTGGGCTGTTTGATGACCAATTGCCTGGCGCTCTGGCCTTTGGTGCCACAGGCTTCAGGTTCGAATCCTGGCGGTGGCATGGAGGTTTGTGAGGGGTTCGAAATCCACTTTAAACTGCATGTCCCTGTATGTTTAGCCTTCGTGAACACAAAATGTCCGTAGAGCGACAAACCAAGCCTTCGCTATTGTTTACCCTTTTCGATTAGAAGTTTTATGTAAAGAAATTTTGCAGCTGATTGAATCCATAATCAATCTTTCTTATCAAATGGTAGTCTAAAAAAGTCAACCTTTTTTGTTATCTTCGGAGGGCATCATTAAACTTTATTTTCGACATTGTTTCCCTTGTTATCAATTTATCTCCTTAAGCAGCCACGTCCAAACTAGAACGAACACCCTTTCACGAACCCATTAAAAACCAGTTTCACTGAACCCTACCAAAAAATTATATGTCTCGACCGCTCTCCTCCAAACCCCTCACAAACCTCCATGCCACCAGTATTAGAACCTGATAAGCCTGTGGTACCAACGGCCAGAGCTCTATCCAGTTGGCTATCAGGCAGCACGCTCCGGCAAGAGTCGATTTTTTCCACACATCAAAGGCAACCTATTTATGGTCAGCTTTTTTTTGATGCCGTACCATTTTTCCAGTATCACCAGTTCAAATTGGAATTCGTTGTGACGAGGGGTTCTTTTTTTTGACAGCATTTTGAATGTGGGACTGTAATTTTAATCACCCTGTACTTAAACTTGCATTAGATTCTGAAAATGATGATAACAGTTATGAGTACTGTCTTACGGCTATGTTGGAAAAAAATGTAGAAAATTCAACTCAAAGCTTTCAGAATATTAATTCACGATTCAAACAGCTCTTGAGTATCTCAACTTCTAATGATGCTAGAAATAGTTTTTAAAACTATCTTCGAAAGCTTTAAAATAAACAAAAAAACTTATAAACTTATATATATATATAGACTCAAGAGGCAAAACAGTATGACCACCCCTACATTTTGCAATGAACTCGCCAGGATGACGTTTAAGGCACGCGATTAGGTGGAAGTGGTATTTAACTGGTATTAAATGGTGGTATTAATCCATGCCAAGGCGGGTTCAAGCTGTGGTGCGCGCCAAAGGTGGGCCAACTCGTTATTGACAGTTGGTCATAATGTGTTGGCTCTTGAGTATATATATATATGTGTGTGTGTGTGTGTTAAATAATGTTGGGGTTTTAGGCAGGATTACAGTGAGTAAATACATGCGCCTTTGACAGTACAGTTTCTCCATAATATGGAATGTGCGACACTCCTAACGCTTTCCTGAATCTGTACGTGTTCCGGAACGCCTCCTTCGGGCATCTCCCGGCCTGTCGACGCAACCTCTCGGCCAACTTCCGAGAATGTTTCCGAAGGGCAACTCTGGCTCCGTCACGCCGCCCGAGGACGGCCGTCTTCCAGACACTTGACTCGCCGAGCTGCCGAGCCCGTCTGCGGCAGGAACCGTGCGCCGGCTCCGTCCTCCGCTGCCGCCTTCTCCGCTTCTGTGCGGCCCGTAAGAAACCTCCCGCGTCTATTTCATCCTCGGCTTAAACGACTGCTCATGAGGTTGTTCTGCCATAAAACCAGTCTTGCAAACCTTTTTGTTGTACTTGTTGTTACGCCTCGAGGTGACTGGTCCGAAACTCAGTCCTATTCTGAAATCTATTTGCTCTTAAACAAATTTTTAAACCACCCCTTAATGGTTTACCTCAAGTATATTCGGCATCTTATTTGTTGTTGTTGTTACTAACCCCCCGCTCCCCCCGGTGCAGGAAAGCCTACACTAGGTCCAACAGAAACTATCGCAGACGATGGCCTGCTAACCTATTGCCTAGTGCTCTAGCCATTGGTACCACAGGCTTCAGGTTCGAATCCTGGCGGTGGCATGGATATTTGTTAAGTAGTTCGGAATCCACGTTCAACTGTAGGTCCCGGTCTAATGAGCCCAAAGTGTGCACAAAATGACCGTAGACCAAGCCAAACCGTCGCAGGCGAAGGATAATCGGCAGCTTCACTTTTAGCGAGGAACCACAAGGGCTGACTCAATCCCAAGACAACGCTCTGAGACTGGGATCTACGGGTTAAAGTTAATTCCGAACCACTACAAACATCCCTGGCAACTGCCGGCACTCGAACCCAAAACCTGCGCCATCTACAGCCAGACACTTGACCATTCAGGCCCTTATTTTCTGTTTGTACCTCAAACGAAAATTAGCTTATGGTTGTGGACAAAAACGAATATTTTGTGAGGATGCACCATTGTTTTAGGGCGGGAGTAGAAGCGCGAACATGAATTCACTCTGCCGGAAACAATCGTTCTGCCACTGTCTCATGTTGTTTTGCAGACATTTCACGCCGTGTTCTTCATTAACGAAGAAGTTGGCCAAGAGAGCTGCGACTTACTGATGGCCCCCTTGCCTCGACATTCCGCTGTTTTTCTAAAAATGTGTGTAAGTGATAAGAGCAACGATTTGTCTTTTATTAATCTCGAAAGCTCAAAGCTCCGTGAAAATTTCAATTCTAATTACGGAACTGTATTTACGGTTGGGACCTGATGGCTGACTGACTGGCGCTCGGTGCCCCAAATTTCGGGTTCGAGTCGCGGCGATGGCACGGATGTTTCTAGTGGTTCGGAATACACTTTAGACAGTAGGTTCCACTCTAACAGGATCGTAGAGAGTTGTGGGGGCATTGTTACTCCGCGTCCGTAGCTTATCTTGAAGCACGTAGTAGCTTATCACTCACTTAGCACCCTGAGTAGTGCTAAGTGAGTAACGTCGGTGCAGTAGCTACCTTAAGCCATCCAAGATAACTGTCTAAGTATTTGCCAGCTGCATTAGAACAAAAAATATCATCATATCTGACTGGCGAGAGCTCTGGCGCTTGGAGCCACTGGTTTCAAATTCGAGTCCCGGCGGTGCCATGGATGTTTGTAGTGTTTCGGAATTAACATTAACCCGCAGATCCTGATCTAATATGACTGTAGAGCGTTGGGGTTAGTGCTAGCAACTCTACCCCGTAAAAACTCTTCAATCTAGAAATCTGCAAGTAGGCAGACGGCCTTAGCCCACCATGGGACTGTTGCGCCAATAATGATGATGATATATCATCATAGTTTTAAGGGGAGTGTGGAATGTGGTATTAAGTGATATTTAAATGATATTAAGTGGAATTCTTTCTATACACTCCACTGCAATGTGCTGCCACCTGCCTTTTGTGATGGGTTATTTCACGTTGACGTCGAAAGTAGGTGGTGGTCACATTAATGTGACTGGACTGTGTATAATCACTTAATTTATTATTTATTAAAATTAAAAATTAAAAATAATTAATATTTATTAAAATAAAATTAATTAATTAATTAATTTAATAATCCCGAAAGTTCAAAGCTCTGTGAAAATTTCAATCGTAAACACGAAATTGTATTTAGGGTTGATATTCAAAGGATTATGGAATTCAGAAAATTATAGTTCTACTACTACTACTACTACTACACCATACCACATCACTGTGACTGGAGCTGAGTTACCCCTAGACATTTTGGGAATGATGTGGGGGAAAGAGGTCTGACTTGGCTCCGTGACGCTCTTACGGTCCTATGAGACCGGGACCTATGGTTTAAAGTGGATTCCGAACCACTGCAAGCATCCATGGTACGCCGGGACTCGAACCCGATACCAGTGGCACCGAGCGCAAGACGGCCATTCTAATGCGCAGTCGGAATGACAGGGCTTTACCTTCAATTTCTCTATTCAAAAGTAAGTCAAATAAATTGTAATCTGCTGGGCCTTATGTGCTGATTACATACAAAATTTACAATTAAATGCAAGAACAAAACTCACAGCAATCTTAACAAATAAAAAAAAAACTAGATAAATCTAAGCGATTTTATTTTTTTGATAAATCTCATTTTCCTTTTGAAATAAAATGGTCTTTGCTGTCACCACACGATCTTTTTAGAACATTTTTATATTATTTAATTAATTAATTAGTAGCTCGTGATAAAAATTTAAAAAATATTATATGCAGATAAGCTCGTCAAAAAAATTTCAATAAACTAATAATCGACGCCGCTTGCTGCAGCCTGGACTCTCAGCTCGGAGACTATGGCAGTGGTTACCCTTGAAGCTGCATCACAGACAGGAGCGTCTTCAATGGTGTGGTCAACGACGAACCTGGGCGCACGAATGGCGAAACGTCATTTTTCCGGATGAATCCCGGTTCTGTTTACAGCATCAAGATGGTCGTCTCCGTGTTTGGCTGCATCGTGGTGAACGCCCATTGGCAGCGTGCATTCGTCATCGTCATACTGGCCCATCAACTGGCGTGATGGTATAGGGTGCTGTTGGATACACGTCTCGGGCACCTCTTGTTCGCATTGATGGCACTTTGAACAGCGCTTGTGACATTTCTGGTGTGTTACGATCCGTGGCTCTACGCTCTATTCAAACCCTGCAAAACCCTACGTTTCACCAGGATAATGCACGACCGCATGTTGCTGGTATTGTACGGACCTTCCTTGATATGGTAAATTCCCGTCTGTTGCCCGGGCCTGAAAGTTCACCAGATCTCTCGCCAATAAAAAACGTCTGGTCCATGGTTGTCGAGCGACTGGCTCGTCACCATACGCCAGTCACTACAGTTGATGAGCTGTGGCATCGTGGTGAAGCTGCATGGACATCTGTACCTGTGCATACCATCCAATCTCTGTTTGACTCAATACCCAGGCGTACAAGTGCTGTTATTACTGCCAGAGGTGGTTGTTCTGGGGCACTGATTTCTCAGGATCTAACAGGTGGGCTGAAATGTTCAAAGGCTAAAACATAGATGGCATTACTAGTACTAAATCCATATGATTTTTAGTTAGTCCTAACCTTCAAAAGACACGTGTATAAATTTGACAGCTGTTGCACTATTAGTATGGGAGTTGTAGCATTTTTAGTGTTCATCACGTGCAGTCCACTCGGCTGACTGTCGATTGGACTCCGGTGTGAAATGATGGAGCCATGTTTCATCCATTGTCAGATATCGACGCAAAAATTCGGGTATATTACGATTGAACAGCTCCAAACACTGCTTAGAATCATCCATTCGTTGTTGCTTTTGGTTGATTGTGAGTTCGCGCGGCACCCACTTTAAACAGAGCTTTCGCATATCCAAATATTCCTTCACGATATGTCCAACACGTTCCTTTGATATCTGTAGGGTCTCAGTTATCTCAATCAACTTCACTTTACGATTATCAGAAATTATTTTGTGGACTTTTTTGATGTTTTCGTTGGTAACAGCCTATTTGGGGCGTCCACTGCGTGCATCGTCCTCGGTGCTCATTTCGGCTCGTTTAAATTTAGCAAACCACTTCTCTACGGTTGATTTTCCTGGTGCAAAGTCCGAATAATGTTTATAAAACCAAGCCTTGGCTTCAATAGTATTTTTTTTCCGCCAAAAAGCAATGCTTTATTAACACACGAAATTCCTTTTTATTCATTTTTCTCAAACTAACAAAAGTTGCTTCACTAAAAATGCTATAACTCACATACTAATAGTGCAACAGCTGTCACATTTAAACACGTGTCTTTTGAAGGTTAGGGCTAACTAAAAATCATATGGATTTAATACTAGTAGCGCCACCTATGCGTCAACCTACGAACTTTTCAGCCCACCTGTTATGCACCCAAATTTCTTGAAAATTTAATCACTTGTTAATTCTAGTATAATATAGTTGTCCAATAAATATAATTTTGATGTCTGCATTTTTCTTGGTGTAGTAATTTTAATGATCAGCAGTGTATATCGTCATGAAGGGGAAAGATGGAAGATGCGAATGCGCTGTATGTTCAGTTGGCGTGGAAAAATCTCATTAGAAAAGTCTCGGCAAGAGAAGGAAATGTAACGAACTGTAGGTTTGAATCGGAGTTCCTTGATAGCAGCTACCTCCATCTTTGTTGTTTTGAAACGTAGCATGGTCTTATATCCTAAGAGTTAAGAATTTAAAAGTTAATCAAATGCCTTTTTCTTAAATTTAATTATAATTAAATTAGAACATTTATAAGAATAAATATCATTCCATATATGAGTAATAATAAAAAGAAGAAAAGAGCAAAGCAGATCCCAGATTCACAGGAAGAAAATAGAGGTGGTAATTCAGAAAGGAGCATTTGCATTTTAATTTAGAACAGGGGTGGCCAACCCGCGACCCGCGTTGAATATTTTCCCGTCCCACTTTTACAAAATATATTTATTTTATTATGGCCCAATGTAATAAAAAAATTCATCATGCGTGTATCCCTATATTCAAAAATTAACTGTCGAAATAATGAGAAAACATTAACTTTGATTTTAAAATAGTATTCTTGCGAATATAGAACATATATCGCCTGCTTTATTCACGAGTTCGCAGAATAATTAAATTATATTCTGCGAAGTCAAGTGGCGTGCGCATCTTGGAACATCTAATATAACAGGTTGTTGTTGTTGTCGTATCCCTCATGGAAGGAGGGATGCAGCTTCTGTTCTGATGGAGAACCCGTAGGTAGAAGTCTGACTTCTGCTCCGTGACGCTCTTACGGTCATAGGAGACCGGGACATGCGGCTTAAAGGGGATTCCGAACCCCTACAAACATCCATGACACTGCCGGGACTCGAACCCGAAACCTGTGGCATCGAGAGCTAGACACTCGGCCATTCAGGCCCCAATATAACAGGTTGTATTATGAATATAAAAATGTCTATAGTGGGTCTAAATCTAATATAATTTTATATATGCGGCCCGTGGAGTTAGGATGCATTTCCAAAGTGGTCCGCAAGATCATTTGAGTTGGCCACCACTGATTTAGAATATCCAGTACAGTACCAAGTATTTTACTATTTTTTGTTTAGTGAAATCTCGTAATCATAGATTTGGGTTTTCATTACGACTGTATGAGTATAATTACCTTACTGTATTACACAGTCCAGTCACATTAATGTGACCACCACCTACTTTCGACGTCAGTGTGAAATAACCAATCACAAAAGGCAGGTGGCAGCACATTACAGTGGAGTGTATACAAATATTTCCACATTCCACACTCCACTTACAGCCAGAATATACAGGAGTGTATATTCTGGCTTTTGACAGGCGGTCGCATTAATATGACTGAACTGTGCATTTCGTGACAGAAAAAGAGTCCGAAATGAGGTGTCGTGCAGTAAGCACGACACCTCATTTCGGACCCTTCCATTTCATAATTTTGGAATCAGTTGAAATTCACTGATTAATTGAAAATCTGTTTTACTTAGTATTTTTCTTTTCCATTTATTGATTTTCTTCCCCCTGATTTATTCTCGAGAGTAGTTGGGTAAACTGAGATAAAGCAGCTTACGCGAGCATAAATCACGTCACGTCATAGATTTGGGAGGGTTATTGATGGCGTTCATAGAACTTTCTAGGAAACTTGTGGACAGTGGGGAAATCTCAAGGGAAAGTGGAGCGCATATAAAACTATAAATTTTTGATAGATCATAACAGAATTTTAGTCCCAACATGAAACATTGTGTGTGGCATGAGATAAAAACGTGTACGTCTTTAATCTATATTCCAGTTATGTATATAGTTGTAGTCAATATTTGGAATGGTACTTACGTACTAACGGTACCTTGGCGTTTTTAAGTGTCGCCAATGGAGCCCCTGCAGATTTGGCGGTTTTTCAGTGGCGCCAATACAGTAACCCCTGCAGATTTGGCGCTTTTTAAGTGGCGGCAATCTTAACGGCTGTAGATTTGCTGAGTTTCGACGCCATATTGTTGTGATACGAAAATGCGTATGTGGGATTTGCCAGAAACGGAGCACGATGCAATTTTATTTTTCCAGGAGCGAAATATTTTACCAAAACAACGAAAATGTCCCAATTCCCATGACATGAAACTTTATTTTGGTGAACGTAAGTTTTGGAAATGCAATTTCAGTCAGTGTGCTCATCGTGTGGGATTCCGAGAAAACAACTGTTTTGAAGGTAGCAGAATTCCATTTCGTATATCTTTGAGATTCATATACTGCTGGTGCGAGGAGTTGACGTCGATCTTGATATATCGGATAAAACTGTTATAGATTGGAACAATTACATAAGTGAATTATGGTTTTGGATATGGTGAATAAACCAAAAAAAAAGGTAGGTGGACTAGATTGCATTGTGGAAATTGATGAAAGTTTGTTTACTAAACGTAAAAGTCGTTGTGGTCGGCATTTTTAAATCGTTTTGATTTTAAATGAAGTGTTTTATATATTTTATTGTTTTGATTTTAAATGAAGTGTTTTATATATTTTATTGTTTTGAATAAAAATATATTTTGAAAGCGTTTTGATTGTTTTTTAAGTGTGGATTGGCGCCACTTAAAAACCGCCAAATCTGTAGCGGCGGTTGGCGCGTTTTCACTAATTGTCGCCAAGGTACCGTTAGTACGTAAGTACCTTTAGAATAATTTATTTTATTGTTTGATGAATTCGTCTCTAATGTTATCGACTAACAATGTCAATCAGAAGATATTTCCCTCCAGTAGAGGGCGATACAGGTTAGCCTAGGTCTCATTAATTTCGTAACTCCATTGACTTATGCAAATGGAGACACCTTTCCAAGAAAGTAGTAAGCTTAAGGGAAAAAGTTAGTCTCTAAGAGACCTGTATCTTCATGTTTGCCATTGAAAGTGAGCCTACATCGGCTTGAAGCCCATACTGTAAAGGAAACCAGGGTACTTACTTATTAACGGTACCTTGGCGACAGTTGCGCCAATAAAGAGCACACGCGCCAACCGCAGCTACAGATTTGGCGCCTATCTACACTTAAATTTTTTGTTCCAAATAATAAAATATATATGAAACACTTCATTTAAAATCAAAACGCTTTCAAAATATTTTTATTCCAAATAATAAAGATTGACGAAACTTAAAAACAGCCAAGTCTGTCGCCAAGGTACCGTTAATACGTAAGTACCGAAACCAGTTAAAGCATATATGTTGTTTTTCTAATGCAGCTGGCAATACAAGACAGTTAGTCTTTATGCCATCAGCAAGGGTTGCACCGCTGTGTCTCATTGAGCACTAGCCGGGGGGTGGAGGGGGGCGTGTATCTTGAAGGTAGGCTACGGACGCTACCCCGTCATACTACCCCGTTAAAACATATATATATATATGTGTTCCTGTTAATTAACAAAGGGATTAATTATTATATTGAAAAGTATACAACAATTGAACTAATAAAATATTTAAAAATAATCTAGAAACAGCCTTCTTCAAAACAATTATAAAACAGCAATTTAATCTGTAAAACAAAAACCACTAAAATGATAATTAATAACAAATTATAATAAAATAAAGTTAATTACATGAAATAAATAATATAATATATGTTAGATGTAGATTTCAAAGAAAGTTTTTTTTTAGATGTAGATTTCAAAGAAAGTTTCTTTTAGTAAAAAGGCAGATTTTATGTTATAAATACATTGAAATTTTATACTCCTACGAAATTTATGCCACCAAAATAAATTTATATATGTTGAATGGTACGAAGCATTGGAGTTAAAAAAAATAGATAATTAAAATGCAGTAGCTTAAAATTATAAATTAATTCCTAAGTAACATTTATGATTCTTTTACTTTAATTATAAATTTTATGTGTTTGTAGTTAATATTTAAAAATAATTGCAAGCTTTTAAAATTCCATATTTTTACATGTTGATGCAGTTTACAGAACAATATATTTATGTATCATTTACAATCTTTTTTAAATCATTATACATTTTCATTCTATTTTTTATTTATATTTCCTTCATATATATTAAACTGATTATTATCAAATTATGATCTTTAATGGACTATCAGAATTTATTAACCAGCTTGATAACTAACTGTATGTGTAATGATTTAAAAAAATATTGCATTACCTCACATGCTGTTGAAATTTTTATACAGGGATTCAATTTTTTGTACTCATCCCTTTTATATTCTCGACAAATTGTCATGTAACTACATTCAAGATATTTTATAAAGAAATGTATGAAATATAATTTATTTAAAAGTTTATTCAGAAATAGATGCTAGTACACAAAATTTAAATATCAGTGATTTTTTGTCAATGACTGTTTATTATATTTACAAATACTGAGAACTGTATTTTGTTATTATAACGAATATATTTCCATGTCAAAATTTTTATTTTTCAATACTAAAAAATTGCTGAGGAAGAAAAAAACATATTGGTTAATGAGTCAAATGAAAGGTAATATTTCCTGTTGAACTATTTTCATGCACAGGGCCGGATTTTCCTATAGGCTAACTAGGCTTCAGCCTAGGGCCTCAAGATCAAGAGGTGCCTACATTCAAATTGTTAGCAAAATTAGAATTACACTATTCTAAAAACAGTAAACACTAAAACACTGAATCGAAAATAAGGAGAAATTCTTCTAATTTACTATTTCTTTTTAAATAAATATTCAGGGATCGAATCAATTCTTAAATAAAATAACTATTAACATAAAATTTAATATGATATACAATTTGATATTTTCTTTTTTGTGATCTGAATTTTGTTTGAATAAAGTTCCATTTTTGGTTTAGTTTAAAACTTAAAATTCATAACAATTCATATTTAAACTTTAAATGCGAATTATTATGAAATAAATTTATCTGAATTGAATTTGCTTTAATCTTCAATGTATTGAATATATTCAATTTAATTTGATAGAAAATATGAAAATTTTTATTGCATTTTATTTTCGTAGTCAAAGATTTTTATTATTTGAATTTTGCATCTTTGTAAATGTTGTGTGGTATGTTTGATTAGTTATTGTTACAAGTACTACATATGGTGCTGAGAATAAATGTCCATAAAAGTGCTCGCCTTTTTTTTTATTTATTATCCGTGCCACATTTTTTATAAAGATTAGTACCAATCACACCATGTTCATTTAACATATAAAATGGAACAGCCTAGGGTGCTCTTTTCATCTAAAACCAGCCCTGTTCATGCATAATAAAAAGTGTGCTTAATATTTTAGATTTCTTACACTATTGAAAATTAAGAAAAGAATACTTTATTTATTTTTCCCTTATTTGAAAAATTAATTTTCCTTACTGGCCATAAATTGACTTGAAGTTTTGAAGTTTTATTGCAAATTTGATAATTTCAGAAGAAATTTCCAGAAAAATTATATTTCTTAAAAGACAAGTTCATGAACATATAGCTTTCTAAATGTTTTCATTTCAAAAACTAAAAACAAAAATATAGTCCAAAATTTTATTAAAAATATCACTAACAGCAGAGTAATGATAGCAAATTATTGCTATTTACAACAATAAATATACATAATTTTTCTTGCCAACTATTACTACAAATATAGACATTTCTCAGAAGACTGTTTTGGGAAAAACTTTCAGCAGGCAGATGGATTATTGATGCAAGATATGCATACAATAAACTATATCTTTCATATATCATACAACTGTGTTTGTAAACACTAAGTTTTTATAACTATAGTATTTTGAATTTCATTATTTACAGATGGAAATTTAAAAAATAATGATTACGGTTAAGAAAATGGATTAAGGACAACCCTGTTTATTCATTAAAATGAGGGAAATTAGGAGTTATCTATATGAAGACTTGTAACAGGTTTTTTTCTTATTTTACTGTAGGAATTTTAATGTATTGTTTTTAATTATAATGTAAATATGTTTAATACCTAAAGCACATTACATGTATAAATTATATTTTTAAAATTATTTTAATATAAATTTAATAACTAAGTTTAATATTAGTAAAAAAGATGAAAACAATGTAGTTAATAAATAAGCATATAAGTGCAGAAACATGCAACATAGCCTACAAACACAAAATTTTTACCTTTAGTAGAATTATGTTTAGAAGTTACAATTATTTCTGAAGATATTTGTTGAACTTCCTCTGCTGTTGATTTTTTCAAAATAGACGATTGTGTGGGTTTTCCTGGTATTTTTTTTTTTTTTTGTGGTAAAATCTTTGCTGCTCAATGTTAGTATTTGGGCTAACACGTGAAATAAGTTCTTTTGATACCATTTCTATCTCTTTTACTTCCAATTTTTTTTCACATATGAACTTACATTTCTCCTTCTCAACTTTTTCTTTCCATAGTGTAAATTCTTACATTGTATCAAAGAATAAAGTCTCCTTGGTTATAAGTACATTATGAATACTTTGTAGATGCATCTTCAATGTTAACAGTGTACCAAATCCTTACTTGCATTCGGGACACATCAATGATTTAGCAGATTTTGGACTAAATCATAATAAATTTAAAAATCAAAGATAAATTTATAAACCATGAAATGTTTCCATATGTCTTCGTAAACAGTAACTATGTGCAAATTTCATATTGCATTTACTGCAAATAGGTTGGCAAGAATTATCCATTCCTTTTATTTTCAATCGAAACAAAGCCTGTTAATTTAAAAAGGGAATAGTTATTATATTGCGAAGTATAAAGCAATTGAGCTACTGAGATAAAATATTTAAAAATAGCATAGAATTAGCTTTCTTCAAAATTGACAAAAGTGTAATAAAGAGCACCATTTTATTTTGGATAAATTTATAAAACTAAGAAAACTAATTAATAAAAGAGTAATTAGAAAATTTTCTTATTCCAACAGTCATCTATGAAATAAGTAAAAAAAATTATAATAATAATAGTTAGTAATAATATATAGGCAATGAATCCATTTAGTTTCGAACAGATTAATGAATTAAATGTTTATGAAATCAAATTACTCATGAATAAGGAACCATCTAAATACATTATCAACTACTATTAAATAATTTAAAAATTGATATACAATTATTTGAGGAAATTTTCTACCTTTATAATAAGAACCTTTGGCTTAAGCAGCTATTCTCCTGCTATGAATTTTTTTTTCAATCGAAACAAATCCTGTTAATTAACAAAGGGATTAATTATTATATTGAAAAGTATACAAAAATTGAACTACTAAAATAAAATAAAATATTTAAAAATAGTCTAGAAACAGCTTTATTCAAAACGATTATAAAACAGCAATATAATCTGAAAAACAAAAAATCACTAAAATGCTAATTAATAACAAATTATAATAAAATAAAATAAATTACATGAAATAAATAATATAAATCAAGAAATTATTTTAAAAAACTGCAGCACAAATAAAGCTATCGAGAAAATGCCGACACAAAGCGGAACAATTAAGAATACAGCAATTAAACATGTAAAAAAATTATTCAATAAAACTCTAATTAACTAATAAATTATAATAAAATAAAGTAAATGATAATAAATTATATCAATTCAGATATTATTTAAAAACTGCAGCACAATGACGGTTCAGAGCAAACACAGCACGCTACAGTAATTACAAAAAAGTGACAGCATCAACGCATCCGGTGGACAATCTTCCTACAAGTTGAAGGGAAAATTCCCTTTCCCTAAGTACCGATAGCGCCGCCTGGTGGTTTCAATGTTGTTTCATGGTGCACAATTCCTCTTCCACGAAAACTGATAGCGCCGCCTGGTGGTTTCAATGTTTTTTCACGGTGCACATTAAGAAAATAATCACATGAACAATTATTACTCCTAGAAAGTAGTTCTCCTCTCGCCTCGATAATAATCTTAACAATCTTGAGTTCTCAGGCCTGTAAGTCAGTCTCAGAAAGTAGTTCTAAATTTCGTATATGAAAATAATCTGACATGAAGATTAATCCATGAAGTTAAATATTTTATTCCTTTTTTCCTTTTAAATAAAACTATCATGTCTTTTTTTATGTTAAATTTCCACATTATATTTAATTCTTGAGAGAAATAATTAGAAGTGATAAAATGTAGAAAAAAAAAAAAAATTGTATATCGTTGGTGATTGATTGAAATCCTCTTTAACTGTAGGTCCAAGACGAATATGAAAATTTATATAATTCTGTGTTCTATAATTGCTTCGCGCATATGAATCGTCACCATTATTAAAACCTTTAAATGCATGGCCGTCTCCGTGTAAAGGAGACGACCTTCTTAATTAAAGTATCTACCAATAGATGGCTATAAAAAAGATACTTTCAAGCAGAATTTATTTTCTTCTAGAAATAAATAAAAGTGGTAAAATGCAAAAACAAAATTACTTCCCAAGTATATTGTTGGTTATAAGAGTATATTCTTTTTCTCGCTACTATATATATATATATATATATATATATGAATCCAATTTAAACCGTAGGTCCCTGTCTAATATGACAATTAGGCGTAGGGCAGCAACCCTACCATGTAAAAAGAAAACCTCTCCTGTCTCGAAATCTGCCATAAGGCAGAGGGCTTCAGCCTACTATTGGTACAGTAGCGCCAATGAAGAGGAATATTATTCGACTTTGTTATGTTTTGACTACTTTGTTATGCAAATTAGCAATTTTTATAGCAAATAGGCTTTTATTTTGTGTGAGTGTTTTAATAGGATTATTTTTGTTTTACTAATTTGAATATATGCTCTTTAATTACCTGCATGTATAAAATTGCGTGTGTGTGAAATATATGTATATTACTTAAACTCATGTCAATGTTAACTATAGAATATTATAAACTGTAACTGTCTGCTTTTGTAGCAATCTTTTAATCATTGAGGATGATTTTTAAAAAATATTTTTCCATGATTTCAGCCCCCCTCTTTTATTGAATAACCTCCAAATCCATTTGAGATTATAATTACTATAATATCTATACAAACCATGTTATGCGCAAACTCTTTAGTGCTTATGGAGTGAATTAGAATGGTTTTAAATCTCAATGGAAAGTTTAAAAATTACAAATAAACTGATTTTAAAAAAAAAAAAAGTAAAAAAGGATAGGAATTAAAATTACAAAATGAAAGCATACTGTAGTAAAAAAGAAAAGTTAATAAAAAAACTGAGCACCGCCGTAATGAAAATCAGTCATCATTGCAGTATAGAAGAAAGAATTGGTCCTTCAGAAAGAGGAAATAGTGATTTTAACTATTGATATTTAAAACAGATCGCGGTCTTTTGCGGTTTTGGGGAAGAGAAATATCATAGCTGTAATTTTGAAGATCTTGTAATACAAGATTGTTAGAGTTGGAGAGATTATTATAAAAATTAATCGCTAGTTTTTCAACATATTCAACAAAACTGGGGATAGAGATGGCATGTCGTATTTCCGCATTTCTGAAGAACCAAGGCGAATCCGTGATCATTCGGATGATTTTGTTTTGTAGTCTTTCGAGAATTGTGATGTTTATTTTAGAAGTAGAGCCCCAAACTCGACTCACATATGCTATAATGGGTCTGAGGTAAGAAAGGTAGATTAGCTTTTTAAGTTCAATTGTTAGTGAGGGGTTTCTGCGTATTAAAGGAAAGAAATTTCTTAATTGGTTACTAAATTTATTGCGAAGGTATTTAATGTGAGAGCAATAGTTAAGATTCTTATCTAATATCACACCTAAGTATTTTGCTTCTTTAGACCAGGAAATGTTAGTATTATAAATGGTTATGTTAGGAATTTTAAATTTATTTTTCCTGGTAAATAGTACTGCTTCAGTCTTCGCGACGTTAAGTTTAATCTTCCAATTGTTTAGCCAATTTTCAAGTTTATAAATATAATTTTGTAGATTTTTCTGTATAATGTGTGTACGCCGCCCCTGAGTAATTAAAGCTGTATCATCTGCATAGAAAGCTAAAATAATTTTGTGATCTTGAGGAATGTCATTAATATAAATGTTATAAAGAAATGGTCCCAAGATCGAGCCCTGAGGTACCCCAGCAAGCATATTACAGACTTTGGGGTCAGTATTTCCAACAGATACAACAAAATTTTCTTTTCGTTAGATAGTTTCTGATGGTATGAATTAAAAAAGAAGGATAATTTATCTCGTTTCCAGGAAAAACTTTCAGATATGGTTTCAGTAATATTATACAGTTGGTGGGTGGTGGAAAGATTTTTAGTAAATCCAAATTGTTGAGGGATTAGTATATTAAGATTAGTAGAGTTTTCATTCAGAATATTAGCAATTACACGTTCACTTATTTTACTGAGAGAAGAAAGCAGAGAGATAGGACGGTAACTATTAGGAGAAGTAGGATCTTTTCCAGGTTTGCGTATCGGAAGAATGCGAGCAGTCTTCCAACACTGAGGAAAATAGTTAGTATTAAGAATGGAAATAGAATTATTAAAAATAGGACAGCCCGGGCCAAGTAATAGGATTATTGTAGATTTTATTAGAAGTATTAAAAACCCTTTTTTCACGTAAATAGGCCTGAATGGCCGAGTGTCTAGCGCTCTGGTGAAACAGGTTTCGGGTCCCGACGGTGCCATGGATGTTTGTAGTGGTTCGGAATCCACTTTAAGCCATAGGTCCTGTAAGAGCGTCACGAAGCAGAAGTCAGGCTTCTACCTACGGGTGCTCCATCAGAACAGAAGCTGCACCCCTCTTCCATGACGGACATGACAACAATAACAACGTAAATAGCCTCAAAAAATTCAATCGAATTTTCCACTCAATGAGCATCCATTGCTCAAGCTGATCAATATAATTCACGGACGTCTGGGAGGAGGAACTGTGCACCCTACGCTAGGGAAAAATAGGGAATTTTGCAGACAGGAATAGTGTGCACCATTCCTGCCTGGGAAAGCACTCGCCGCAGTCTATTCCTCCCCGCACATTTCTAAGAATTGGTAACTCTGAAGATTTAGGAGGAACGCGCTCTGCACACTATTCCTGCTACAATGTTTTTAAGGAGAAAATATCTCGAAAAGATGAATTCTCACAGAAATATCTTAGATGTAAATTTCAAAGAAAATTTCTGTTAGTAAAATAAGGCAGTATAATTATAATTTCTGTTATAAATACATTGAAATTATATATTCCTACAAAATTTATGTTACCAAAATAAATTTATATATGTTGAATGATGCAGTGTAATTAAAAAAATATATATATATACATAATTAAAATGCATTGGCTTTGAACTTTTGGCTCCTAAGTAACATTTACTTTAATTATAATTTGTGTGTCTTTATAGTTAATATTTAAAAAGAATTGCAAGCTTTTAAAATTCCATATTTTTACATGGTGATGCAGTTTACAGAACAATCTATTTATGCATCATTTACAATCTTTTTTAAATCATTATACTTTTTCATCCTATTTTCTTCATATATATTAAACTGATTATTATCAAATTATGGTCTTTAATGGAGTATGAGAATTTATTAACTATTTTGATAACTAACTGATTGTGTAATGATTTAAAAAAATATTTCATTACCTCACATGCTGTTGAAATTTTCATATTTTTATACTGGAATTCAATTTATTTAAAAGTTTATTCAGAAAGAGATGCTATTACACAAAATTTATATATCAGTGATTTTTTTCAATGTTTGTTTCTATTATATTTACAAATACTGAGATCTGTATTTTGTAACTATAATGAATATTTTTTCATGTCAAAATTTTTATTTTTCAATACTAAAAAATTGTCGAGGAAGAAAAAAATATACGAGTCAAATGGAAAGAAATATTTACTGTTGAACAACTTTCATGCACAGGCCCAATTTTCCTATAGGCTAACTAGGCTTCAGCCTAGGGCCTACATTGAAATTGTTAGCAAAATTAGAATTACACTATTCTAAAAACAGTAAACACTTAACAGAAAAATTCTTCTAATTTACTATTTCTTTTTAAATGTATATTTAGATCGAATCAATTCTGAAATAAAATACCCATTAACATAAAATTTAATATATTTTCTTTTTTGTGATCTTGATGTTGTTTGAATAAAGTTCCATTTTTTGTTTAGTTTAAAACTTAAACTTTAAATGCAAATTATTATGAAATAAATTTATCTGAATTTAATCTTCAATGTATTGAATATATTTAATTTAATAGAAAATATAAATTTTTATTGCATGTTATTTTTGTAGTCAAAGATTTTTATTTGAAATTTGTTTCTTTGTAAATCTTGCAAGTTATGTTTCATTAGTTATTGCTGCAAGTCCTACATATGATGCTGTGAATAAAAGTCCAAATAAGTGTACTCGACTGTTTTTTTATTTATTATCTGTGCCAAATTTTTTACAAAGATTAGTACCAATCCCAACGCGATTCATTTAGCATATTGATATATATCAATATATATATACACCTGTGATATATTATGTTATTTATAAACTTAAAAATCATAAGTGGAATAGCCTAGGGCCTCTTTTCCATTCAAATCCAGTCCTGTTCATGTATAATAAAAAGTGTGCTTAATATTTTAGTTTTCTTACACTATTGAAGATTAAGAATAGAATAATTTATTTATTTTCCCCTTATTTGAAAAATTGATAAAAATTTATTTTCCTTACTGGCCATAAATTGATATTCATGTTAGATGTTTTATTGCAAATTTGATAACAAAATTTCCAGAAAAATTATATTTCTTTAAAAGACAAGGGCATGAACATATAGCCTTTTAAATGTTTTCATTCAAAAAAGTAAAAACAAAAATATAGTCAAAAATTTTATTAAAAATATCACCAACAGCAGAGTAGTGATAGCAATTATTGCTATTTACAACAATAAATATATATAGTTCTTCTTGCCAACTATTATTACAAATATCAGAAATTTCACAGAAGAGTGTGCCGGGAAAACTTTTTAAACTGCCCTGCATTTGCACGATGGATAGAAGGAAACCCGGAAAAACTTCTAACAGGCAGCTGGATTGTTGATGCGAGACATGCATACAATAAACTATATCTTTGATTTGCCTGTAAGGAAACAAATAACATTAGTGAATATCCTTTAATTTTTATTATGTCATAAACGAGATGCTTCAAATAATCATACTCACTTTTGAAATACAAAGGCAACTTGCGGTTCACTTTGCATAACTTTAGGTGTCTGGGAGTGGCAATTTTCTAACCTAAAGAATAAAATTATAGTTAGATAGGGACACATAAATTTAAACTGTTTTAAGAAAGTATACTTAAATGACTTGCAATTCACTTTGCATAATTTCAGGTGTCAATTTTCTAACCTAATAAATAAAAATTTTTGTTAGGTAAGGATATATTAATTTAGACTAATTTTGGAAGCGAGATAATATTGAAATAAAAATTGAGTAATTCAGAAAAATTGAGACTACAAAACAGAAAACCTAAAATATATTATTACTTACTATAAATTTATCACAATAACAAGTTGTTGCCGACTTCAAATTGTAAATATGTTATAAACAAAAACATTTTTATCACACTATAATGTTTTACTTTTTATAGTAGTAAGTTTAAAAATAATAAATAAAACCAAGAGAAATTTTTTTATTAAAAAAATATATTTTTATAAAGTATGCTATCATCATTTGTAATCTTATATTGGCAACAGTTTCAGATATGATACAATTGTGTTAGTAAACACTAGTTCTATAATTATAGTATTTTGATTTTCATTATTTACAACTGGAAATATAAAAAATAATGATTATGGTTATGAAAATGGATTACTATTGTTGAAACCCTGTATTCATTAACAGGAGTGAAATGAAGAGATATCTATATGAAGACTGGTAACAGATTTTTTTATTTTACTGTAGGAGTTTAAAATACTGTTATTAATTAAAATGTAAATATTTTTAATACCTAAAACACTTTCCATGTATAAATTAAATATTTAAAATTATTTTAATATAAATTTATTAACTAAGTTTAATATTAGTAAAAAGGTTCAAAATAATGTAGTTAATAAATAAGCATATAAATGCAGAAACATGCAAAATAGCCTAAAAATAGCAAATTCTTAGCTCCAGTAGAATCGCTGTTAGAATTATGTTTAGAAGTTACAATTATTTCTGAAGATATTTGTTTAACTTCCTCTGCTGTTGGCTTTTTCAAAATAGACGATTGTGTGGGTTTTCTTTGTCCTTTTTTGGTTCTGTAAAATCTTTGCTTCTCAACGTTAGTATTTGGGGCAATTTTTGGGCTACAATTCTCTACCCATTTGTTGTCACTAATTTTATCATTAACATGCATAACACCATTTGCATTAATTTTAAATTCTTCTTTTATATTATGTATATCATGGCGTGTTAGCAAATGCACTATTTCAAATGTATCATATACAGAATTTGGAATATCATCTAAAATTGATTCCATGGGTATATTGTCGGATAATTTCTGAGCAATTTCCTGTCTTTCTTTTTTAGTCAACTGCAATCTACCCAAGTCTTGAGTGTGGCCAACATGGGTCTTTGTGAATTAAACACTGAATTTATTATCCTGCTCAGTTAGTATAATTCTTGAAGGACATGCTGCATTTATTTTAGTACTCCCTAGAATTTTTTGATTTCTTTTTCCTTCGCTTCTACGGTTGAAATAGCCACTTCTATGACACGTGAAATAAGTTCTTTTGATACCATTTCTATCTCTTTTGCTTCCAGTTTTTTTCACATACGAACTCACTTTATCTTTCTACAATGTAAATTGTTCCATTGTATCAAAAAATAAAGTCTCCTTGGTTATAAGTACATTATGAATATTTTGTAGAGGATTTTCCAGTGTTAACAGTATACCGAATAATTGCTTGCATTCTGGACACATCAATGATTTAGTAGACTTTGGACTGGGTAAATTATGGAATGTTTTCATATGTCTTCGCAAACAGTAACTATGTGAAAACTTCATATTGTATTCACTGCAAATTTGTTGGCAAGAATTATCCATTTCTTTTATTTTTAATCAAACAAAGCCTGTAAATTAAAAAAAAAAAAGGGATTAATTATTATATTGCAGAGTATAAAGCAATTGAGCTGCTAAGATAAAATATCTCAAAATAGTATAGAATCGGCTTTCTTCAAAATCGACACATGTGTAATAAATAGCACCATTAAACTAAGAAAACAGATTACTAAATTAAATGTTTATGAAATTCCTCATGAATAAGGAACCATCTAAATACATTATCAATTACTATTAAATAATTGAAAAATTAATATACAATTATTTAAAGAAATTTTCTACCTTTATAATAAGAACTTTAGGCTTAACCAGCTATGCTCCTTCCTGCTATGAAATTTTATTTCAATCCAAACAAAGCCTGTAAATTAAAAAAAGGGATTAATTATTATATTGCAAAGTATAAAGCAATTGAGCTGCTCAGAAATTATTTAAAAATAGTATAGAATTAGCTTTCTTCAAAATCGACAGATGTGTAATAATGAGCACTAATTTATTTTGTCATAAATTTATAAAACTAAGGAAACTAATTTATAAAAGAGTAATTAGAAAATTTTCTTATTCTAACAGTAATCTATGAAATAAGTAAAAAAATAATAATTATTACTATCAGGCAATGAACCCATTTAGATTTTAAACAGATTACTAAATTAATTGTTTATGAAATTAAATTCCTCATGAATAAGGAACCATCTAAATACATTATCAATTACTAGTAATAATTAAAATATTAATACACAATTATTTGAGAAAATTTTCTACCTTTATAATAAAAACTTTAGGCTTAACAAGCTATGTTCCTGCTATGAAAATTTTTTTTCAATCCAAACAAAGAATGTTAATTAAAAAAAGGGATTAATTATGATATTGCAAAGTGTACAACAATTGAACTACTAACATAAAATAACGAAATATTTAAAAATAGTCTAGAATTAGTTTTCTTCAAAACAATTGTAAAACAGCAATTAAATCTGTAACAAAAAAAAAAAAATAATCACTAATATGCTAATTAAATAATAAATTACAATAAAATAAAGTAAATTACATGAAATATATAATAGAAATTAAGAAATTATTTTACAAAAACTGCAGCACAATGATGCTATCGAGAAAATGGCGATGCAAAGCAGAACAATTAAATATGTAAAACAAAAAAAAAAAATTATTCACTAAAACGCTAATTAAATAATAATTTATAATAAAATAAAGTAAATGATATAAAATTAATAGAAATTATTTTAAAAAACTGCAGCACAATAATGCTATCCAGATAAGGCGACACAAAGCAAAACAATTAAGAATATAGCAATTAAATATGTAAAAAAAAATTATTCACTGAAACGCTAATAAATTATAATAATATAAAGTAAATGATATAAAATAAATAATATCAACTCACATATTATTGAAAAACTGCAGCACAATGACGGTCCGGAGCAAACGTCGAAACACTGCACGCTACAGTAATTAACAAAAAAGTGGCGGTGACACGCAGGAAGCGGGCAATCTTCCCTACAGTTGAAGGGAAAATTCCCTTTCCCTAACAACTGATAGCGCCGCCTGGCGGATCCATTGTTGCACAGTTCCTCTCCCCAGAAGCCTCGATTCTTGCTGATAGTATGTTCAGCGATCTATTAGAAGTTATTAGCAAACGATAACTCGTCTGCATTTATTAAATATTTGCTGAATAAAAGTATTTAAAAAAGATATTAAATTCCTCTTGCACAAATATATGAAATACACATATAGATTATATTAAAAGTGGTAGATTCACCAGACTTTAATTGAAGGATGATTAAAACTGCCCATTGAATTGTTACGCCTTATTTATTATTTTTTTTCCTTTTTATTAATATCAATATAAAAATTTGAAAAAAGAATTAGAATAGGAACCTATACGAAAATATTCAAAAGGAAAAATTGAAAATACAGATATTGATTCTTTTATTGATGAGTTTACAGTTATGAGCGCATGCTGGAACAACTAATATATATAACAGGTTCTATGTTTCACTTTAAGTGACCTCAGTGACCATCTCTGGATTTCTTTTTGCTTCCCCTTCATGTTTTTTAATTTCGTTTATATTAATACATTTTTTATATTTATTTTTTTGTGTTATATATTTCTTTACAAAGAGTTATCATTATTATTATATTATCCATGTTTACAGGTAAGTAAGGAGAGGAGTCAGCACCAAAATAATAACTCATTATCTTTCAATTTTCTACTCCAAAAAAAATGACTTTAGTGGGTCTCAATCTAATAGGGAGATATATAATTTTATATGTGGTCCGCGGAGTTAGGATGCATTTCCAAAGTGGGCCGTTTACAGTTTGATATACAGAAATCGGGGTAAGTACACGGAGTTCCTTGGTCGCGCAGCGACCACACCTCCAACCTGGTAAATGGGATTACGTAACGTGAGGTCTTGCCCTTTGCCAGTTATAAAAAATATAGAAAATTTAATAAGAAAAACAATAATATCAATTAAGTTACTAAAAGCAACAAATAAAATTTAAAAAAGAAACAAAAAAGAATTTAACAAAAAAAAAACAAAAAAACAAGAGGAAAAATTAAAAATCTTAGCAAAAACGAGCACAGACGGAGTAACTAAATAAAATCACGCGAGATGCGAGAGAGAGAAGATCCATTAAGAAACCAAAACCATCGTTTCAGTCCACCAGAGCGAAGGCGAAAATAACCTTTGATCTTGAGAAGCAACCTGGGGGCAACCCTGTTGTCTGGGAAGAAACTAAAAGTGAGCGCATTATTTATTAATATTAAGTACGTATCGTGGGCGTTTGCGGCTGCTGGGAAGAGATATATCATAATCAAAATTTTGAAGATCTTTCAGGACCTGGTTATTGGAATGAGAAACAGAATCATAGAAATTAACAGCAATTTTTTGTACGTAGTCTTTGAAGCTGGGAACAGAGAGCGAATATCTAATCTCTTTATTCCTAAAGAACCAGGGTGAATTCGTAATCATTCTCAAGATCTTGTTTTCAAGCCTTTCCAGAATCAGGAAGTTACTGTTCGCTGTGGAGCCCCATACTGGACTCGCATATGCTATGATAGGTCTGAGATAGGAGAGATAGATTAGTTTTTTAAGTTCCAGTGTTACAGAAGAATTTCTGCAAATTAAAGGATAGAGTTTTCGTAATTGGTTATTGAATTTAGCGCGAAGATATTGGATATGAGAATTATAATTAAGTCTGCGATCAAGAATTACTCCAAGGTATTTAGTTTCTGTAGACCAGGAAATGTTAGTATTATAAATAGTAATATTAGGTGGGTTATAGTTATTTTTCCTGGTGAATAGCACTACTTCAGTTTTCGCGACATTAAGTTGAATTTTCCAATTATTAAGCCATATTTCTAACTGATTGATGTAATTTTGTAAGTTTTTCTGAATAATGTTGTAGTTTCTCCCCTGTGTAATTATAGCAGTGTCATCCGCGTAGAGTGTTAATTTAATCTTGTGATTCTGTGGAATATCATTGGTGTAAATGTTATATAAAAAGGGTCCTAAGATCGAGCCCTGGGGAACACCGGCTAGGATTTTGCAGTTTCTTGAGTCGATATTATTTACAGAAGTACAGAGTATTACAGTTTGATCATCATCATCATTCAAGTTATGGAGGTGTTGCATAGCAGCCGTGATTTTAATGCAGATATCTGCCTCAGTGAGAACAGGAGCTGGTGTTACCTGAGAGGTGGAAGCCTCCGAGGTTGCGTCAGTAGTAATTGCCTGCATGGTAGCTTCTTGTGGAGAATCAATCTCCATCAATGCACGGGATTGTAACAAAGGCGAGAGTTCGTTAGTATAGTCCGCCAGTGCGCGAAAAACATGGGTCAAATCACCACGATCAACCTTAAACACTGGATCTATATGAACACAACATAACAAAATCAATAATCAGATGAAAAACAATTACAGTTTGATATAGCAACTCATTATATATATATATATGAGAAAATCTTCCGATTACAAAAATAGTGGTAGGTTAATTTATTCGATTTGTTTAAGTAACTCACTTTCGCCTTTCTGTTATCTAAATACTCAGGGCCGGATTTTCCTATAGGCTAACTAGACTTCAGCCTATGGCCTCAAAATCAAGAGGGGCCTGCTTTCGAATTGTTAGCAAAATTAGAATGACACTATTCTAAACACAATAAACACTAATACACTGAATCGAAAATAAGGAGAAATTCTACACATATGACTCATAAATAAACATAAAAATGTATTGGTTAAGATCAACGCGTTCGGCTCATTTGATTTGATATTTTCTTTTTTGTGATCTGGATTTTGTTTGAATAAAGTTCCATTTTTGGTTTAGTTTTAAAACTTAAAATTCATAATAATTCATACTTGAACTTTAAATGCGAATTATTACGAAATAAATTTATCTGAATTGAATTTGCTTTAATCTTCAATGTATTGAAGATATTTAATTTAATTTGATAGAAAATAGGATAAGTTTTATTGCATATTTTATTTCCGTGGGCAAAGATTTTTATTGTTTGAATTGTGTTTCTTTGTAAATGTTGTGTGTTATGTTTGATTAGTTATTGTTACAAGTACTATATAGGGTACTGAGAATAAATGTCCAAATAAGTGTTCTCGACTTTTTTTAAATTTATTATCCGTGCTACATTTTTTATAAAGATTAGTACCCATCACAACATGTTTCATTTAACATATTGATATATCACAGTAATGATGTATTTTACTACCTCTCATGTAATTTACAAACTTAAAAATGGGTGGTGAAAGGGTCTCATAAGTGGAATAGCCTAGGGCCTCTTTTCACCTAAATCCGGTCCTGTAAATACCCCTGGTTGAATCGAAAACTTGCGTTTGTCTTGGAATAAAAAGTCAGAGAAGCAGCAATTTCTTCATTAAAAGTCATCAGCAACAGTGAGGGAGATGAAACTAACTCAACTTTTTCAATGAATTATAATTAATGCCGTCATTATCTGATGCCTACGAGTTGATTTTTACTCAAATAATATGCATAATAAATGCATACAATACTTTGTAATTTTTGAGTTTTTAAAAACGTGTGCTGTTGATGATAAATTAAGGAATTCCGTTTAGATGATTTGTGGATACAGAATTTTTAAACTTTGCAAATTACAATTCTCAGTCAGTTAAAACAATTATGCATTTTGAAGAAGAATGTATTAGAGAAGAATTTTCAAGAACCCTGTTATAAATATTAATTTTCAAATTTTCGATTGAAACAGTTGGGAAGAATAATTGTTAAGTACGAACACTTACGAACCAGTAGCACCATCTGTTGGAGGAAAACGAAATGTTGAAAGTTTTTATTTATGCGCCAGTACTTAAATTTACCACTTTTTTGTTAATGCGTTAGTTTATAAATAAGTCATCGAAAAAAGTGTGTTATATAATAGCTATCGTGCTATTTCTCTGCTTTCTTCTCTCAGTAAAATAATTGAACGTGTAATTGTTAATATTCTGAATAAAAACTCTTCTAATCTTAATATACTAATCCCTCAACAATTTGGATTTACTAAAAATCTTTCCACCACCCACCAACTGTATAATATTACCGAAACCATATCTGAAGGACTTTCCTGGAAACGAGATACTGCTGCTATTTTTCTGGATGTCGTTAAAGCATTCGGCAGAGTGTGGATCGACGGGTTGATTTATAAAATGATTAAGTTTAATTATCCTTCTTTTTTAATTCATACCATCAGAAACTATCTAACGAAAAGAAATTTTGTTGTATCTGTTGGAAATACTGACTCCAAAGTCTGTAATATTCTTGCTGGGGTACCTCAGGGTTCGATCTTGAAACCATTTCTTTATAACATTGATATTAATGACATTCCTCAAGATCACTAAATTATTTTAGCTCTCTACGCAGTGATACAGCTTTAATTACTCAGGGGCGGCGCACACACATTATACAGAAAAATCTACAAAATTATATCTATAAACTTGAAAATTGGCTTAACAATTGGAAGATTAAACTTAACGTCGCGAATACTGAAGCAGTACTATTTACCAGGAAAAATAAATTTAATACTCCTAACATAACTATTTATAATACTAACATTTCCTGGTCTAAAGAAGCAAAATACTTAGGTGTGATATTAGATAAGAATCTTAACTACTGCTCTCACATTAAATACCTTCGCAATAAATTTAATAACCAATTAAGAAATTTCTTTCCTTTAATGCGTAGAAACTCCTCACTAACAATTGAACTTAAAAAGCTAATCTACCTTTCTTACCTCAGACCCATTATAGCATATGTGAGTCCAGTTTGGGGCTCTACTTCTAAAATAAACATCACAATTCTCGAAAGACTGCAAAACAAAATTATCCGAATGATCACGGATTCGCCTTGGTTCTTCAGAAATGCGGAAATACGACATGCCATCTCTATCCTCAGTTTTGTTGAATATGTTGAAAAACTAGCGATTAATTTTTATAATAATCTCTCCAACTCTAACAATCTTGTATTACAAGATCTTCAAAATTACAGCTATGATATTTCTCTTCCCAAAAACCGCAAAAGACCGCGATCTGTTTTAAATATCAATAGTTAAAATCACTATTTCCTCTTTCTGAAGGACCAATGCTTTCTTCTATACTGCAATGATGACTGATTTTCATTACGGCGGTGCTCAGTTTTTTATTAACTTTTCTTTTTTACTACAGTATGCTTTCATTTTGTAATTTTAATTCCTATCCTTTTTTACTTTTTTTTTTTTTTAAATCAGTTTATTTGTAATTTTTATTCAATTATCGACTTTTTCTATAAATTTAACATTTTTTCACACTGGCAATGGGCTTAGACCAATCGACAAGAACCCTATTTTTTCAAGGATGGAGGTTTATGGTCGCTGCGCGACCAATGCACTCCGAAAATCTACAACGAATAAAAGTTTAACATGTCACCTGTGCAAGGATGAAAAGCATATAATCGTTAAGCTTTCCACATTTTTTTTCCCTTTAAGGCAGTTACAATGGCAATTAAAATTAAAATTTTATTATTTTTCACAAAGGCGATAAACAACCTTTGTTTAATTGTATTATATTCAAATAGTAAACTGTTATAAAATCCATTAGAAATATAAATTCCAATAAAAAAAACGAGTTATGCGGTAAATTTGGAAGCAAAACCAATCTGCAAAACTGACGTAAAGTAAACATTTCGTTTAAAACCTATTTTCACATGTCAGTCAGCAAATCTTATCAACATAAAGAGAAGCATATGTCAGTCTTAATTACCTTAAAAAATATGTGAAGAGAAACAAACATCTGATACCGCAACAATTTTTAAATTCCCTCTGTTTATTATCACAACTATTCACTCCTAACTTACTAACAGAAAATTGTTGTAATGATTAATAAACCTAACTCTAAAGTTAGAGATATTATAGAAGTCCCACAGGGATCTCTTTTAGGGCATATTCTTTACAATATCTTTATAAATGATATTCCAAAATCTACTGGTGTCAAAATTGCTCTCTGTGCTGACGATACTAAACTCCTTTTCCAAAATAAAAATTCTTATTGCATCATTCATTTATTGCAAAATTAAAATAAAATAAAAGTATAAATAACAATTTTCAACAAATACAAAGAATTTAAAAAAAAACTTTCTACTTGCAGCTGCATTATTATGACTAATATTAATGTTGTGTTTTTGTCTAAATATAAACATTTGATTTTGTCTCCATCTAAAACAACTATTCATTTCCAGCTCAGATATTTTTGAAATAAAAGCTTGCTTAAAGTAATTCTCAGAAGGCTTTAATTTTAGAGGCATGTACTTTTTTTAAATAAAAATAATATACTTTTAAATAATGTTAATAAAATTGTATGTATGTGTTTACTTTAATTATTAAAATTCTAATAATTATTCATTTTAATTTTGAAAAAAATCTCTACTACTTTAGCCAATGAAAAATTCTATATAGATATTTTCAATTTACCAATCTATTTTTGTTGATATTTCAGTTTTTTATTTGTTTTTACAATTCAAAAGAATATTTAAAATTAATATTCTGTACCTGTAATTTGTACTTGTTGAGATACATGATTTTAGCTTCATATGTATGTAAAATATATTTAGCAATGTCATATATTTGTTTTAATTATTAAAATTCTAATATTCAATTACTTTTAATTTCGATAACTTGTCTTTCACTTTTAGGTTGATGAAAAGTACTACAGAAATATTTTCAATTTTTAACCTGCTTTGGTTATATTTTAGTTTTTTTTTTTCATTTCTATTTCATGGCGATATTTAAAAATAATTTTGTTTTTTGTACTTGTTATTAAGTAAAAGTTGGCATTTTTTTTTTTTTTTTTTTTTGTATTGGTATATTTCAAAATATTAAAAATAGTCAATTTATCAGTTCATGACTTTGTGCTTTAATGAGGTTATATTAGTATAGATTTATCTGATAAGACATTTTATATTTTAAATCATGCTTCATAATAACTGGAAGTGTACTTAGATTTGCTAAATTTACTACTAAATAACTACTTAATAAAATTATTTGCTTACTTAAAATTATTCTTTATTTAAGGAAACAACATATAAAATATATTACAAGAAATACATTTTTAGCATTTTCATCCTTTATAATAGTTACTTTTTAAATAATTGGCTTATTTTTATATTTGTTTTCCTTTTCTTAGCCTTACAACTTTATATTCTACTTATAATTTTCCTCTTTTTATCAGGATTTCTTGTAATAATGCAAAAGTTAATTTTTATTATATAAAATTTATCTGCAACAATTCCGAGTAAAAATTAAATAATATATAAATAAATCATTGCAATTTTTTCTTCCTGACATGATTTATTAATTTTTTTATATAGCTTTATAATAAAGTGAAAGTGTAAATGGATTTACTAAATTGCTTAATAAATGTGCTTATTTCGTTAGAACAATTGTTCTTTATTTAAAGAAATGGCATATTGTAGGGAATCAATTTTAACATTTTCATCATTAATATGTATTGGTTTACAAAAATTCAATCTGTTTATTTTCCCTTTTGATTGCACTTTAATTTTCTATTCCATTTCTCAAAGAATAAATCTTCTTTAATGTTTTTTTTTCCCCTCCTTCTATATTCAGTTTTTTATAGTGTATAAAGTTATACCTTTTAAAAAAATACTATATATTTATATATATATATTAACTAATGAAAGAATTTTTTTCTCTCATACTTTGTTATTTTAGTGTTTAATTATTATTTACACAATACTTTTTGATTTTTAAAAATACATATCATTTTTCTTTATATGGCATTCTTCTTTTCCCTTTTTGTCAAACTTAAAAAAAATATTGAATATAAACACTTAATTTATTATGTTGAATTGTGAAAATTTCATTCTAAATAATAAAATAAATTTAAATGTATATAAGCATTGCAATATTTGCCATAAATGGTTTTAGTACAGAGTATATACTTTACACGCAATTTTGCAAACGTTTTGTACAAGTAAACATTAGTATTTTAAATTGATGTGTACTTCCATAGTACCTTTTAGATATTAAGTTTCCTGAAGTCTAAACATATTTCTAAAAAGATTAGAATTATTTTGTTTCAATTAAGTTGGTATTTCAATTCAAAATTTCCATTTTTATATTAAAGATATTAAATAAAACATATTAAACTTTACCTAACTCATCTATTCATCTCATCAGTTATTAATTGGCCTTTTGGAAAATGTCTTGATAACAAAATGAAATTTATTTTCACATCATAAAATTTAGAATTTAATGAAAGAGTAAAATGCATAACAATCTTAAACAAAGAAAGAAATAGTATCAATAAATCATATTCAGGCAATAAATTATGTTATCGTTTAAAACTGAAAAAAGAAACATTAATTAAAACTATAGAATTCCATACAATTTTATATATATAAAAGCATGCGAAAAAAATTTAAATAAACCAATAAGTTAGCTCATGAAAGAAATTTAAAAAAATAATAAGCCAATAAGAAAATTGAATGTGGTCAAGGAAACAAAAAAAAACCTGATCAAGGGCACGATAAACCCTGCTCCCCAAAACAATACCCATAATTTTTTGGTTAATAGATGATAAATCAATAATTAAGAATATAAAACAAACTTTTTTTTTCAGAATTTAAAAAATGGCACTAATTTAACAATTTTTACATTATTATATTGTGAATCATTAAATAAAACAAGAAACAATATCAAGTTGAAATTATTTATTTAACTATACCATGTAAAACTTCAAAAAACATCAATAAAAACAGTCTTATATTCTCTATTAAAATGCAAAATACATATTAAAAATTTATACATATATAATAAACATATTGATAATTATGTACACAAAATTAAACTGCAATTTCAAAATTTTATGTTCAATCATAAATAATACAGTGATGACATTCTTTTAAATATATGATTTTTACCAAGTGCATTACAAAAAAACACTAAAGAAATTAATAAACAAAGAAACAATTCAGAAATTTTCATACAATTACTATTTTTGCATAAGAAAAAATAACAGATATAAAATGTACTTGAAATTGTAATTTCAATTAAATATAAAATAACAGATTAAAATATATATATATATATATAAACAGAACTTTTTTTTAAAAATGAAATCTCACTTGGCTTATACACTTTTATGAAAGAAAATCCATATTGTCAAATTCTCTATGAAAAGAGTCTAGAGCTCTTATTTTGAGTGTGAATATCTGCAAAAATCTTTTATTAAATTACTTTCATGTTTACCACATGTTAAAGTTTCTCTTTCAGATGAATGTGACAATTTTTAGATTACCATTTTTGTAAAAAGTTTTATTCTGTTTCACAAACGGATTTCTCTCGCTTATGAAGACGATGACGATGGGCCCACAAATAACCTTTCTGTGAAAAAGCTTTACCACATATTTCACAAAGATAGGGTTTATCTTTTGAATGAGTAAGAAGATGTTTTGTTAAATTATCTTTTCGTGGAAAAGCTTTACCACAGATTTCACAGTCATAGGGTTTCTCTTTCGTATGAGTACGGTAATGTACATTTAAACTCTGCTTCAATGAAAAAGTTTTATTGCACACATCGCACATATAAGGCTTATCTTTCGTATGAGTGCGATAATGTTTAAGTAAATAATCTCTTTGTAGAAATGCTCTATCACACGTTTCACAAACAAAGGATTTTTCTTCCGAATGAATGCGATAATGGCTTTTTAAATTATCTTTTCGAGAAAAAGCTTTATTACACATTTCACAAACGTATGGTTTTTCTTCCGTATGAACACGATAGTGACTTTTTAATCTATCTTCTCGTGAAAAAGCTTTACCACACATTTCACAATCATAAGGTTTTTCTTTTGTATGAGTAGAATAATGTATATTTAAGTTCTTTTTCTGTGAAAAAGCTTTATTACACACTTTGCAAACATAGGGTTTCTCTTTTGTATGAATACGATAGTGAACTTTTAAACCCTCAATCCGTAAAAAAGTTTTCCCACACATTTCACAAATATAAGGTTTTTCTTTCATATGAATACGATAATGTACATTTAAACTACCATTCTGTGAAAAACCTTTACCACACACATCACAAACATAGGGTTTCTCTCCTGTGTGAGTTCGTAAATGGGTAATTAATCCACCTTTCTGAGAAAAGGGTTTACCACATATTTCGCAAATATAGGGTTTCTTATCCATGACAATACAATTATGGTTTTACAAATTATCTGTCAGTGAAATAATATTATTGCAAGATTTCAAAATTATAAGATCTCACTTCTGCAAGAATATAACAGGTCACTGGAATTTGAAGAGGTTCTTTTGGAAATACATTGTCCCTCCCATTGCATATATACACAGTCACTTCTAGATACCTTCTAATAAACAACTTATGCTTAAATAAGCTTTCACGCACAGGAAAGTTTAAAAAATAAATAGTATTTTTTAATAATTAAATCAATTGATATTCAAGTGATAATTTTAAAAATGTAAGAGAAAAATTTCCCACAGTTTTTTAAAAATAATATTAGATTAAAATATAAAAAAAAATATTTTATACATATCTATCAATAAAATTCCTTTTTTTCCCCTTAATATATGTTGAACATACAAATATTGCCAGCATTAAAATTTAATAATAAAAATAATTAATTTTAATAATAAAATATAAAAAATTCCAATACACAATTCACTACAAATAAAAAGTGTAAAATAAAATTTAAAATATTTCCTTTGTAATTTTTAATCCGTTTATTGTCAAGACTATACGGTAGCAGGTTAGGCTGTTGGATATAGTTGCAAATGAATTCCTTGGTAAACAATAGGATCTGAAAGAAAAAAGAATCTTGAATGATTAAAAAAAATCATTAATTCATAGTTAAAACATTACAGAAAAATATTTTAACACAGAGAAAATGAAATTTCTTGATCCAAAAAAATTATGCATAAAGAAACATGAAAACATATAAAAGGCAATGTTATTTATAACAAATTCCATAATTCATATACACTATTAACATAATACAGTAGAACCTTTGTACGTCGAACTTCAAGGGACGTCAAATAATTCGAGTTATAGAGTTTTCGACTTATGGAGGATTTTGACTTACGCGGATTTTGTAAGGAAATATTCGACTTGTAGAGGTGGAGATTCTTTCTGACTTATTTTGAGTTAGAGAGGTAAAATAAATAAAAATGTAAGTTACAGAGGTAATAAACATGTTTATTTGCAACTTAAAAGTTATATTATGTACTACAATAAAAAATCAAAATAATTCCGAAACAACCTTAAAATTAAAAATATTATGTATTAAAAAATCAATTATTTACTTATTTATTTGCTTTAGATAATTCGATCATTCTCTATCTATCACTGGAGTTCAAATGAAATCAATATCAACAATAAGAATTATAAGAATAAGAATATTTCATTGAATTGGTTATTCTATTTACTGTACACTCATACATTGTTTTCGAAGAAACAATGACGTGCATTGTCAGCAAATCCTTATAGTCGGTAACTTATTTTTCTTCAAACTATAGAGGTAAATAGTTTCAAATGATCGAGTTGTAAAAGTGGTTGTAAGTTCAAACATTGCTAATGTTCGAGGTACAGAGGTCCAATTTTTTTTTCTTTGAATTACGGATTTGGTTTGGTTTGTCGCTCTACGGTCATCTTGTGCACAATTTAGGCTAAACAGACCGGGACCTACAGTTTAACGTGGATTCCGAACCACTCGCAAACATCCATGCCACCGCCAGGATTCGAACCTGAAGCCTGGGATACCAAAGGCTTGGCCGCTTTGAACTACGGAGGGAAAATATATACCAAAATGGCTTGTGGGGATTGACTAATTATTTCCACATACAGAGGGTTGAAATTTCGAGTAATGGATGTTTTGGGGACTTGAAAGGAAGGGAACAAAAAAATTTTTCGAGTTGTGGAGGTTTTCGACTTAAAGAGGTTCTACTGTACATATGGTATCCTTACTAATACAATGTCTTAATTTTATTCTTAAACAGATGGAATAACATATTAAAAAGAATTCTATTATCATTGTGAGATCTTTACATTCATAATTATATGCCAGAAAAAAATTCCCATTACAAATTGATGGAATTAAAATGCTAATTTTACATATAACTTTGAAATATGTATAATATGACAATATTTGATTTAACATTTAAATAGGGAGAAATAAAAATATTCATGTTATTTATAATTTTTTTTAATGATGTAGATTTCTTTCTTTCTTTTTTTAATTTAGGACTGAACAGAAAAATGATTGCAATAATGACCATATGATGAATTATTCAAACTCAATGTGTTAATTCATTTAACAAGAATGCCATTATATAGATAGTTAAAAGATGAAATATTCATGTATTTAAAATTCACTTTCTTAATTAAATATACACAATATATTCATATAAGATCCGGTGATTCTCAATATAAATTAAAAATAATTAAGCATTTACTCACTTGGATTCACAAATTATTTGTCAAAATCTTTTTATACTTTAGCCTTTCATAGTTTTTCCATGAGAGAAGAAATTTCCTAATTATATTCAAAAACTGCTATACAAGCTTCACAACCATTCTTAATGATTTAGCAATTTATTTCCTTTGAAGATTTTAGAGATGTTGTTATAAAAGCTGAAATTTTAAATTATATAGTTGAGTTATACACAAAAAATTCCATTTATAAAAAAGAGTGTATTAAAAGTAATAAAACAACACAACAATTTGATAAAAGTAGCTTTGATATTTTATTATCTTAAAAAAATTATAATTGAATGGTTTTAATACATATGTGAATCTATTCAGTTTACAGAAAATGATAGTTAATAGTTAATGATAATTATGATAGTTAATTATTTCTATAATAACTTTCTATTCTGTTTCATTTTTAATCAAACATGATGTTTGTATTCATTATTAGCTGCACTAACAGAATATCATATTAAGATAGAAAATATTTAATTGCCAAACTAGAATATTTAAAATGTGAAAATTTTGTATTTCATAAAAAAAAAAAAAATAAATAAATAAAAACTTTCATTAAATTAATTTAATATATATTTTAACCGTTTAATCTTGAAATTTTTTATTTTAATTAAAGGAACTGTTTTTCAAATGTAATTCATGCTTGTAATAATATACAGTTATTAACTTTACCTAAAACAAGATATTCATAAAAAATATTGAATTTTAGAGTACACAACAGCAAGGAACAGACGTTAAATTACTTGAGCAACTGTTATAGAAAATCACACACACACACACATATATATATGTATATATTCTTGTTGCTATAGAAATGTAAAGTAAAAGGTCCTTTTGGTCTAAATACAAAAAGATAGTAAATTTAATAGATAAAAAAAGGTTAATTTTATTTATAGAATAAATAAAAATATGTAAAGAATAAATCAGCAGTGAAATAAAAACTTTAAAAGCATAATAATAATGTAGGATATTAATCATATCTTAAATTTATCAGAATTCTACAAATAATTCACTTAGTTTATCAAAAATTTTAAACTTATATTTAAATAAAAAGTGATTCAAATAAAAATTAATAAATAAAAAAATGTATACCCTATATTAACTTAAAAACGCCAGACATGAAATAAAAAAAGATTTGCAATATAGTAAAAAATCTCAGTTAATTTTTTTAAAAAAAATATAATGAAGTTTTTTAAAAAAAATATAATGAATTTTTTTAGGTGATGTTAGGATGATATTTATTGAATCATTCATTTAAAGATCACTAACTAATATCCAAGGTATAGGCAATAAATTACACTAATTATAATTCTATTATTATCACGACTGCATAATAATTGCTTTAATATATAAAAAAAACTAAATGATTAATCTATTTTACTAATTGTTATTTTTTACTAGTGTTTGAAGATTATAGCAGTCATAAAGACCTAACCGAAGATGATAAAACTTTTCACAATTGGAATTTAAATCATTATTGATCATTTTGTTTCAGGAAATTATAGGTGTTCTTTAAGAAACATTTCTGTAGTAGAATAAAACCATCATCATTTTGTAAATCAAGATTTTTAATACTTTGCTTACTTGCTAATGGAGGGGGGAAAATGAAATGATTGTATATTTAATAACAGATACATGATATTGTAAAATATCCCATCATACTTAATAACCACTTGATAAACAACAAATTTAAAATATATGTTCTATATTTATACATAAGTTTTAAATAATTAAATTAAAAATATCCTATATTTTATTAAAACTTAATATGCTAAAGTTGCTCTGCATCATGTTTATTTATTAACAGGCGAACTGAGAAATTTTATTTCACATATTTTAAACTATTCTGGGAAATGAAATTATTAATGAAATAAGTTGCAAGTAAAATACTAAGAATTTACAATAAATGATGTTGCTGATTATCACCACTTGGATCAATCAGAAATTTTAGATGACATGTGAAAGCAAACATACATTGGATTAGAAAAAAAAAAAAAAAAACCATATTATGGTATAAATATTCTTAAATTACAAACTATTTTTGAAAAACGAACATGTAAAGAAAAAAGAAAAAAAAATGAGAAATTCTGCCTAAAAATAATGTTTACTATGAGTTAGAATTTCAGGAATCACTTCAACTGATACTTTTACTTTATAATATTCCATATGCGACTTCATTAATGGTCTACTGACAATGATATACATGAGACATTATATAATCCAGGTAATTGATAGTTTAAAAATTGTTTTGACAACGTAAACTATAATTACATGTAAAAAATACATTTATTATTATAAGAAATTTGTATTCGATCTTATTCACGTTTTTTAATAGTTTTTAAATAATTTCATTATTATAATTCGACATTCAATTATAATGTAATATTTCCATTTTGTCAAAAATAAATAATAATAAATACTTATTTAAATATTCCTTTCAATAACTTATTATTCGAAATATAAGGTCTGAAAATAATTGTTTTATTTAATAGCCTACCATTATTGTTTTGAATTGACGACTTCCGGTATTTAAAGACCTCTTTAGCTGTTTTACTCTCACTACTGCTAAGTTGAATAAAGATATCGACCGCATCTACTCAATGGTATGTGATGGCAGTAGGAAAGAAAAGTCATGATAATAGTAATCATATGAATTGAGAGAGAAAAGTTAGAAAAATGTAAATCATCGGTGATGAAAACGTAACAAGAAATTTATGATCCGTAAAGAGTACAGATCAATGGAGCAAAAAGCAGAGCAGGAAAGAATATGCGTTGGAGTAAAATATCTAAAAAGCGGTAAGTGAGCAGGAAATTATGGTGGTTTGTGGCTTCAATTCTATTTAGAAGTAGAGAACGGATACTTGTATTTTCTATTCAATTGCGTAAATATAGTTTGTGCCTTGATGAGAGGGTTTTCGTGGTTTTACTCTTATTGCGTCTCAGTGAGATAATGAAAAGACTAGCAATGTAAATGATATCTATATGAAACTGTGAAATAGTGAAAACGCAAAATATATTCGAATTTTTAAAATTTCAACATAACATAGTAATATTTTTAAAAAGTAGAGATTTCCGGATATTAACGAATCAATGGTAAATTCAATAAAAATTTGTGTATTGTTCGGATATTACCGAATGGAGTACAGCCGGTTATAGTTACTGCCTTTAGACGCCAAATTACCACTCGTCAGCATGGCGAGAAATTCCTTTTTATGGGCTGTTTGTCATGGTAACCTTTTGGTCATCATTGTTGAATAAAGATGTCGAGTGCCTGAACGCGAAGCGTTCATCTACTCAATGGTATGTGAAGGCAGTAGGAAAGAAAAGTCATGATAAATAGATAATAGTAATCGTATGATTTGAGAGAAGAAATTAGAAAAATGTAAAACATCGGTGATGAAAACTTAACAAGAAATTTATGATCAGTAAATATGTGTTGAAGTAAAATATCTAAAAAGCGATAAGTGAGCAGGAAATTATAGTAACCTTTTGGTAATATGCAAAATAATTAGTGATGCAAAATGCTTATGAAATTTGAAATTACTTCTGGAATATTTTGATTTAAATTTCATCATCATCAATAATTATGTTGCCTTATCCTATAATTTTTTTAAATTAATTTTTAAACTCTTACTGAGTTTAACTGTAAAGAAATGTCTTTTTCGAAATTATGGGAATGTATTGAAGTGAAATGAGAAAAACACCTCCATGTGTGCTTTGTTTACATGTGGTTTTCTTAAAATTTAAGTGAGATTTATGATTTAATTCTTTATTATGATTTAAAAAGTTCGTTATTGCATCTCCTGTAAGCAGTAACAGTAATATGAGCATTCTGTTTTATTAGCATTACTCCATAATTTGTATTATTTAAATATGTCTAATGATTATAATTTTGTTTCATTTCCTTAAAAGTTTTGAAATTATTATCTATAATATATATATATATATATTTATGTATCTGTATCATGTTTATTTTTTATTTTATATAATGAATTTTATTGCCAGTGATAATTAAACTCTTGGGAATGTCGTTCACGGCATCTCATCAAAATTGTCAACTCCACTACTCGTAGCATTCTGGAATATGGCTCTCCTATTTTTATTTTCTCTTGTTCTAGCCACCTTTAAATTCTCACCATTGTATACAATATCGCTTTACGGTTTGCAACGGATCTTCCCAAATTGACTCCTATTTCAGTGTTATACAAAGAAACCGGCCAAATCTCACTCTTCCAAAGACAGTTAATGTTAGCTGAAAGGTTCTTTCTAAAACACATCCCTTTTGATCAATCTTCTCCCCTCTCTCAATTTCTCTCCAAACCTTTTTTGCTGGCCTTTTGAAAAATGTACACATCACCCCTTCCTCTCTTATTCTCAATTTTCATCCCTTTGATAAAAATGATGAAATTTCTTTTCATCTTGATGATTTACCCTTTCAAACTAAGCAACTTCCATACCATTTAATCAAGAATCTTTTTGAACGATATAAAGAGGAAAATTAAAAAAATAAAATCATTTTAGCAACTGATGCATCCAAATCTCCAGCTAAACACTCAATTTCTTGCATAATTTTTTCTCTTCAAAAAATGCATTTGGGACGATCTCAAATTACAATAGTATTTTTACAGGAGAAACTTTCACACTCATTTTATCAATTTCCACACATATACTCGAATCACATCATTACATTATTTTATCAGATAGCCTCCGACCTTCAAGCTCTCCAAAATTGTAATTTTAAATCCACAAGAGTTATGGAACTGGTTGAAAATCAAATCAAGCAAAACTTAAATTCCATTTTATCTTTACAATTCATTTGGACTCCAGGCCATATTGGCATACAGGAAAATGAACAGGCAGACTCCTTAGCAAAATCCGCATCAAATACAATAATTTTTAAATTGGATTTCTCCGGAAGACATCATTTACCATCAAAAAAAGAAAATATTTAAAACCTCAGATGAGCAAAGGAAAATAAGCACAGGATCTGTTGCATTTAAATAGTATCAAACCAATTCATCATCTTTGACCTATCAATAGAAAAGAAGTAGTACTAATTTCAAGATTCCACACCAAAACATATCCTTCTAAAGTCAAACTCTATAGATTTGGATTAACGTATTCTCCACTGTGCTCAAAATGCAAAAAACCTGAAACCGAAGAACACATTTTACTCCAATGCACTAAATATGAAGTACAAAGAGAAAAACTTAAACAAGCTTTTGGATATAAAGTCCACTCCTATTCTTGGTTATTTGATATGAACGATGAACCTTATTACAAAACTGTTAAACTAATTAATTTTTTATGAAAAATTATGTAGCACTTTTTTTATTTTGAGTGTATGTGTTTACTAACCTTTCTGTATTATTTAGTGACAGAAGTTATGCACGACACCACATTTCAGAGCTTTTTATTTCATAATTTTGGAATCAGTTGAAGTCCACTGATTAACTGAAAATCTGTTTTTTTTAGTATTCTTTTCTTTTTTTCTGATTTCTTCTCAAGAGTAATTGGCTAAATTGAGATAAAACAGCTAATACATCATACTAATGCATGCTAATATCTGCATACATCTCAAAGTCACGTCAAGTCAGTGATTTTGTTAATATCCAATTATATATTCAATCTATACTGTGTATAATATTTTAAAATTTGTATTGTATCAATCTTATTAAAATATTATTTATTGGCCAAGTAGACTTAACTATTTACATAAATTGTATCTTACCTGGTTTAGTTGTTCATTCCTTAATAAATTTATTTTTTATTGTATTACATAATTTTTTTAATTTAAAGTAAAATATTTTTTATTTTTTCAGCCATAATGAATATTAGCTGTGAATTATTGTTTTCTATTAGCAATGAATCCAAAGTTAATTTTTCAGATCAAATATTAATAATTTATAATTTCTCATTAATTTTGTAGAAATGGATGTAAAGACCTGGAATGATTTGGACTTGAGTCCTGGTGTTTTAACTACCATACAAGAATTAGGTTTTGAATCTTTGACTCCTGTACAGGTAACATTTTTGCTTTTTTTATTTATTGCTACCACATGGCAATTGAAATAGTCCAATTGTAAATAATGTTTTCATTTGATAATTTGCAGTGTGTAAAGGGGGATTTTACTATGTGAGAAACCACATCAAAATATTAGTTATTTTTCATCCGCTACCCCCCAAAAGGGTAGTTTAATCACATTTTTAGCTATTTACAATTCCTTCCCCTACTGGCATTCCTAGAAACTGTGCACCCCAGATGGAAATATCCCCATTAAAAAGAGGGGAGATCTGCAGTTTTGGTTGTACGTGTTCTTTGGCAATTTTTCTCCTTCCAGACATACCCTTTTTTTGTTGGGCTATACCAATTGTTTTGTCTAATTGTATATAAATTATTGTATTTGATATTTCTTATTTTGGGTAATTTTATATTTTGTGTAAAATAATTGTATTTCACTCAATTAATATGATCTATGCAATTTGATTGGAACTTGTCTTATGAACTTAAAATTTCAGATTATATTTTCTAAAATTATTTTAAAAAATAATTAAATTTTTTAAATTGGTAATTGGTAATAATTTTTATTTATGATAGATAATATCAAGCCTTGTATCATTAAAGTATAGTTAAAAATTACTGTGGTTTTCCATTCACTTGAACCACTTTTTGCCAAGTTGAAATGTTGATAAAACTTTACGACAAAGATTTAAGTCATGAAGGGAGAGATATTTTGTGCCATTCATAATGAAAAAGGAATTACAAAAGCAATTTAGCAAGGAAATAAACATTTTAATACATTGAAAGCTGTAAAGTTAAATAAATAACTGTAAAAAATTAATTAGAAATACAATAAAAGGATTAAATAAATATTTTTAAAAATTAAAAAAAAAATAGAAAGAAGGAAAATAAAAAAATGTTATTTTCAATATAAAAAAATATTAATCCTGTTTGTATAAATAAATAATCATTCTTTCCTGTAGTTCATGAGTTAGTCTAACTCTATTCTGAATTTTTATTGTAAAAATGAAAGAGCTAGTGATTCTGTACTTATGATTGTTATCATATTCATAATAAATTAAAACTTCTAAAATTTATCACTTTTAAATGTCCATGAAGAAACATATAAAAACTGACTGATATACAAATACTATATTATCCTTTAATATTATATCCTTTAATACGTAGAAACTCCTCACTAACAATTGAACTTAAAAAGCTAATCTACCTTTCTTACCTCAGACCCATTATAGCATATGCGAGTCAAGTTTGGGGCTCTACTTCTAAAGCAAACATCACAATTCTCGAAAGACTGCAAAACAAAATTATCCGAATGATCACGGATTCGCCTTGGTTCTTCAGAAATGTGGAAAAACGATATGCCATCTCTATCCCCAGTTTTGTTGAATATGTTGAAAAACTAGCGGTTAATTTTTATAATAATCTCTCCAACTCTTAACAATCTTGTATTACAAGATCTTCAAAATTACAGCTATGATATTTCTCTCCCCAAAAACCGCAAAAGACCGCAATCTGTTTTAAATATCAATAGTTAAAATCACTATTTCCACTTTCTGAAGGACCAATGCTTTCTTCTATACTGCAATGGATGTCTGGTTTTCATTACGGCGGTGCTCAGTTTTTTATTAACTTTTATTTTTTACTACAGTATGCTTTCATTTTGTTATTTTACTTCCTATCCTTCTGTATTTTATTTATTTATTTATTTTTTTTTTATTTTTTTTAATCAGTTTATTTGTAAATTTTATTCAATTAATTATCTACTTTTTTTATAAATTTAACATTTTTTCACACTGGCAATGGGCTTAGACCAATCGACAAGAACCCTATTTTTTCAAGGATGGAGGTTTATGGTCGCTGCGCGACCAATGCACTCCAAAAATCTACAACGAATATAATACTATATTAAAAATATAAACGGAAAATATGAATTTCAACTATAATGAATCACTGCAGATTGATTTGGTGATAAAATGTGAGAAAAAAATTGTGTTAATTCCAAAATTTAGAAAAGCATCTATGACATAGAAATACTTAAAAAATAAATAAATAAAGAGACAATATTTTTATTCTAAAGCTTATTTCTGTGTTGATTCTGAGATATAAATGCACTTTACATAGATAATCAATACCATTATTTTTATAGGCAACTTGTATTCCAATATTTCTCTCTAAAAAGGATGTTGCAGTTGAAGCTGTGACAGGAAGTGGAAAAACTTTGGCTTTCCTTATTCCAATATTTGAAATATTACTGAAATATGCACCTTTCAGAAAATTAGATGTAAGATTTACTTTTTTTAATTTGTTGTAATACAAAATGCTGAAAATGAGAGTTATGTGTGTTTTAATACTGCATAGACTTTTAAATATTTATATATAAATGGGTATTTCATAAATTCATGTATATAATATAGCAGATAATAAAAATTTTGTCTAATGAATTACAGTTAAAGTTTTTAATTAAAAATTATATAAATGAATGTTTAAAACTATTTTAGTTAATATAATGATAAGAAAATGATGATAAATTAATTATTTTCTATATAATGTTATTAAGTAAAAAAAAATATTGCATTTATAAAAAGTTAAAATATCCTAATTTTCCTCAAAAATTTTTTTAAATTGGCTATTTTACCTTTGAATTTGACTGTCATAATTTTCTTCGTCTCTACCTGATTTCTTATATACAATATATTTTTTCTAAATTTAAATATTTTCTCTGAAATGTAAAATTGACAAAGTTGAAATTTTTTTAATAGTTTAAAAGCTGATTAGATTTGATGAAAATTTTAAATTTTTAGATATTAGATTTATCACACATTTGAACTAAAATTATTGAAGATATAAACATAATAATATAATACTCATGCTGGAAACTCATAATATTAGAAAATGTTATGCTATTAAATAAATGTGTCATACTTGTTCAGATATGGCAAGCTTTATGCAATTAAAAATACCTTCTTTTTTTTTTTTTTAATTTATGTGACATAAATTTTCTTATTAAATTTATTTTATAACAGAATAAAAGTTTAGTAGTTTATTAATATTAAAGCTATTAAGAATGATTTGTATTTGTTTTTCTGACATTCTTGTCTTTTATATGAATATATATAACTGTTCATTCTTAATAATTTAAATTTTGTGTTGCAATGCCTGCGTAAAAAAATAAATGTACTTATATATTGTTGATATCAACCAAATGAGAATTATTAAGATATATATAACAAATACTGAAATAATACTATTAATAAGTAATTAACAATTATTTTAGTCTGTAGCCCATGCAAAATTATCCCATAATTATTAAGATATTTGAAACATTCTTGACAGAATTGCGTAATTGAAAAAAATCTTAGCAAAAAATTTTTATTTTATTTCCAATGGCAAGGCAAATACAAAAAGGGGGAAAATGCAGGGTAAAAAAGAAAATCTATACAAAAGAGTTCAACAAAATTTACTGAAGTCATTGCCTTAAGAGTTCTGTAGTTTGCTAATATCTCGGATTTTCCATGATATGATTCTGCCAAATCACAAAAATGGCAGTTTGGTTCATCAAACATCCCAAAGCGATGTAGGTGTTCATTAAATTGGTTCTTATAGTTCTGAATATTTGGCTCAATATATATATATATATATGTGCATATAATCAAATGTATTTATTGTAATATTGAGTGTGTATTATGTTTTGTTGTTTTTTTAGGTTGGGGCCATTATTATATCACCCACACGTGAACTGGCAGCTCAGACAGCTGAAATAGTTGATATGTTTTTAAAGCATATTCCTGAGTTCACTAGCATATTACTGATTGGTGGTGAATCCGTGACCAAAGATATATCAAAAATACTAGAAAATGGGTGAGAAGAAAATTAAAAAAAATTTTTTTTTTTTCAAACCATGTTTCATTTTTGTTATTTTCTTCTTTTAGACTTGCATAAATTATTAACTGAAATTTTTAGTGTTTTGATTTATATTGGAATACTATGCTAGATATATATTTTATATTTCACTGTTGGAGAAAATGTAAAATAAAAAGTTCTGTAGGTGACTTTATTTGACAAATTAATTAACAATTACATTAAAATAAACAGACTTTAAATATTTTTGTTTTATTTTAATTTCTTTTCATTTCAAAATGTTTTGTTTGAAACAAACAAAAAATGTGACTTGTTTCATAAACAACTATTCTGCACATTAAATTACAGAAAAAGGTATTTGTGCTTTTATTCACTAGGTGTATTAATTTTGTTGCCTTATACTAAAGTTTAAAAAAAAAAATAATAAAAATAAAAAAAAAAAAATCTTAAATACCGAATATATAAATTCCGTTTGTTTACAATGTTTTATTCTTATTTACTTTATGTTTTAGAAATTCTCTTTAATAAAAAAAAGTTAATGTTTAATTCCTGTGTTTTATTCTATTTTAACAGTTAAATTTTTATTCAATTAAATTTGAAATATTTTTGGAGATATTTATAACACCTAAAGGATTGTTATTATAAAATCTTTAGCTTTAGATTTTATTATAATTCATTAAAATGTAATTTTATTTTGCAATTGATGTATTACATTTTTTGTAAATTATGGAATATTTTATTCGTCTATTTCTACTGTTAATTTATTTAGAGCAAATATCATCATAGCTACTCCAGGACGTTTAGCAGATCTTTTCAATCATACCCAAACTTTAAAACTTGCTGCATATGTAAAAACTTTGGTAAGTACACTTTTTGATTTATGGAAAAATAATATGTAATTATTATGTCAAAACATAATTCAATTAAATTTGTGTATCTAAATAATATATTTATTATTTGTCATTGTTAATCCCGCTGTCTTATTTTTAAAACTTTTTTGTACTTAGATTTTTGATACAACATTTTTTCCTACTTATAAAATTATTTATTTATTTTTGTTTGTTGTGATGAATAAATTTTAGAAATATTTATTTACCATGTTGGTCACTGGAAATGCATGGATAGGTTTTAGTGCAATAAATTTGATTCTTAAAAAAAATTCTCTTAACTTTTATGCAGCTCAGTAAAATGTTTTTTGCTGTAACCCATTCATTTTCAATTCAATGCACCAATGTTGAATATAGAAAAGATTTTAAAGATTTTTAAAAAGGCTCAGCTGAAGATAGAATAGGGTTGAGTATAATTCAAATTTACTGAGAGTTAATTACACTTATACTTACTTCTTATTACTCATATGGTGGTGTAACTTTCTTTGATAAAAATAAAAATGGCTTGCTGTATTTGATTATCAAATAATATTTTTATTTACAGGAAGTTTTGATACTTGATGAAGCTGATAGACTATTAGACATGGGTTTTGAGAAAACGTAAGTTTTGTTTATTTATTTTTAGTTTTTTTTATTTGGATTTTGATGTAAAATATTTGCAACAAATTATTTTATAAATCGTAATTAGTAAATATTGAGTCTTTCTAATACTTGCAATCACTAACAAAAATGAAATCTGTCATTTGTTTTTACTTGCTTAAATGTCAAAATAAATCTGTATTTAATTATTCTAATATTTCTAATTCTTATGGTTGTTCTATGATTTTTACTGATTGGATCCAATAATTGAAAATGCACCATTTTCTAACAAGCTTCAGAAGTTTTATGCAGTAATATATCGATATGAAAACATTTGTAAAATAACCTAAATTTGATTATAAATATAGAATATTTTATTCAATATAATTTTTTAATCCATATCATTAAAAAAGAAACAGTTTTTAAAAAGATATGAATTAAAATATAGACGATGAATTTATAGCAATTAAGCTATGAATTATATCAATAGAATAAAGTTTGAAAAAAATATGGAAGTAATTTGGTAAATAAAGTTTATTTTTCCTAGTTCTATAAAAGTTATGTTAATTGTACCTTGCAATATTGCTACATTGATTATATGGAAAATATTTTCGATAACAATCCTTTATTCAAAACTAATAATAAGTATTCAAATTATTTTTATCGTATTAGCTGATAGCCAAATTAAGTACTAGGTATTCAAAACATCTTTTGAAAAATTAAAATTCATGTTATGAGCAATTTACTACTCATATTAGTGATAAAAAAAATATTTTAGAGTAAAACTGAAAGTAATTTTACTTTTGTATTATTATAGAATCAATACTATCTTGGGATACCTTCCCAAACAGCGCTTGACAGGCCTTTTTTCTGCAACTCAGACGAAAGAGATGGAAGATCTGATACGAGCTGGCATGAGAAATCCTGTGTGTATCTCTGTAAAACAAAAAGGGTCAAACATACAGAAAATGCCTACCACCTTATCTAACTTCTACATGGTAAGTTCTCAATTAAAGTTCTTCATGTTGTTATTTTTTATTTGCTTTTCTTCAAAATATTAAAGTGGCCAATTGGCTAGCACTCTGTCATTTGATATCTCAGGCTTCAGGTTCAAATCCTGGCATTGGCATGGATATTTGATAGTGGTTTGGAATCCATGTTAAACTGTTGGTACCTGTCTAATTAGCCGAAAGGGTGCACAAAATGATTGTAGAGTGAACAACCAAACCAATCGAAATATTAAAACAATTTTAATTTACTGAATTTCATTCATAAATTTTAATCCTTGGTAAAAATAAAATCAACATTCAATCTAATAATTACGTTATTGGGTTTTTTTAATAGGTCATTAAAAATCAATACAAAGTTTTTAAAAGGATTAGGAATATAAAAATAATTTGCATAAATTATTCTTTTTTATATTTAAATCAAATGATTTCATATTTAATTTTTAACTTCGTAATTTTTTCCCATATTTTATAAAAATTTTCATAAAGTAATTTCTTTTATTTTAATCTTATAATACTTTAAATAAGATAGTATGTCTTATAATAAAAGTTTTAAAAAAATATTTGTTAATGAAATTATGATTGAAAACACTACATCTTTTTTAAACAAAATCATTAAAATATGATCTCAACAAAGTAAAATGTCCTAATTTTTGAATTAAATAAAAATATTTTTAAAATTGGTTACATTTCTTTGAAAAATGATAATATTACAAAATTATTTTTGAAAATACTTTTATAAAACTAATAGATTAGAATTTTTTTTTTTTTTTTTTTTTAATAGATTAGTGAGATGAAACATTATTTAAAAAAATTCTACATTTATTATGAAATTAAGATCTTGTCTGTATACAAACTTGTTATTTATTTATATTAAAAAAATTTAATATTGAGCTTTTTTAGATGTTCTTATTCATTTTTTATTATAAAGTATTTCATTTATGTATAGTTTAATTAACATACTTTGCTATAATATTTTTAAGACTAAATTATAAATCTAATTTAAGGTTTGTGATGCAGAAAAAAAGCTCAGCATCCTTTTATGGTTTTTAATGTCTAAAGCTGCTTCAAAGAATATGGTGTTTTTTAGTACTTGTGCTTCTGTGAATTACTTTTCTTGCATTCTGAAACAGTAAGTAAATTTACTTTACTTTTGATTTTGCAGAGATATTGGCTTCCAGATAAATAAAGCTAACTTAATTCTGTTGGGATTTCATTTCCAGTGTTTGACAAGATAAGAATCAATTTTAAAAGAATTTTGATTAATTTTTTTTTTTTTTTTTTTAAAGATTCTCTGCGAAAGTCTAATTGTTAAATTTTCATTTGACTTGATTTATAAAAAATTTGTGTTTTTATTTGAATTAAAATTATTGTTTTAGGATGATTTATTTTGAAAATGGATAATATAACTAAATTACTTTTGCAAATACTTTTACAAAACTAATAGCTTAGAAAAAAAAAATTTTTTTTAATTAATAGATTAGTGAGATGAAGCATTATTTTAAAAAGTCAAGATTTATTATGCAATTTATTTATTATTATTAAATTTATTATGATTTCATTTTAAAAATACATTTTTGTGTGTTCATGTTTATGCACTCAAGCTCATGTTCCTTATTAAGTCAACTTTAATTTTTCATAAAAGTATTTTAGTATACAAAATGAATTTATAAATTTGCAAAAGTAAGACTCAATTAATATAAACTTCTGAATAATTCAATAAAATATAAGGTGAAAATTATATACCTTTCTCTATTTTTTTCATACATGAAATAGGCATTTAAGACTTATCATAACAAAAAACAAATGAAAGAGGAATTGTGTGTTCTCTGGTAAATTGTAGAAATAAAAAGATATTTCGAGGGGGGGGGGGATTTCTTTAAAAAAATGAAATCCTTTCTGTTTTTATCGTTGTTACCGAGAGGAAATGTTGACAAGACTTCTTGTAACTTTTAATAACGAAATTGCAAAGCTTATGAAATTTAAAATGACTAACCATTTTAAATGTAATATTACTACTATAAATTGTAGTAAAATTTGTGTGTGTGTGTGTATTCTGAATTCTCCATTTTTCCTTTTCCTTAAAAATTTTAAAGATATTTCTCCCCTTTATGTATTTCGCCCCTTTAATTAATGCACTTTTCACTTTTAATAGATTGTAAAAAACTTCATTATTTCTGTATATTCCTTTAAAATATTTTCAATATAATTTTGAAGATCTTTAAATGAATTAATAATTACTACAATAATTAATAATTATTTAATAATCATTCAATATTCATAAATTTGAGTACTACTTAAATTTAAGAATATTGAGTGCAGTTATATGAATAAAACAATTTCATTTCACAATTTATTAATATTTTAATGTTATAATAGTAAATTACATTTCAATGCAACACACTTTAAGAGTATGTAAACAAGTATCAGTGGCTTCTAGTTATTATTTTTTCAAATTATAATAAAATAATAATAATGAAATTTTGTATATCACATTCTTTACAGTTCATTAATTTTGTTTGTGTATTATATTTAGTAGATTTAATTGTTTTTTTATAATCATTGTTTTTCTAAAGCATTATTATACTTTCTGTTTTTTGTTTGTAGAATAATTCCTGAACATGTGCCTGTGATAAGTATTCATGGCCAAATGAAGAAAAAAAGGCACAAAATTTTTGCAGAATTTAAAAATTATGCAAGGTAGATTTACATAGATAACCCAGTGAAACATATTTTTAAAGCAAATATGTATTTTCTGAGTTATTTTGTTTTGAAAATTGATTATTTTTAATTTAATTTTGAATATACATAGTTAGTATACATTTTGTAGTATTTGCTTTTTTCTAATAATACAATATTTGCATAATTAGAAGTTTTATATATTGTCTATTAATAAATCAGAGCTAAAATAAAAATATTTTTCACTTTTTATTTTGAAAAATCTAATATGATGTTATATTAATATGTAAATAATGCATGTTATTACTGGCAAAAAAAATCATTTTTTAGTATTAATTAAAGGTTGAAAAATGAATCGCAAACATTTTTAGAAGAATTATAACACTCATATACTACTTTTTAAATAAATATTAAGTTTTATTTAACATTTTTTGTCATTTTTACTTTTATTATTTATGTATATATATATATATATTTTAAGTTATTCATAATCTTATAATTTCAGGAACTAACTTTAAAATAAAAAATTTTCATCTGTTTTTTTTTTTTTTTTAATTTATATTAAGTATCTTACAATTTTACTAAAATCTCTCTCTGTATCTCTTTTTCTCTTATATATATATGCTTTAATAACTTATATCATTTTGTGTTTTTTGTTAATTTTACTCTGACAAATTAGTTTAACAATGGAATTCTATGTGGCATTTTATTAAAAATATGTTAATTGGAAAAATTATTATACTTTTTTTTCTACTGATCTTGCTTACACCTTTTAAAATTATAGTTACTATTTAACAAAATAAAAATATATTTATTTTATATCAAGACTTGCAAAAATTGAAATTTGTTATGATTCTTTGTTATCTAATTTAAATTTCTAGAGGAGTCCTGCTTTGTACAGATGTGATGGCTCGTGGTGTTGATATTCCAGATGTGGAATGGGTTATACAGTTTGATCCTCCAAGTTGTACTAGGTGAATTATTAAACATAGATTTTAAATAAATGCTTACTTTTGTGATGACATATAACTGGAAACTATTAATTGATGTGTTTTATGCTTACAAAAATGAATTGATCACTTTGTTTTAGGAACATTATGAATTTATGACAGTGCATGAAATTGATTTATAGCTTTTTAATCTATGGAATCAAGTCAAAATTCGTGTTATCTGATTAAGTTGATGAAATTTTTTCAGAAACAAATAACCTACAATTTGCAGGGCGTAAATTATTAATATTTGTTAAAAGAAATTTAAAAAATTCAAATTTCAGAAACTCAATATTAATGTTTGATTTTCTTAACTCTGTTGATAGATTAAGATACTTTATTTGTTATTAATGATATATCATATTATTGATTAATTTTTTTTCTCCATTTGTTATTAATGATATATATTATGATATTGATTAATTCTTTTTCTCTATTTGTTATTAATAATATATTATGATATTGATTCGAAAGCTAAACTATCAAACTTTTGCCAGTGTCTTATACTTTAAAAGTTTTTTTTGTTTAAGTTTAAAATAATATTGAATTAAAATCAAATGTAAGCTTAAAAATTTTTTAAATAACTTTAAAAGAATTTAATCTGTTCCAATGTTTTTTTTTTTTTTAATTTACATAAAATACCAAAAAAGAAAAATAATTTTTTTTGGTCTTTTAAATTTTAATTTGTTTTAAATATGAATGATATTTGTTATTTATAAAAAAAGTAATATTGATTCTTTTAGATTGATTAAAATAAATTAACATCATTTTTTCAGTTAAGAATTCTTTAATGATTGTGTATACTGAACTGTGAAGTAATTAATTAACTTATAATCCTAAAACCCATATCTTATCTTTAATTCTGTTAAATTACAACAAACTTTTTATGAAAAATTAATTAAAAAATTTTTGAAAAAATAATTTCAGTTCCTTTGTTCATCGCTGTGGACGTACTGCTCGTATTGGGAAAACTGGAAATGCACTGGTTATGCTTTTGCCCAATGAAGAAACATTTATTAATTTCTTAGAAGTTAATCAAAAGGTAAACAAGAACAATACTAATATTCATTTGCAACATATGACTAATATTTTACTATTATATAAATATTCATATGCATGTCTGATTTAAAGAAACAACATTAACACAATTTCTAATTAAGTATAAATTTCCCAACTGCAGATGCAATACAATTTGCAACAATTAATAATTAAATTTAAATTTAATTTAATGTTAGATGGGAATTTAAGATGAATTTAGGCTAATTTTATATTTCATAATCTTCTATCTCCAGACTAACTGTCTGAAGAAAAGATTTCATTCCCATATACACACATATATGGCATTATATTGTTTTTTTATAATACCTGTATAAAAATATTGTTTTGCTAATTTTAAGGGGTTTTCTTCCATCAAACATTAATTTGAATTTCAATGATAGGAAACACAATTAAAGTTTTGAAAATTATCGTTTAAAATGTTATATTATTATTGATATAGTACATCAAAACATTTATATATTAAAATTTAATGTCACATGTTTATCAAATAGATTATTCAATATCATTTAGTTTCTTAAAATATTTTATCATACACCTAGTTTTTTTTACTCTTTAGTTAATAATTTTAAAACCTCACTATTTATAAACTTTTTCTTTTATGTGTCTTTTTCTTAATTTATTTTCATTGTAGATAATGAAAATGTTCTTTATAGGTTAAACTAGAAAATATGGAGGCACCATCTAAAGTAAATGATATTACCCCTAAAATCAAACAGTTAGCTTCAAAAAACAGGTAAAATTTTTTAACATTCATATTCAGTTTCTTTCAAAATTCTTTTTTCTTTAATGATTTTTTTTTTTTTTTTTTTTGTTGCTTTTGTTTTTATAATGACAATATTCACTAACCCTTTGTGTTCCAAATTAATTTTTCTCATTCCTAGTAATCTGCTCTAAATTAATTTTGAGTTTTATCAATGTATTGATGACTAAGCAATTTTAAATGAGTTTTCTTATATTTAGATGCTGTTTAAAGTAGAAAGTAAATTGAAATTTTTCACATAAAAAAAAACTGATGTTTATTTTGGTGTTTGAGTTCTTTCATGTCATGGCACCCTTTGTAAATCAAATATATAAGGGATAAATATGATTTGATCGTCATATTGTGTTGGCAAAATAGAGAATTTATTTTGTGAATCATAATTGCAAATGCTAAAATTTATGATTTTATTAATTATATTTTAAATTATAATATAATTTATTTTGATTACTGTTTAAAAATTATCATGGTGTATATATGAAATACTAAAGCCTAGATTTGCTGATAGGAATACAATTGTATATAGACTGGAAATTATTAACTCTTTCATCTTTATCAATAAAAAGGGGCCCTTAGATTCTGTTTAGGATATTTAATTTGTAATTCATAATCAAAAAATATAGTGATTATTGCTTTCTAGCAGTATAAAATACTGAGTCATACCTTACTGAATTCATATTTTGGTAGTTATAACAGACAAGGTATTGATTTTATTGTGAGCAATAACAGCAATTAGAATTTTGATAATTTGAATTCAAAGAAATCCTTTTTTTAAAGAATTCAATGCAAAGAAATCCCTTTGTTATTTTATAATTTTTGTAGATGCAATACTATTAAATGTTTAGTGTGTTGCCCAGCATATTTTAACAATTCTGTAATAAACATGTTACCGTGAATTTTACAATTAAAATTATCCGTATTTTTCCACCAGCTATTTAAAACAGGCACATAATTATAATCATTTCATCATTGTTCAGTGAAAGAACAAAAAGCACAATAGAGAATGATATCAAAAATGTATCTTAAAAACAGAAAACTTTTTTAATGCTTATTGACTCTATTAATATTATCATTTTGTAAGAAAATATATAGAAGCTATTTTCTAACTGCCTGAATAATTAATAATAAATTATTTTCCTTTGTACAATCATAAAATTGTATTTAGATTGGGTAAAATTGTATGGGTAATCATTAGAATAGCACTTATTTGTATTTAGATTTGTAAACTAAAATAAAAAGTTTCTGAATCTTTTTAAAAATTATAATTATATTGAACATTTCAGTAGTGAAAATGAAAAGTAATATAATTCTTATATTTCCGTGTTAATTAACTATTTAAAAGTAAAAGCATTTGTTAAAAAAAACATTCAAATAGGGTTGAAACAGTTATAGTAATCAACCATTCATTATAAATAAAGAAATGCTTGAATTTCTGTTGTCATTATTATTATTATTATTATTTTTTTATTTTTATTTTTTTATTTCAGAGAAATATATGAAAAAGGTTTAAGAGCATTTGTGTCCTTTATCCGATTTTATACGAAGCATGAATGTAATTTGTTATTTCGTGTGAAAGGTATGTAAAGTGTTAAAAAGAAAGGGAATTTATTCTTCTAAATTTTTAAAGATAAATTAGAGTAATAAGATATTAACAAAAAAATATAATGGTATACATTTTCAGATTTAGATATTGGAAAATTAGCAAACGGTTATGCCTTGTTAAAACTTCCTAGAATGCCTGAATTAAAAAAGAAAATTCCACCCAACTTCAAGCCAATGAACTTAAAATTTGATGAAATTCCATATTTGTAAGTAAAAATGTTTCTTAGCTTTATTATTATTTGACAATAACAATTTTCAGTAATTTTGGGGGATAATTAATGTTTGTTACAGGAGTAATAAGTTGTAGTTAATACTTCAACTGCAAAATAATTTGATGACCAAAATACATTATGGTTAAAATTTATATTTATTTAAAGACTACAAGTGGAACTACTTTCATGGTATTGTTACATATGTACACAATACTTATAAAAGGGATATTTTTGTTAATTATTAAGGATAAAATTTAATGCAGTCATAACTTTTTCAAACGGGCAAGATAGAGAATGATACATGAGAACTTTAAAATGCATAATTTAAATTATTTCTTTTTAGAGACAAACATAGAGAGAAACAGCGGCAAATCCAGTTGAAGGAATTTCAAGAAAACCCAAAGAAAAGGAAAGGACTGTCAGAGAAAAAAGTGAGGCATACATCATAAAATAGACTATTATTTTTAAATTAAAAATATGTGGAATTTTTTTGTTATTGTTGTTGTCAAAGATCTCTTATTTTATCTTTAATAGCAAATGTATTTTTCTTAAAATACTTTTGCACTTTTTTAATCATAAATAAATATATAACATATGAAACATGTAAGAGTACATGTCTAGAATCAATATACATGACATATTCCAGTAGTAACTCATTTATTAACTGGATATAATAATAACCAAAAAAAAAAAAAAAAAAAAAGAGAGAATGAAATTTATTCTTATTAAGATATTACAGTATAAATGATTAGAAAATATATACTATGATTTACAAATTCATGTATATATTAATACAAACAAGTTAAATATATAGATATATATTTTATCAGTTGACTTTATCATACAAAAAAATTAAGAAATCAATAACGTGTGACTTAATATGAATCATTGTCGATGTAGAATGGGAGCAAATGTCTGAGGCTTGCTAATTTAATTGCATTGCTTTTGTAGAGGAAAAGGGATCTGGATTTTTATTTGCCATAAAAATAATGTGAAAAATGTGAATCTAAAGTTGATTTTTTTTTTTTTTTTTTCATGCAGGAGGAGTATCTAAAGATGAAGAAACAGAAGGAAAAAAAATTGCTAGCCAAAAAGAGGAAAAGAAGAGCATTCTTATATTCTGAAAAAGACCTTGATGAGATTGCAAGAGATGCTAGATTGGTCAAGAAGTTCAAAAAGGGAAAAGTGAGTTTTCTTTTATTTAATCTGCATTCATTATCTGGTCAGGGGTGGCCAACCAAAATGATCTTGCTGGCCACTTTGGAAATGCATCCTAACTCCGTGGGGTACCTATAAAATTATATATCCCCCTATTAGATTTAGATCCACTGTAGACATTTTTTTGGAGTGAAAAATTGAAACATAATGAGTTATTATTTTTCTGTTGACATGCATGTAAACATAAATAATATAATAGCAATGATACCAAACACACATTGTAAAGAAATGCATATAACATTAAAAATTAAATATATAAAAAATAATAAATATAAATGAAATAAAAAAAATGAAATCATTCAAAAATATTTATTTGACTGGTGTGATATGTTTTTCTTCACACTTTCAGTCAGTTTTTACAAATCGAGCTCAATTCGGGTATTTGCATATCATAATGGGTGTTGTGTCTATTATGTTTATGTCCTTTGTGTTGGGTCAATTTCATTTTCGAAAAAAAAACGATTTGTAGGTGCAAATTGAACCAAAAGCATGGGTTTGTCTAACTAAGAATTTGGTTTGCTCTGCTATCAACAATCAACTGTGTGTATCTAGGGATGGTCACTACGTTACTGAGGTAACTTACACTGCAGGGAAAAAGTAGAAGGACATTAGATTATTTTTGATAAATGAATAATGACGCATTTTTTAAACAATTAATTTATTCCCAACGTTTTTACATGCAGATACCTGTATCTAGACAAAACAAAAAAGTATACAATTAAAAAAAATGTATACTTAATAAAAAAATTGGTTTTGACGATCTCATGATCAGTGAAAAAAGTAGAAGGACACTTCTAAAAAAGAGGTGTACTATATAAATTAATATGGAATTATTTTCCTGTTGGGCCGAATTACTTCGAAGATCCTATTTGGCATCGAACTGTATAAAGATTGAATTTTTGTTTGGCAAAAATTGTCCCATACAAAGTTTAATGATTTCTGCAGCTCAGCTACAGATTTAAACTGCTTTCCACCCTTGTAAACACGACATACAATAATTGCCCATATGTTCTCTACAATGTCGAGATAAGGACTTTTAGCAGGCCAATGTAAAAATCGAACATTGTTTGCTGCAAACCAATCTTTAACACCATTTGCAGTGTGAAATGAGGCTCCATCTTGCTGAAAAATCCAGTCATCTCCTCCTAACTCAGTGCCATACGGGCGAAGATTTGAGTTTAGAGTCTGGATGTAGTCTGTATGGTTCTGTCTACCATTTAGAAAGACTAAACTTGTCCTGCCTCCATAGCCAACTGCTAACTATACCATTAAACCACCTCCTCCCATCTGTCGAGTAGAATAAGTTTCTTCTTCAATACCAAGACAGTGCCAATAGTGCTGATAACCATCTGGATCATCCAAATTGAATTTTTTCTCATCGGAAAATATAACTGAGGTCCATTCTGAGCTCCAGGACATGTGGTCTTTAGCCCACTGCAGTCGGTCCTTCATTCCACTTCGGATGGTGCATCCGTTTTTTGAAGACGAACTTTTTTGAGCGTTTTATGTAGTTATAGACAGTTCTTTTGGTTACATGTGTAATTCTTGATTGAAATTGCGCCTTGCCGACACTTCCACCAGTCTTTTTGAGTTCACGAATGATTTTTCGTTGATCACGTTGGGTGAGTTTTTTTGGTCTTCCTGTCTTCTTTTTTTCTTCTGTCACTTTAAGGGTTTCTTATGAAGTTCGAAACAGTATTAGGACTGATTCGTAGCTGCCGTGCAATCTCTCTCACACCTTTGCCTTCATTTTTATAGGCAACTATTTGGCCCTTCTGAAACTTACTTAAGGGTATTCCTCTGGGCATCCTAAAACCAATAAAAACTATGAATTTCTAGCTAAATATTTTATTCTTGTTAAAAAGGAATTAAAAGAGAAAAAAACACTTACCTATAAACTTTCCAACAGCTTCTAAATAGATTTTTGGATGTGTCCTTCTACTTTTTCACACACACAAAGTTATTAAGTATTGCATTCCTAAGTTAAAATGATGGTAAATAAAAAAATCTCATTTAACTTTCACTTAACGTAAATTAAAACTCTAACAAAACAACTCTCTATAAAAATCAGATCAAAAGCAGTAAAATAAAAGCATATTGTACAAAAAAATGACTGTCCTTCTACTTTTTTCACACAGTGTATAGTGAAATATAGAACCTCTTATATTAGATTTTCCAAGATGCGCACCTCATGAGTTCACAGAATATAATGTAATTATTCTGCAAACTCATAAATAAAGCAGGCAATATCTGTATTTGCAAGAATATTTTAAAATCAAAGTTAATTTTTTTTCTCATAATTTTGGCATTTAATTTTTGAATATATAGATGCACACATGATGTATTTTTTAATACATTGTTTTTCACTACTTTGATCATTATAAAATAAATATATTTTGTGAAAGTGAGATGAATCTCAGGTGCTGCAAAAATATTCAAGGCAGACCGCAGGTTGACCACTCCTGTTCTAAGATCATCATTGCTTGCAATGTAACAAATTTGTGTTGTTACATAAAAGGTTTGGAGTTGTACTTATAAAAAATGATGCCAAAAGTCTGCTTTTTATGTCAAGGCTTTAATTTACAACAATCTGCTAGCTATATAAATTACTAAAGTAAGAATACCTGAAGTGTAAAGTTTTTCTTTATGCAGTGTAGTACTTTGGATTAGGCCTTAAAAATATATTAAAATTTTTTGGACTAATTGAATTTACTATTTTTGAGCTTTTAAATTAAAATTTGTTTAACGCCATCACTTTTTACAAATTATTCTCCTGTAATTTAATTTCTTATTTCCTTAATAAAATTTGGTTTAATTTCAGATCTCAAAAGAAGAATTTTACGCTCAATTCATAATAGATGAAGATGAAGATAATTCATAAGTTTCATTTCTGTAGAGACATTGTAAATATTATTTAATAAAGTTATCAAAAATATTGATATTAGCTCCCCATGTTTATTCCATACCTGTAAACATTTTTTGCATTATTATTTTGATGGTGAAATTCTGACTTAAAGGAAATAAAATTTAGTAAAACTTTTCTTTTTAAGGGAGGTTTTTTGTTACATGTATCACTGATTGATAGATATTGTAAGGTAAAAGGAAACTTTGGCATTGTAGAATTTCGAGAATATTTTCAGCATGATATTTGAGTGAAAAACCAGCTTTTGGTAGATTTTAATGGCAAATGTATTTGTAATATCAATTGGAAGATTTTCCGATTGATAACTGCTTAAAATAGTATACAGACTAGATTTCCTTACTATTAAGTCACAAATACATCCCAGCTTCCTTTTAAAAACATCATGAAAGTATGTTTCTTTTGTGTATTACAGCCATGAGGTATGAAGAATAGAGGTTAAGAGAGAAACGAAATAAAGTTATGTGCATTTAATGCATAACTCATAAAGTTATATGCGTATATGTACTTTACTCCTATGTTAATTCTAAGAATTTATGAATATTGTTCGAAAAGAAATTTTGGACAAAAACATTGTCTGGGATTATAATATGTGTATTTTTTTCCTACAGTCAGTATACCATGGATTTATTGATAACTTTTTAAAAATTAAAGCATATACTTGAACTGAATGTACTCGCCTACAATTACATGCTATAAAAATGGTACTGGACCCCCCAAGTATGGGCATTCATTGTATGTCGACATAAATCAACATAGTACCCATCCCACTAGTGAAATGATATTAACTGTATTAACTTCTTTCGATTTCTGAGCCCTTGCAGATCATCTTCACCACAATGCGCTGATATTCCGTTCCAATTTGGTCGAATAATAATTTTCCATTAACATCATTCATTTAATATTCATTAAAACCTTCTACCCTCTGTTTTTTTTTTTTTTTTTTGGGGGGGAGCGGGCACACAGCAGCCTGCACACACTGCCTGCAGCAGCAAAAGCTCTAGAACCCTTCCTGACTATGTTTAAAGATAATTCTAAAGTAAAATCTGTTCTTAATAACACTGGTCAGTATCAAACTCCTCCCTGTAAAAAAAAAAAAAAAAAAAAAAAAATGGTTAACTCTTATAGACTACTCATTTATGGATCCAAACAGGATAATCAAAGTGTGCAACATAAAAATGGTAACTTTATTTATTGCACCCTAAACAGAATCAAGGAAGTGTTTTTGAATAAAACGAGAATATGTATGTGTACTTGCAAAGAGGTGTGAAAGAAAAACATTTTGCTGCGAAAATTGTTCTGGGCTTAAGGAAGTGGAACGAATAATACTTTATTAAGGATTAAGAAATCTGGGAGTAAAAAGTCATTTCAAACAAATTAGAATAGGAGAATAGAGTACATAACCAAACCACGAAATGTACTGAATGAAAAGGAATATTTACAAGGATTGTCACTGCAAATAAACGAAATTGGAAACCAAATTAACGAAAAAGGATTTTGCGAGATAGTGGAAGATTTAGCAGAAAATAACAGTGTTGGCGTATTTGTAAACAAAAGCAAAACAGAAATTGTAAGGAATTTTTATAATTATTTTTATATATTATTAAACCGTATATTTAAAGCAAATTTTATAGTGTGTTACATGTTTTAGAAAATACATTTGATTGAAAATATCGACGAAGTTATCAAATTTGTTTCACACCATTTCGTAACATTAATAAAATGAAAAGTATATATTTGATTTGTTGCCAATGTGATTTTGAAACGTCTAGATAACAAGGAAGCATTCTAACCTACGACATAATGAATTGGCCGAAAAGTATAATTAATTACGAGTTGGACATAATAGAAAAATCTTCTATAAGTGGGGGGGATATATTTACTATATATCTCATTTAATTATAATCATTTATTTTAATTTACAAATTATTCTTTCAACGCTTACAAATTATAAAAATATATTCCTTGTCGCCATTTAAATGCAATTAATTTATTCCGATTAGAAGCATTTATTTATTTATTTTTTCTTTTTAAAGGAATAGTTTTTCTTATATTCTGATTTTTAAAATATAAACGAATAAATATTAATTTCTTATTAAGTAAAAAAAAAATAGCAAACGATTTATTATTATTATTCTTTAAGTTGGCATCGTAATGTATTTCAAACGATTTTCTAACTAAAATATTTTATTCCAAATCTATTTTCACGCAGTACTTGAATGCAAATTGTATCTGTGAAGTGTCTGTTTCTTTTTTTAAATTTTTTCTATGATATAAATACTTTAAAATATTCGAACTTATTTAATCCGTAATAATGTAGTCAAATGAAAGATAAATTTTTTGAAATTGTATTTTTTTTTCTTAAGTCATGAATTTTTGCTAAAAGTTTCGTGTTCTAATCGAGTCTGCAAACATTCTTCATTTTTGATGGAAATATTTTGAAAATGGACAGTTAGAACTTTCTGAAACTAATATTTTAATTGCAAAATATGTTTCCACTGTCATCATCCGATGGAGCTGTATTCCATTTCAATGGATGTTACCCTTATAAGTGTTTCTTTGTAAGCATAAAATCCATTTGTGTTATTTAAATTCCCGCAAGTATGGTAAATATTTTCATTATATGATTACTTATTATTTATATTTCATAATAATTTCTCTCTGAAAAAAATAAATAGCCAATGAATTCTGAGGTTTTTTGTTCATTCTTTCATTATTCACTTGTTGTCAGATTCTGTTATCTGTATTTTCTACTTATTCTTTTTATGAATTCAAATACACTAATTTCTAATTAGTAATTGGTTTAGGACTTTTTTTGGATTGTTTTAATTTGAATCTATTTAAATTAGTGGCGGATCCAAAATATTGTAACCCGGAATATTTCGCCAATTTCTTCAGGGTTACAATACTGTAGAGGAATTCTTTTTTCGGTACAATATAATGACTATCTATTTCTACTTTGATAGTTATTTACAGAATTTTTCAGTTATAGTAAATAAAGAACATAAATATATATTATTTTAAATATTTATTCCGATTATTTGATATTCTTAAATTATTGATTATTCTGAGATTGTTCTTATAACGTATGTCGGCCACTGATACAGAAAATAAACAATTTTTATGATGCTGCCACTCATGAAAATAAACAAACAAGAATAACGATTTTTTTACTTTATTAATAAAAAAATGTATACATTTATGCGAGTTAGCAAAACAAAATTCCACATAATAATTTGACGATAATGCTATTACATTTGCCGTAAAAGCAATTTACGAATAAAATTTTGGTAAAATAAGGATATATTTTGACGTTAAAGCTGCAATATGAGGCTTAAAAGAAAATATTAAAATTTTACCATAATAGTGATAAAATTCTGGCGATAAAGCGATATAAATTGGCCCAAAAACAATTTAGGCATAATTTTTTTGGCATAATAGTGCTAAATTTTAACGTAAAAATATTCAATTAATAAAATTTATTTTAGTGATAAAAATTTGGCTCTAAAGCATTAACTTTTGACATAAAAACAAAATTCGTTTAGTGAAAAGTTTGGCAATAAAGCATTTCAAATATTAAAATTTTGCCAGGATGGTGGTAGTATTTGGTGTTAAAGCGATAAACTTTGGCTTAAAAACACTTTCAGGAATAAACTTTCAGGTAATAGCCACTTAGCTACTAATGTTGGCGTAATAGCAATTTTTGGCGAATTACAATGAAACCGAACTTCGGCAGCCATTTTGTTTGTTTACTTGGGGATTTGGCATCCCAGTGAATGATTTTGGCTTAATATCATTTTATCGCGAAAACTATCTGGTGCATTCATTACTATGCTTACTTGGCATCCAGGCGCATGCATTTGGCACAAAGGATACAGGATTCTTGATTTTTACCGGTTATTTATGCAAGAATTTTTGTATTGACATTTATTTCGGGGATTCTGCAGTTTAGGATTCCAATTTTTCCAAATCTCTTTTCTGCTTCAAAGCCTGATCATCGTTTCAACTCGACGTTTTTCGTATGACTTCATTTTTTTTTTTTCATTAATATAACTGTTCGTGGGTTTTTTTTTTCTTTCTATTTGTTCGCCTGTTCGTGTTCAATTATGGTATCTATCTGTCGGTGGTTATGGTTTTTTTTTTTTTTTTTTTTAAATTTGTTAACCTTGTTTTTACGGTTGATATCACTGTTGACCAATGTGCTTGTGCTTATCTGGTTCAGGTGTTGTTGGTTTCGTCGCTCTACGGTTATTGTGTGCACACAAGAGCGAAACAGATCGGGACCTACAGTTTAATGGGGAATCTGAACCATTCTCATACATCCATGCCACCGCCACCATTCGAACCTAATGCCTGGGATATCAAAGGCCAGAGCGCCAGCTACCAGGACGCAATCTTGTGTGGGGCCTGATAGCCGAGTGGCTGGCGCTGGTCATCACAGGTTTCGTGATCAAGTCTCGGCGGAGCCACGAATGTTTGTAGGGGTTCAGAATCCACTTTAAAACAGTAGGTCCCGGTTTAATAGAACCGTAGAGCGTTGCTGGGTACTGTGACTCACGTCCATAGCCTATTTTCAAGCTACACATACCCCCTGGATAGTGCTGAATGAGTAACAGCTTTTGTCGGTGCAGCCCAGTTTGGGCTGCTCACAGGGAAATGGTCAATGGTTGCGCGTCAACATCATTTGATGGCGTATCTCAAGTTACTTTAATTTTTAAAATTTAAAATTGTGCTGTTGTCTGCGTTTTCTTTGTTCATTTGATATCACCATGCAAGGACCGTGAAAGAATACAAAATATATGATTTGTATTTTATTCTAAGAATGCAGCAATTGCAGATTTTGTTCTTTATTTATCCAGTAGCATTGATCCAATGCATGGACAGAGCTTTATAAGTTCAAACAGCTGGTAAACACTGGCTGGCAGTTTAAATATATAAGTAAGTTGAATGCTGGTCTCCTTCAAAAGATTATACAAATGATTTTTATAACAAAGTTGTGAGATCAAGCGTTTTTGAATAAACTATCACAAAGTAAAACCAAAGTATCTTTCATTAAACTCAGTCGGGGCTCAGATGCATCTAACCGATGCTTTTACGGCTGTCAAAATCAAACACGGAATATCAAAAGAATAATCTCACAGGGATTTCACGAATACATACTTTATTCTACACTACACTACTACGTACAGAAAAAAAAATATATATATATATATATATATATACCTTTTCACACAGCTTAGAGGTTTTCACTACAAAAATCATCTCTCTTCAGTTCCTCCTTCCAACCAGCGTTATTGAATCAGTGACTTCATAGTATAACACTGAAAGTTTCTATAGTGCTTTATGGTCAATATTGGCAAAGTATTTTGTACAAATGCAAGCATTATAATGAATGCTTACTGGTAAAGCTAAAGTGTGTACTGATTCTTCAAAATAGTTTTCAATAATCATAAAAACTAGAAAAAAGAAAATTTTGTGCGCAAGATGTCCATAATCTAATTTTAAAAAGAAAGTGGGTGTGACCTATTGTGGTAGTTTTTAAAAGTATTAAATTATAAAATCATCGAATACTTATACAGTGCAGTTTTTGAAAAATTGAGTTTGTCAAATTGCATATGCAAAACACTATAGCAAAAATTATAGATGCATCAATGGATATAGATATCAAAATTATGGATATTTTAAGAAGATATTATTTTAGATTTTATTAGATATTAGATATAATAGACTATTAGATATTAGATATTCTAATATTTTGAAGGTAACATGCTACAGATTCATCAACAACATGATTACTTTGTAATTTATAATTATTTTCATATCATTGTGGCAATTTTATAAAATTCTCTGCGAAGAAATTTTTGACAAACTTCATTTTTATTATTATTTTAATATCACGTATTTTGTATGTTTTGACTTCATTTTCCAATATATATTTTTTAAAAAAGAATTTCAAATCCCTAGAATAGAATTTTATTTTTGGTGTTTTACGATGAACTGTTATATTTCATTAACCTTCACCATAAATTGGACATTTTATGAAAAATTTAAAAAATGTGTTTCTTCATATTTTTGAATAATATTATCAAAAATTTGTTTAAAAAAAAAATGCTGCAATTGTGTAATGTAAGGTGCTATTAACCATAGTCTAATATAATAATTTAAAATTGTCTGATCACTCACTTAAAGTTCTGTCACCACATAATGTCACACACACATAATAAATATTTTACATACATTAATTTAGAAATTTTTTTTCTTAATTTATTTTACACAGACACTCTGTAAATGTACGTCCCTTGCCCGTTACGAGAAGTTTAAATTCGGCACTTTTCACATTGTCATCTTAGTTGGTTTCGATACTCATTATGCTTCGAAAAGTAAGCTATTTTGAAGTAATATTCCACATTGAAATATTTGGGGCCTGTTTTCCGAGTGGATAGAGCTCTGGCTCTCGGTGCCAAATCGAGTTCGAGTCCCGGCGGTGACATGCATGTTTGCGAGTGGTTCGGAATTCACTATAAACCGCAGATTCCGATCTAATTGATCGTAGAGCGTTATGGGAGTAGCGTGACTCATAAATCTTCCTATCTCAGCTTATCTTCAAGCTACACATTTTTATATGGTTTGCAAAAGTCATGCGCTCTCGTCTGGACGGAGCTTAAAAGGAATGAGACTTCTATTGGTGAATTCTTGCTTTTATTTACTGAATGAATTTACTGTTTGAATCTGCTATTAGAATTACTGTTAGTAGATTCATTCAGTAGATAGTATTCTATATACTGAATGAATGAATGAATTTACCTACTGAATGAATTTATCTACTGTTGGAATCTACTATCTACTGAAGGAATTTATCTAATGTTGAATCATAGGGTACATTGTTAACAGAAAATGAACAAAACTATCGCCGGTCTCAATGGCGTTGAAGCGGTTTTTTTTAACCCCCTTGAAGGTCTTTTTTTTACCCGTTTAACCCCTTGAAGTTTACAATTAGGATTTATAAATAAATTGGTTAATATGCATAAATCTTCATCACCTGCTCAAAAATTGCCCGCCTCCTCTCCTCACCTCACCACGCCCCTAGATACTCGAAATGGGACAGCCCGTTCGGATGCCCGAAATGTCTTACAGTGGTTGTGGTGGGGGGCAGCGACAGTCCAAATTATTCTTAAGTTCTTTGCCTTTGTAGCGTGTTGACAAAGAAAAAAAAAGAAAAATGTAATCGGTTGGATAGATATACAGGTTATTCATAAAATTTAGAATTAAATATAAGAACAAAAGGCCTAACAGCAATTTAAAAAAAAGTATAGAATTCGAAACTATTTTCTTTTCTTGAAAAATCTCATTTGTACTTTGAAATAAAATTTTCATTTGCTTTCACCGGATCTTTTAATTGGTTTTTCGCTCTAATGTCCTTTTTTGCTCACTTTAGAATAATTAGACCGGGAGCTACACTTTAACGTGGATTTCGAGCCACTCACAAGCATCCATGAAACGATCTTTTGCAGCAATTTTACATTTCATTTTCAGCTCGTGAAAGTAAAAATATTATGTATATAAAACGCTGGTGCAAGAAATTCAAATAAATCAATAAGAACAGCTCATGGCAGAAATAAAATATATAAACCAATAAGAAAACAATGAAAGCAATCGAGAAAACGAAAAACCCCGTTACCAGAAACAATGCCTATAATGTTATGTGTAAAAAACGGCAACCAGTTTGAGATTTGGTTTAGTTTGTCGCTCTACGGTCATCTTATGCACACTGAAGGTTAATTAAATCGGGACCCACAGTTTAAAGTGGATTCCGAATAGCTCACAAACAGCCATGCCACCGCCATGATTCGAATCTGGAGCCTTTGTATATGAACGCCTTAAATCTCCCTGAAAAGAGACCCTTTAGTCGTGATTCAACAGGTCTTAAATCGCTTCATGCCCGATTGAAAAACCGACACCAGGCAGAACGAAACGGAATTTTATAGCCGCTTGAACAGCATACTTATAGTGGCTTGAATGAAAACAAGTAATATAAAAGAAATTTGTAAGTCAATTCCTACTTTTTTTCCGACTGTATTGCAGAAAGTCCTTCATAAATAATTTTCATTCATTTTTTTAAGTTTATCTGGCGTCTTCTATCGGCAGATACATGCTACTTAAATCTAACAAAAAAACTAAAATTAATTAAATTTAATTCCTGAATGAATATTTGAAAAAACTGTATTCACATCCAGTGTCATCCACTGCAAGTTAAAAAAAAAAAAAAAAATGCATTTGAACTCGAGTGGAGGAACAAAAAGTATTTTATGAAAGATTGAAAATTTGAACAAGGTAAATACAGGGAGAGTGCGAACTGATAGAAGGAATTTAAAAGAAGAAATGGAGAAAAATAGTTTTAAGAAACGCAAACTTTATTTGAAAGTGTCGGAGGAAAAGCATTTCTGCAATCACGAAATGCAGCACCGATGCGTATAGGGACCGTAATCGTCCAACTGTCTGCGGAAGCGTAGAACATTCCCGGAGTTGGCCAGTTCCACCAGAATCCTCTTTTCCTCGTCGGGCAGCATGCTTATTTGCATAATCTCCACCTCCTGCAGCAACAGGGGCACCTGGGTGGCCGTCATGTGGAACCTGGGCCGAGTCTCGTCCTGGTATTCGTCCGCGTGGGCCTGTAGTTCGGGGAAAAAAAAAGAATTATAACACATCCAAGCGGAATGTCACAACGGTTTAGCATTTGGATGAGTCTGAAATTTCCCCCACTCGCAGCACATTGGGCAGATCTATTTGGTTTGTCGCTCAACGGTCATTTGTGCACACATTAGGCTAATGAGACCAGGAGTTACGGTTTAACGTGGATTCCGAACCACCAACAAACATCCCTGCCAGCACTTGAACCTGAATCCTGTGGTTCCAAAGGTCGAAGCGCTAACCAATTGGCGAACAGGCCCCGTGATTCGCAGCCAGAGATAGCTCATTGCACTCGGTCAGACGGAGACTCGTAGTGAGAATAGAGAGTTTTTGCATACCGTATATTGGACGTCCGCTAGCTTTTTCTCCCTAGCGCGCATGCTCATAGGAAACATTAGAAAAAGGGAGAAAAAGCTAACGGACGTCCAAAATACGGTTTGCAAAAACTCTAATGACGGCTTGCCTCTCGCCTGGACAACGCTTTTGATTATATAATCTTCTTATAGGAATAATTCTTGGTTGTGTTTTTCCTATTGCATTTGCCTTGGTACATTTCCTTTCTTGTGCTAGTTTTGATGTCAATAACTCGTTGGCCTAATACTACACCACACCACACGCCTAGAGCTGAGTTGCCTCTTTACAGTTCGGGAGTAGTGTGGGTGAGAAGTCTGATTGTGATCTGTAACGTTCTGCGGTCCTACAAGACAGGTACCTAAGGCTTAAAGTGGATTCCGAATCACTACAAACATCCATGGCACCCCCGGGATTCGAGTCCGAAACCTCTGGTGCCATGCTCCAGAGCGCTAGCCACTCGATCTTTAGACTCCCCAACTCGATGGGCTATCACTCGGCTGTTTGGATTGGCAACAGTCCCATTTCCACACGTCGACGGTTGAGCTAGCTGGATGATTCTGGCATTTTGTACAGAAATTCAGCAGCGCCTTTTCCGAGTACTTCTCTTTGAAATTTGAATAGAAAATCCATAATGGAATTTAGATCTTTGATTGATTTTGGTTTGTCGCTCTGTCATTTTGTGCACACTTTAGGCTAATTAGACCGGGACCTACGGTTTAACGTGGATTCCGAATCCCTCACAAACATACATGAAGGCAGAGGATGGATATAGAGCTTTTTTTCTTATGCAGTTGGTAAATTCTTAGACAGTTAATCTTCACGCCATAAGCAAGGACTGCACTGCTGTTACTCATTTATCACTACCCGGGGGCACGTGTAGCTTGAAGACAGGTTACGAAAGCGGAGTAGCACCACTCCCGCAACGTTCTACGATCCTATTAGACCGGGGCCGGATTCCAAACCACTCGCAAACATCCATGCCACCGCTAGAATTGGAGCCTGAAGCCTGTGCCACCAAGCAAAGAGATTTGGAGATTAATTATTTCAAATATGCAGCGAAAATAAAGAAAATTAAAAGACGATTTGAAATACAAAATAAGCATTTTAACTTCAGAAATTGTATCTATTTCAGCTCAAATATAGCTATGAAAGCATATAATTTTTTTAAATTATTGCTGTTGCGTATTTTATTGCCAATTTGTTATGAAATGAAAAAGGAACCTCGAGTTTTACAGCAATTTTGATAACGCACACAATAGTAAAGAAAAAGAGTTGTATCTTTCCATAGGGAGGTGCAGTGACTGAATTTAAATGCATGACGTAAATAATTAAAACTAAATTGCTTTCATTCGTGTGCGCGTGCGTGCGTGCGTGCGTGCGTGTGTGTGTGTGTGAATATTAAACAACGTGCTTATAAAAGACTATTCTTGAAGTTTTTACACTGAAGATGGTTCCTGAATGGCAGTGGGTCTAGAGCTCTAGTCCCGGTGGTACCAGGGATGTTGGTAGTGCTTCAGAATCCACTTTAAGCCGTAGGTCCCGGTCTAACATGATCGGGAAGTGTTGTGGGGGTAGTGTGACTTGTGCCCGTAGCCTATCTTCAAGCTACACATGCCCCCTGGGTAGTGCTCAAAGAGTTGCAGGGGTACAGCCGTTGCTTAAGGCATAAATATTCACTGTCTCTGTATTGCCAGTTGCATTAGACCAACAGCACTGAAGATGTACAATTTTTAAGTAAAAGCAATCGATACGAATTTAGGAATGGGCACAAAATTAAATAACTTCAGATAAAATAAACTGAGAGACACTGGGAATAGCTATCTGCGAATACTGGCGTTTGCCTTTTAGAATATTAGTAATATTTGGAAGACAGTAGTTTAATAACTTCTATTAAGCAATACAAGTTTTCTGGACCAGTGATACTGAAATCTTCTGCTCCCCACAGTTTAAGAACCGCTGCTCTACAGATTTGAAAATAGCCACAAAAGGGCAGGAAAATGTCTACTCACCTCGATGTACTCCAACTCCCTCTTGAGGATCCCGTAGTAGTGACGCACCTGTGCCTCCCAGATGCGCTGTGCTACCCGGGTCAAATTCTTAAGATATCTCCCACTGAGATTAAGGCCAGCCACCCCAAACAGAAAGGGAAAAACCCGATCCGACAGATCGGGGCTTTTGACAAACGCCCGGTGCGAGATAATGACCATGCCGATACAACAGAACAGCTCGTTGATGAAACAATTTACTGCCAATTTGGACATCACCCACGTGGTTCTGCCGAGGTAGGAATTGAACTGAAAAAAATAATAAATATGTTTAAAGTTCAGTTTGCGCACACTTCAGAACCAAGAGCAGAAATAAAATCGTTACCATTATGCAGGAAATATATTTCATTTAGGGTGTATAGGTCAGCAGTATTAAAAAGTTGTTACTAATCACCCTGGTACAGAAAAGCCTACACCAGGTCCATGCTAAGGGTAATAAGCAGGCTCATTTAAAGCGAGGAGCCACAAGGGCTGAAGGGTAACTCAACCTCAAGACAACGATGTGCGATCATAATAGACCTATGGTACGGTCGATTCCGAACCACGAGAAGACATCCATGACACTGCCGGCACTAGAACCAGAAGCATATGGCACCGAGCCCCGGAGCGCTAAACACTCAGCCATTCGCAGTCACTAAGCATTCGACAATTTTTATGTACTATAAAAATGAAACTGAGTACAAAAACAGTGCTCAAAAGATAATAAATAATGAAAAATACATACATTATCAAAATTTTTACTTGTAAATAAAAATTTCTAATTAAAATTATGTATAAAGTATTTGTATACAATTTACGAGAGGGTCCATGTTGGCATTTATAACAAATTTAGTTTTTGTTGTTATTACTAATCCTCCTGGTACAGGAAAGCCTACAGCAGGTGCAAGAGACCCCCTCGCAGGCGAGGTCCATGGCTAAGGGTGATATGCAGCTTCACTTTAGAGAGGAGCCACAAGGGCTGGCTCAACCTCAAGGCAACGCTCTGCGATCCTATGAAACCGGGATCTACAGTTGAAAGTGGATTCCGAACCACTGCAAACATCCATGGCACCACCGGGAGTCGAACCCTGGGGTACCGACCGCCAGACACTCGGCCATGATAAAGAGTTTAAAAAATTTATTTGTTGTTGTTGTTAATCCCCCTGGTGCAGGTTAATTTCCCCTGGTTGTTAAGTATTTTGCAAGCTTAACAAGACAAATATTTGCGTTGTTACTAATCCCTTGGTGCAGGAAAGCCTACACCAGCTCCAAGAGACCCCGTCGCAGGCGACAGGTCCAGGGCCAAGGGTAATAGGCAGCTTCACTTGAGCGAGGAACCACGAGGGCTGAAGACTGACTCAACCTGAAGACAACGCTCTGCGATCATAATAAACCGGGAATTACTGTTTAAAGTGGATTCCGAACCACTGCAAGTATCTATTGCACAGCCAGGACTCGAATACGAAATCTGTGGCACCGAGCGCCAAAGCTCTAGACACTCGGCCACTAGACTTAGGCCACAATGAGCATATTTTATGCGTTAGCAGATGGAGTGGGTTGTTCATTTTGCATTTCCCTAACGATCGGCGCAAATACGTATAAGAATCGGCGTTATTTATGAGTAAATAACAATAGGGATGCAAAAGGATAAAATCGAGATATGGTAATAGGTCTATATAAAGAACAAAACAGAAACACCAAAGGAACAAACAAGGAATGAATTAGAAACACGACCCTTTTGCATGGCAGAAGCTTTTTGCACGGCCATGGGTCATAAGCAACTTCACTTGAACGAGGAACCACAAGGGCTAGAAACTGACTCAACCTCAAGACAACGCTCTGTGTTACGACACCGCCTTTCCCGGCATTGAAGAAACGTCGAGGAATTTTTACACGAAAGTGGAACGTTGGTTCCATTTTAAATGTACTCACTAACCTAGTCCGAAAAGAGTGACAAGTACCTGGGGTTAGTTTTAGACTCAAAATTGACTTACAATACTCATTTCACCAAAGTAGTTGCAAAAGCAACTGATGCTAGCATTAAGCTAAAAAGCCTAATTTCTCGTAAGAGCAGGCTAGCGATCAGACACAAGGTTTTACTCTATAAATCTATCCTTCGACCAATTCTGTTATACGGTTTCCCATTTGGACATCCACCTCAATCACTAATCTACAAAAGAAATTGCAAGTTTTTCAAAATAAACAGATAGCTATGATAGTTAATGCTCCGTGGTTTGTTAGAAGGAAGCAATTCCACAGAGACCTCTATCTTGATCCTATTATGGATTATATATTCAAAATTTCTAAATCTTTTCATTCCAAATGTCCTCAGATCCGCAACGATTGCATAAGACATACCTGTATACGACCCAAGAGTAGCGAGCTCCAAAAAAAGGCCCAGAGCTTTATACGATACGCACTGGGAGTCTTTCCCGGCATTGAAGAAACGTCGGTGAATTTATTCCTCGGCTGTTAGTTCTGCCGCTGAGTCTAGCTACGTCGATCAATTAAAGCGAATCTGAGCTGCAATCTTTGGCTTTTAAATTTTAATTAATTGCTACGATGGGCATCTTAATCTAAATAATGGCCATCTCACTTTTAACTTTTTATTTGTTAATAGTTTTAAATTAATTTTTGTTAATTTGTTTTACTAGCCTTAACTTTCTTTGTTGGTTTACTTTAAAATTTTTAATTCAATAGTTTATCTTTTAATAGCTCTGGTCTTAACTTTAAATACTTAAATGCCATATGTAATTTTAATAATTTTTGTAAATAAACAATAACAATTGACTTTTTTTCCCTCAACAACAGTTGGGTTTTTTTGACTAACTGTATCAGACCCCGAGTGCGCCGTCAGTTGGTGCTCCTGCAAAGCTGTAAAAGAATATGATTTTGTATTTATATACTTTGAGCCAGTGTATTTGTTGACGTTTTGGACCTTACAAAATACAGCAAAGCAGTGGTTACGTAAACTTTTATATTTATTCATTTTATGTAACTTTTGATTTTTAATTCTTTTATTTTTATTTAATTTCCCTTAAAATTTTTTAAATTTTAACTTTTTCGATCTCTTGCTTTAATTGTTCTCAAGCAGGAGATGTTTTTCTTAAATTCTTTGTTTTTCCATTTTTATTTCTGCTCTATAATTTAAGCAACTACAACAGTGCATATATTTTAACTTTTGAGATGGAGGTTTAGTGGTTCTTAAAATCACATAGGAACTCCGTAACCGGTACGCCCGTTGTCCACGCTCTGCGATCATAATAGACTGGGACCTATGGTTTAAAGTGGATTCCGAACCACTACCACGCCAGAGGGACAGCCACTCGGCCATCAAGCTGCTTGTATTAAAAAGTAATGATTTAGACCGAGAGGAATTTTAACGAAAGTGCTGTGTTGTCAAAGAATATGCCATTTTTTTTTTTTTTCTCCGCCGAAGACACGCGTAAAATATTGATGTCTGCTACCGGGAAAACGCAGTTTGACATCGGTCAAAATAGATGTCTTTTGTGGAATCGGATTCGAGTGAAAATTCCAACTTGAAAAATATTCTTTGACACCGATGCAACTCCAATGGAAAAGGCTTAACGAACATATCTACAATGATCCCAAACGACAAACAATTTGAAACCCGTGAATGTTCTGCGGTCTGATGGCATGTGGGTTAGAGGTATGGCCTTTGTCATAATATTGTGAGTTGACAAATGGTAGTTTAGGGATAATTTGGGAACTTTTTATATCGCTAAAAAAAATATTGAAATGTTTGTACTTCAATTTATTTTTTTGAAAAACTTTTTTTTTTTATATAGTGGTATGAATTGTGAGGATCATGCTTTCTTGATCAATTATTAACATATTACGGACGTTATGATGCAGCAGCAAAGTTGAGATCCAATTATATGCATATGAATCCTCTGTAACCTAAAGCGGCCTGATGGCCAATTGGCTAGCACTCTGGCCTTTGGTACCCCAGGCTTCAGGTTCGAATGCTGGCGGTGACATGGATGTTTGCGAGTGGTTCAGAATCCACTTTAAACTGTAGGTCCCAGTCTGTTTAGACCAAAGTGTGCACAAGATGAACGTTGATCGACAAACCAAACCCGAATGTTCTAACACCCCACTCCGATTTCCTGATGCTACCCACTTATTCCGTGCCCACTGTCCTCTCCGGTACTTCTTGCTCGCCCTCTTTTGAAGCAACGTCGCCTGTTCAAACACATCTGTTATTCCCACTTTATGAACATTTCTTTTTTACTTCGAGTACTTATGACTGAAATTTATTATCATGTGTGAACATGACATGTTTTCCTGGGGGTCGATGACGTTATCCGAAAATGAGGGTCAAACAAATAAAGCTCCATTGGAAATTTTGGCGGAAAATGGTACTTTGGGCCCTTTGATTCTTGAGATGATTCAGGAATAACATTAATCCTCAGGAATTTTCTGGTGAATTTGGCTTTTATTTGAAGTGTTTTGTAGTACGGTTTTGAATTACTTTTCATGTTTTGGATTGCGATTTGAAACATTTGTATTTCCAATGGCTATAAGTACTCGTGCGTTGATCCATTAATTCTTTTTGAAGTTTCATGTTTATCACTTTTGGCATTTTCATTTGCCTATTGAGCTGTATAGTGCTTATTGTATTTGGAATACTTCATTCTTCATTTACGACTAAAATTTTCAAACTTTGATATATTCTTTTGGCTATTGAATGCGATAGGGTTTCTTGTAGAATTGTGAATACTTCATTCCTAATTTGTGACGACAATGATCTTGCTTTTGTATATTCTCTTAGAGATTCGTGAACACTTCATTCTTCATGAAGTTCTTCATCTATTCAGCATTGCTCTATTCATGTGGCTATTGAATTTTTCCACTCTTGTAGTATTCAATCATTTGCTTCCTATATCTCATGCACTATTATACATTGGCATATTCCTGTGTTTATGCGTCCGTTCTCGAATGTTCACACATAAATTGAAGTTTTCCGAGCAGATTTCAGTTGCTTTTTTTTTCCGCTCTATGTACTTATAAACGGAAATTTATTTACAGTTTATAACATGATTTGGTCGACTAAATGTTATAAACTGTAAATAAGTTGTAAAAGTCGAAAGACCCATTTGGCTATCAATACACTTGGGGCCTATACCTGTAATAAACTAGTTTGAATGTCACTCGACCCTTTGAATATCATCGTAAAACAACTTAAAGGTTTGGTTTGTCGCTCTACAGTCATTTTGAGCACACTTTAGGCTAAGTTAACCGGGACAAATAGTTTAACGTGGATTCTTAACTCCTCACAAACATCCGTGCCACCGCCAGGATTCGAATCTGAAGCCGTGGTACCAAAGGCCAGCGCGCTAGCCTATCAGTCATCAGGCCACAACAATTTCCAGGATCTTGACAGATATTTAGATGGCGAATATTTTAACATCTGCTCAAAGAATAACAGGTGCCTTTCGGGTTTGCCTCTTTCAGAAACGAGCAATTGTACAGGGCTCATGAATTCATTCAGGGCAGAGGTCATGTATTCCTGCAAATTTTAAAAATTTATAATAAATGCAATTATTGCTCGTAAGAAATTTCGATTTGCTTGAATAGGATCAGAAGAACATTAGGTTTATTTACATAAAAAAAAATAATTCTCAATGTAACCAAAAGAAGACGCTCACACGCCATAACGAGACATTTTATGCATATCATGCTGGCAATAAAACACTTGGTTGGAAATGGATTAGTCATTAGATCCTGCTCGTGACTACGTCGCAGGAAAGACATGCGTTACCTGTCGTCAACCTTCCTGATTGGGTTTGGTTTGTCACTCTACGGTCATCTTCTGCACACGAGGGCTAAACAGACCGGGAGCTACAGTTTAAAGTGGATTCCGAACCCCTCACAAACATCCCTGCCACCGCCAGGATTCGAACTTGCGTTACCATAGGCAAGAGCGCTAGCCACTTGGCCACCAGGCCGCGTCAACCTTCATGAAGGAGGCCGCCCCGTCCCACTGTGCACGTCTATGTTGGACACTTTCGATGAAGATCGAGCAATAAGTCGAGGTTGCAAGTTTAAGTGGCCTTCACGATCACTAGACTTGATACCGGCAGTTCTTTGAATACTTAGTCTCGTGCTCCCCAGCCACTCTGGTTGATGTCATTTGACAGCATAGATGCTGGCATGCTATACACAGCAGTGATAGGCGCTGTGACCTACCTCACTTGTTTAATACCTTGTGATGGTGGTCTTAAATATCTTTTACTTCAAAATAAAAGCGCAGAGTCATGTTATTGTGATCTATTTAATAGTCTGTATTTGCTTGATTTCCATAAAATATGTTAGCGCCCTCTTTTGGTTACTTTTAGAATCTTTATATACAGGGTGATAATTAAAATCCCACTTTCAAATGTTGTAAAAATAGAACCACATGTTGTTGCCCACTGGAATTGAAATTTTTTGTTTTCAATTTCTTTGGAAAAAACAAAATTATATCAATTTATTTTGGTTTCTCAATATTCTCAACATACTCATGCTTGTGCTCATTTTAATAAGAAATGTACAGGGTGATTATGATTAAAGTCCCACTTTCAAAATGTTGTAAAAATAGAACCACTCGTCAAAATTTCAAATTCGGACTGATGATACTTGAAGGGGGAAATGGTACGGCATCCAAACAAAATTCTAACGTGTATTAATAGAATAGCCCTGTAAGCGGCCTAAAGAAAGTGAATTCGGCTGCCAGTGATAGTTTGAATCGAAATGAAAGCGTATTTGGGACGAGTTGCGCATTCAACCAATTGTAGTGTTCAATGGGTTCAATTGTTTCGGTTTTTTGACGGGAAAAAAATGACTTCCAAGACATTCAACAGTTGCGACACTATGAGTCCTTCCACCACACCAAGGTCCTACCCAATAGGATGAGAAAAATCTGTGGAACTCTTGAGGCCGTACCTTTTCCCCCTATCTTCTTTTCAAATTTGAACTCATTGTGACGAGGGGTTCTTTTTCTACAGCAGTTTGAAAGTGGGACTCTTAATTATAATCACCCTGTACATCGAAAAAAGAAATCTTATGCTCTTCTGATCCTATTCGCACAAACCGCAATTTCTTACCATCATTACTTCCTTCACTGGGAATTTTCAGCCACTTTGTATGCAAATGAGGAAGACATGAGCCTCATTAATAGATAGTTTTTGCATAACGTTTTTTTATCGTCCGATATTTTTTTCCTTCCTAGCTCGCATGCTCATAGGAATAGCTCAGTAATGCAGTATTACAGATAAGCATGCGCAATAGGTACAATGTTTCCTATTATGAGCATGCGCGCTAGGAATAAAAATATCGGACGATAAAACGATATGCAAAAACTATTTAAATAAAACGAACCTCGAGTCCCGAACGAATTAGAATGCTATCCGCAACTCACCGTCACTATGTAGGGCCTGTCTCGGGAGTACTGGTCGTAGTCGTCCTCGATTGCCCTCGCGCCCCAGTTTTCACCTGTGTAGTCGGGATAGGTGCCCATCCAGAGAAGCCAGCCGAAAATGGCAATCGCCATCCTGTAGCTGTCCTCCGTCCTGTAGTTCTCCGTACAGGTTTGCACGAGGTACCAGAAGATCATCGAGCAGATAGCGAACAGGAAAAACCTCGAAAATGGGATCACGAAGAACAACTTCCACGCCACGGTTGTAGCGTGTTGGCGCCAGGGCTGCAAGAAAGAAGAATCCCGAATGAATGCAGTAGAAATAACAGCGGTACCTTCATATATTTTTTTATTTTATTTCCAATGGCAAGCTACAATATGTAATAAAATAAAAAAGAAAAAGAACACAAGGAACATAAAATCAACGAGAAACGCAGGGCATCACATAGTAACATGTTTAGGCCATAAGGGTCCTAGCCTCCGATTAACGACCCTGCACAGAGAAAAAAAGTGCAGGGCAGATAGGAAGGTGAGACGAATCCATGTCCTCTCCCAGATTGCAGAGCATGCATTTTGGGTTTGCAAAGATTTTCATTCGAAAAAGATGATTGGCCATAAAATCATGGCCCGTCAGGTGTCTGAAAATGGCAACAGCTTTAAACTGGGCTGATCAGGAATGTTCAGGATAAAGTTAAACCAGGTGTTAGATGAGTTGCCCTCAAATAGTTTATTAGAGAGTGTTTCGAAAGAAGTCTCGGATCAGTAGTTTCATCGAGTGAAAAGAAATGTCTTTACAAGGTACCTTCATATAGGGAGTTTTTGGTTTGGCGTTCTACGGTCGGTCATCTTGTGCACACGAGGGTTAAAGAGAAAAAGTTTAAAGTGGATTCCGACCAATTCCCAAACATCCATGGCACCACTAAGATTCGAACATGAAGCCTGTGGTACCGATCGCCAGAGCTCTAGTCAATTGGCCACCAGGCCGCCTGCTTAGTAGGGAGTGAAAAAGCCTTCCCTCCCCACAAAAAAAGATCTCAATTATCAGGCTATACATGGAAAAGGGACTAGAATGTTTTTTCTTCTTAACCCACTTGGTAGACAGCAACATTTAGACCCAATCCAAGAACTTGTGTATGTCTCATGAAAGGAGAGAAACGTGGGTGCAGTTTGTTGTGTTGGCGCACCCGTAGGTAGAAATCTGACTTGGCTCCGTGGCGCTAAAGAAGGGCAGTGCCTTCTGGACGTTTGCGTATCAGATGGGAGAATTCCTTACAAACTCCCACCAAGTAGACATCAACAACGTCTTCTAGTCAACGTCTTCTAGTCATTGTAGTTGCCATTTTTGTCATGTCACGGAGTTAGCTTTAGTGTACTTAATAGCTAAAAGACACAGGTTACAAACTCAAGATGAGATGAAGTTAAAGCGTTGGAGATCTGAAGATCTTTTAACAATACCCATGAATCAGCGATGATTTCCAGTTCCGTCTTCTGACTGCCCAGCAGAACATCTCCATCGTGTTAAAATCTTTTCGAACCCTGGTACGCTTGCCCCCATGTAATTCAGCAGATCCAATGAACAGAAACCACCTCCAACGATTGGCGGTATTTGACAGCGACTCGAAGACAGCGCTTTACTGGCGTGTGAGAAAACTCGTAAGGAAATGACTTTCTGTCGTCTTCGTATTTTTTAAATTTTTATTCTTTCGTATATATTTTTTTACTGGTATTTGCGTTGCCATTGGAAATAAAATCTTTCCAAGGTGGCTTATTATCTCTATCTCCACAGAGAAAATACCAAGACAGATGGACAACGCGAAACACAGTCATCGGATTTCTTCATCTCTGAAAGCAGCGACTCTACAGGGGACCTTGTCTCGTACTTGGGCCTCAACATTAGTAGCATTTACATATGCAAGCCTATGCACGTGTCTACTCCGGTAAAAGACCCAGTTCCCTTAGTACAGGGATGGGCAAACTACTGCCCGCGGGCCAACTACGGCGTGCCGGAATTTTCTATCCGGCCCGAAGATATATATTTCTTTAATTTGCCTCGGATGGTCAAATTAAAATGCTATTTATTTATTATATATCCATTTCCTTCTCTATTTTGATTAAATATTTTTTTTTATCGGCGATATCTGGGCCCATCTCAAAGCTTTTAAACTAAAACATAATCCGATTGCTGGGCAGCTAGCTGAGAACGACTTGTCTTGAAAGTTTCTCGAGGTTAAATTCAATACCCTCAGTAAACGAAGAGAAGCTTAAGAATTATGAAGATGGCTTGAAAAAAAAACTGCATTTTGAGTTCGAACGTAGATTTCAAGATTTCAGTGACATTCAAACAGAACTGGATATTTTTACCATGCCTTTCAAAGTATATTGTGAAGCAGTAAGGTCAGATTTGCAGGTTGAATTAATTGAGTTGCAATATAACAATCTCAAGTAGTTGTTTCTAAATATGCCAAAGTTGAGAGTTTTACAAATCATTATCGAAAGTTTCCCAAATTTAATATCCCACCCCCAGAAAATCAGTGCTATATTTGCTTCATCTTGTATACACGTGAACAAATGTTTTCAACTCTGAACCTTAGAAAGAATTATTTCAGAAGTAGACTGACAGATGACCATTTAGCCTCGTTCCTTAGAACCAGTACATCTCACTTCGAACCTCAATATAAGGAACTTTTAAAAACGAAATTGCAATTTCATTCATCTCATTAACATATTTAAATTGTAATACTTGTATATTATTTTTAAAATTTTAGAAAAATTTATCTTGGCCCGTCAAACTTATTTTTTCGATTTTTGGCCCGCGAACGACAAAGATTGCCCCTCCCTGCCTTAGTACGAGAGGGGGGAGACTTACGTAGTTCCTGAAGACATGGTCGCACACGACGAAGGAGAACCAGCAGCTGAAGAGAATGGCCAGGCGTTCGCAGTCACTCCCCCAGTACAGAAAAGTAGACAGGTTGAACAGGACGAAGGCCAACTTCAGGCGGTAGACGGAGTTTGTGCTGGTGGACCACGGGTAGAATTCCCTGCGGTTCCGTTGCTTGGAAGGCACCTGGAATATTCTGTTCAGCTGCAAAAACAGAAAATGTTGACGATTTTAAATGAACACAACCGATCACGTTCAAATTGTCATTTTTGTTTGCTATCTGAAGTATCAGATATTCTGCCTTTGAAAAAGTTCTGAGGTTGTTATTAACTAGAGTTTCCGAAGTTCCTCGAGTCCAAATAGTACATGTATCAAGTTGGATAGAACTGTGAGAAGTTTTTTTTCTGAATAAAATCTGTTTTGCAAACAAATTGGACCACCTCTAGAATCAAGAACGTTCTATGTACAGTATGAAACAAATTCAGTAGCCCACATTTATTGAATGAATATCTAACATTCTTAAGTAAACATTGTTAAGTTTTCAAACTTAAGAATGTAAACAGAACCTTTCCGGCACATAAACATGGCCTCTCGCCACTCTTAAGGGCCTGACGGCCAGGTGGCTAGGGTTCTGGCGCTCGGTATCACAGGTTTCGGGTTTGAGTCAGGACTGTGCCATGGATATTTTTAGTGGTTTGGAATCTTATCTTATAGTGATGCTGTACCGTTTCTGGGGTTCGGGAATGATTCATCCGTACATCGAAATTAAAACCTTGGGGGGTTAAATAGCCCCTGGCGCGATGCAGCAAACCCACAGTTGTGCTCTAGGTAACGATGAATTGACTACAGATATGTCGTTCCTGTAGTGGAGGACTCCCGATTCCTGAGACAAAACTTTTTATGCCGACTCTTTAGCGGCGTTTATAAAGTACGATAGCTGCTAATGGGTTTAAGAAAAATAAATGCAATCAGCTGGACCGATATACAGGTTACCCATAAAATTTAGAATTGAATGCAAGAACAAAGCGGAAGACAGTAATCCTAAAAAGTATGAAATTCCAAACGATTTTCTTTTCCTGAGAAATCTTATTTTCACTTTTAAATAAAATTATCATTTGCTTCCACCGGAAGATCTTTTGAAAAAGTTTCACACTTAATTTTCAGCTCGTGAAAGTAATTAAAAATATGTATAAAAACGCTCGTGCAAGAAATTTAAATAAATCAACAAGAAAAGCTTGTGAAAGAAATTAAAATAAACATTTATTTAATTGCGTCGTATTGACTACGTCCCTGGGAGAGCCCAAAGTGGTCTGCACCGACGAACGCTGTTATTCGTTGTGCACAGGGGGGCACGTGTAGCTTGAAGATAGGCTACGGACGCGAGTCACACTACCCCCCACAACGCTCTACGATCCTATTAGTATCGTTGGCGCAGCCCTTGCTCATAGCATAAAGATTATTGCCTGTATTGCCACAGCTACATTGGAAGAAAACTTAACGATCTTTACTTTGCCACGGTCCTGTCGACCACACTTGCTTTTTTTAATACGCTTTTATTAATTTCATCTGTATGTTTGTTTGTAACTTACTCTTTGGGCTCGATTTTGCCCCACTTTAAGCAATCCGATTTAATTTAAACGTTATAGACTTATCAAAATATTTTAGTGTCGTCGGTCCTTGATAAGTTTATTTTCTCATCATGATTGGGATCGCCAGGGTTAGCAATTTTATTTTTTTTAATTTATGAAGGGCAATTTAAACCATGTAGAATGAAAGTACCCAAGACTTCCAAACCTACGGGGGACAGTGGCACAACGGATAACGCGCCTGACTACGGATCAGGAGATTCCCTGTTCGAATCCTGGCTGACTCGACCAATTTGCATTTAGCTTTTGTTTTATTCACAATTAAATTATTGTAAGAAATATAGTTCCAGTCCTCCGTACAGGGACCTCATTTAAATATTATAGTTTAAAAACACGCTTTTAGAGTTAATCAAAGTAAAAAATAATTGTCATCATAAGAATAAAATGAATGTCAATGTTCTAAAAGCGTGGGGGTGCTCGATATCAATCGTTATTTTTCACTAGTTTCATTCTGAAATGCAGAGTTAGTTTAAAAATGTCGTACAAAGCACCCCACGCTTTTAGAACAGTGACATTCATTTTCTCGTCAGTCATTTTATTCCTATGTTAACAATTCTTTTTTACTTTTTAGTTTGATTAACTCTAAAAGCATGTTTTTAAGTGTTTTTAAACTGTAATTTATTTATCTTTGATTTTAGCTGCCACTTTCTTCTATCCATTCTAGTTCGACTAGAGCCGGGGTTTCAGTGGTGCGGAACTTATTTGCGTTCTCACTTTGATTGCGTTTGTAGGCCATATACTTGTTACTTATGTTCCCTTTCTCAAACATATATGGAGTTCACTCAATTCAATTTTCGTATTTTAAATTCAAGTTTTTATTTCAGGATTTGTATTGTCTGAAATTTATAATTAAAAGAACAATTTCTCTTACCGATTTGGAGTAAAATTCGTTTTGAAAATAAAAAGTGGGTGCAAAGAAGTTTGATAATTTATTCTGGATATGCTTATCAATAAGGTAAAAATTACAAATTATTCCCGAGATGTAAAATTCCTTCTTTCAGACTAATGAAAAAGAAGAATCATCAGAATTTGAATACAATGAACAAAGGCTTATGAATTAACTTGCTTAAAATTGTTTAAATTACTTTAATTTTTACAAGTAAATTGATACGACGTTTAAAGTACAATGCCAAAGAATATCTATGTGACAACAACGAAGAGTTTTTATGAATTAGATTTTCAAAACAGCAAAATAACTCGAGCTCATTTGACATTAAAAAAAAGCGAATGGAATACAATTTAAAATGTTAAATTTAAGGAATATAACAAGTTAAAAAAGCTTGATGCAGGAGGAATGGTGCTGTTACTAATTCCCCTTGTGCAGGAAAGCTTGCATCAGGTCCAAGAGACCCCGTCGCAGGCGACTGGTCCATGGTTAAGAGTCATATGCAACTTCATTTGAGAGGGGAATCAAGAGGAATGAAGACTGACTTAACCTCAAGACAACGCTCTGCGATCATAATAAACCGGGAATTACTATTTAAAGGGGATTCCGAACCACTCCAAACATCCATGGTACCTCCAGGATTTGAACCTCGAAACCTGTGGTTCCAAGATCCAGAGCCACTCGGCTTTGAGGCCCGAGGTTTGATTTGTCGCTCTTCGGTCATCTTGTGCACACTTTAGGCTAAACAGACTGGGACCTACAGTTTAACGTGGATTCCGAACCATTGACATACATCCATGCCAACCACCAGGATTCGAACCTGAAGCCTGGGATATCAAAGGCCAGAGCAAAGCTGGGCCACTTACCCACCAGGCCGCTTTGAGGCCCGAGGAGGAACGTGCCGAGCCCAATGCTTTAAAACTCATCACAGATTCTTCTGCCCAAACAGATTACGAAGGAGGTGAATGCAGATGAAAAATTAGGATAAACCAATTTTTTTTATACACTAAGGCACCTAAAGTACAAAACAAATGAGTTTTCAAGGCATTTTATAATCTAAAAATTGCAAAATGTGCTAACTATTCATTTCGCAAAATCAATTTGACGATTTCTCAAAAAGAATTTTTTTATGGATAATAGGATTTTTAAAATTTTTTAAAAACTTATTTCTTTTCTAGCTCTACAATGCATTTGGAAAAAATAAATGCGTTTGGATTTCTTATTTATTAGAATATAAGCAGAAAGGTTGTTCATTCGCAATTTCAATTTTGAACAAAATGTTTTAATTCGAATAAAAACAAGCTTCTATTACAGGTGTTTTTACAGATGTTTCTTTCACCAGGATTCTGTGTTATTTTTATTTTGAAAAACTCTAGCTAAAGTTTTTTTTTTCTTCCTCCCTTAATTTTCTCGAGTTTCTTGGACGAGGTCAGACGACGCAATTTCAGAATTGCGACCTACTAATTCCGTCTTTAGGGTCACAATTAGGAGTTTGAAGTCATATTGACAAACTTAACGCATTTTGTCACGTTCTGTTGCTCTCATGCAGCTGACAAGTACTTAGCTAATCTTTATGCCGTAAGCAAGGGTTGCACCGCTGTGACTCATTCAGCACTACACAGGAAGTACGTGTAGCTTGAAGATACGCGTGCTCCGGACGCGGAGTGGCAATACCTTCACAACGCTCTACGATCATATGAGACTGGGGCCTACGTGTTAAAGTGAATTCAGAACCACTTCAAACATCCATGGCACCACCGGGACTCGAACCCTATGGTACCGTGCACCAGAGCGCTGGCCACTCGGACAACAAGCCTGTTTGTAAATTATTTTTATTAGCGTATTATGACCAAACGCCCAGGAATATGTATTGATTTACAAATAAGTAGAAAGCGTTTTATTTTAATTTTACCTTTTTCTTTGGACGGATTTTTAAATGTAGAAAAAGTCATTTGTATTTTTGAACAATTATATTTGGCCTCCATAAAATTCTAGTAATTCATAAATAATTATGAAAAGCGATAATGCACAAAACTAAGCCCCCCCCCTGGTGGGCCAGTCTTCCTACTGGCATATTTCTGGACAAGAGATGTTTTGTTTTTACAGAGTAAGATTGTCAGCCTTATGCCCAATGCTCTATGATCATATTAGACCGGGACCTACGATTTAAAATGGATTCCGAACCACTCCAAACATCCATGGCAGCACTGGGACACGAACCCGAAACTTGTGGCTAGAGCGCTAGTCAGTCGGAGATCGTGCCCACAACGATTGATTGTAAAAACTCGTTTGTAATATCTTTGTTGGAACACAATGTGCTGTATAGCGGAAGATTGGTGTAAACAACAACTAGATTTTTTTAACTGCCTTAATTCGGATTTTATATAATTCAGAAGAGATACGAGAAGATCTTATTACTATTTTAGATTGTAGATTACTATTGCACTTCTACCCAATATTAAAAACAAATCTTCTATGTCCATGATCTTTTCCAAATGTGTATGCGAAATATTTTGATGTACAATGAACGGAACGGGGCTCAGTGTCACTGTTACCTCATGAAAACAGATCTTTATAGTCCATGGTTATCAGTTCATATTTTTATAGTACAGAGGGAAATTGCCTATTGAAAAATTGAAATTGACTTTACTGATAAGATGCAGGTAATTATTCTAATCGGGAACTCAACACCAGGGAAACAGACAAGTTGGAAGAGATATTCGGATTCAAGTGATTAGGTGAAACAGTTGCTCTATTGGACCCGATTAGATCGTTATCCGGACTATAATCCAAAAGGAGATTGGTTTGGTTTGTCACTCTACGGTCATCTTATGCACACGAGGGCTAAACAGGCCAGGACCTACAGCTTCCCGTGGATTCTGAACCACTAACAAATATCTATGCCACCGCCAAGATGATACCAAAGCCTGTGATACCAAATGCCAGAGCGCTAGCCACTTGTCCACCATCCAATAAGAGAATTCAAAATAAACTATGTTAATAGAGATAGTCCAACGTCCTATGCAAATTGTACTTGTCTGCCATTTAAAAGAAACCGGAAAAGGAAAATGAGTCAATGCGGTTGGCTTTCATTTTTATCAGTCGAATCTGAGATAACTCGCGTTCGTAATTAGAATGGAATTCACAAATGGAAGCTTTTGTAGAATACAGAAAGAATAGACAAAGTTATATCTACTTTAAACTTTAAAATGTTCGATTCAAGGCGACTATTAAATAAATAAATTTTCCAATTGAAACAAATGTTATAATAAAAAATAAAGAAATTATATCCAATTTTCAGAACCTTTATAGAAATAAAATACCAGTCACATGGAAAAATGTATCTTCCTCCACTACTTAAAAAATACAGCCGCAAATAAGTAAAAAAGAATGTCAAAAAAATGTTCAAGTCCTTTTGGATTCTGTTATATGACTTTACAACTCATTTTTTATAAATAAGAGAAAACAAGTAATATAAAAAAAAAATTTTAAGTCAATTAATACTTTTTTTCCCTCTATATTACAGAAAGTCCATTATAAATAATTTTCATTCATTTTTTTAAGTTTATCTGGCGCCATCTATTGGTAGATAAATGCATCTTAAATCTAAAAAAAAACTAAAATTAATTAACTAAATTTAATTACTGAATTAATATTTGAAGAAACGGTATCAACATCAAGTGTCATCCACTACAAGTTCAAAAAAATGTTTGAACTCGAGTGGATGAATAAAAAGTATTTAATGAACGATTGAAAATTTGAACAAGATATATACAGGGAGAGTGTGAGCTAATAGAAGGAACTGAAATAATTAAACTATATCCAATTTTTGAGCTTCAACTCGAGAATTTTTATAGAAATAAAATATCAGTGACATGGGGAAAAATGTATCTTCCTGCAAAACTTAAAAAATACAGCCACAAATAAGTAAAAAAGTTTGTCAAAAAACTTTCCTCAAGTTATTTTGCATTCTGTTATATGACTTTACAACTCATTTTTCAATTCCTTCTATTAGCTCACACTCTCCCTATATATATCTCGTTCAAATTTTCAATCGTTCATAAAATACTTTCCACTCAACCACTTAAATTCAAATACATTTTTTTTTAACTTGTAGTGAATGACACTGGATGTTAATACAGTTTAAAATATTAATTCATTCATTAAATTTAATTAATATTAGTTTTTTTTTTTTAGATTTAAGTTGCATATATCTACCCATAGATGGCGGCAGATAAACTTAAAAAAATGAATGAAACTTATTTATAAAGGACTTTCTGCAATAGAGTGAGAAAAAAGTAGGAATTGACTTTAAACATTTTTTTTATTACTTGTTATAAATCAGAGAAAGAAAGCGTGCATAATGAATAGAACTATTATTTAAGATAAGACTAATGTAATCGCAAGTATCTTCGGAAACAGGCATAACTCTTACCCACGGTTCGCTGTCCCAGTCGACTTCTGGAGCATTCCCTCCGCCACCTTCAGGTTGTCCTCCCCCCTCTTGTGGTGGCTCAACCGCTCCGACTATTATCTCTTGTGGGGGTTCAACCTCAATGGCTCTTCTTATCTCTTGTTGTGGCTCAACCGCAGCTGCTTCTTCTATGGGATCCGCATCCTGACCGGGCCGATCTTCCACCACGTCTTCCTGGGGTCTGCCCCCACGCCTTCTCCTGCCCTTGCTCTTGCTCCTACCACGTCTACGCATTACGAAATAAAAAAAAAAGTCGCTACTGGGCGGAACTGCACATCTGAGTGCGTGAAACACACCGACGGACTTATCACAACTGATGAGCATCGAAGGGTGGAAGGACGACAACGCATGTCCGGGAATGTTAGGTTGAGTTGTATTCATATCGCGCAAGCTTTGCAATACACTTTGTTGTTGCAGTTTGCAAATGACAGCTATTCTAGATTGATGTCCAGATCTGGGGAGTCGAGCACTTTTGAATAAGTCGGGAGTCGGATAAGTCCCGAATCTAACAGCTCTAGCTTGACGATCAACAAGGGAAAATCAGTAATTCAACATAGTAAAGCTTAACGATCAGCAAGGGTAGATCAGTAGTTCAACATGGTAATCATTGAAAACCTTATTGATATTTCTGGCTCAATATAAGATCTATGTAAGGCCAAATGGCTAGCGCTGTGGCACTCGATACCACATGTTTTGGGTTCGAGTGCCTGCGGTGCCATGGATGTTTGGTTAGAAATCCAACATCCACACCCAATCCAACTTTAAATCGTAGTTCCCGGTCTCATAGGATCATTGAGCGTTGCCGGGAGGAATGTTACTCGCGTCCGTAGCATACCGTCAAGCTACCCTTGCCCCAGGGTAGTGCTCATTGAGTCACAGCAGTGCAGCCCTTGCTTATGGCTTCTCCTTCTTCTTCGCCTATCCCCAAAATCCAGCGGGTCTAGACTAGGTCCATGAATCCAAATACCCGAAGAAAGTCCAAGACCATCAACGGACTGTCAAGGAGATCCTGACATATGAGCCCCAGGCACTCCAAGATGTGAGATGGTGAAACCTGCTCACCAGAGGAGCACTTGGTGGAAGTGTCGAAAGCTTTGAAAGCATCTGAAAAAGTCACAGTTCTGAGGCGTCCATGAGCAAACGGGTGATTGCAGTTTGTCCCTCCCTGTCAGAATTAAGTGCCAAAGTACCGCCAGGTCGATGGCCCCGATACCACTGGTGCACTGGGGAATTAGACCAAATTGCGTTTCCATTTAACTTAGCTTGTGAGTAAATCTCTGTGTAAGTAAGGGGCTCAAGTGGAACCAATTCTTCACCAGCACCCGCTTTGGATAATGCATCTGCCATTTCATTCCCCTCAAGGGAGGGGATCCACTGTATGTGGATCTGATGATCCATTGAAAGATGCTGTTTTTTTTTTTTTTTTTTTTTTGAGAATAGATACACCCACCCTGTCTCTAACACTGGACCAATTAGCCAAGTGCTGAATAGAACTCCTGCTATCAGTTAGAATCCAAATTTCATTTCCTGCAGTAACAGTCGTAATGTAGTCAAGCTTTCTTTTATAGCAATGAGCTCGCTATGGAATACAGAGCAGACATCAGGATCATTATTTTTGTTCATTGTGGCTTTTACTAGGCTAAGGACTTTTTTTTTCACTAGGGCTTTTACAAGGCTAGGGTCTTTTTTGTTTATTAGGGCTTTTACTAGACTAGGGTCTTTTTTGTGCACTAGGGCTTTCACTGGGCTAGGGTCTTTTTTGTTCACTAAGGTTTTTACTAGGCAAAGGATCTTTTTTGTTCTCTAGATACTTTTTTTCTTCTACAGTTTAATGTGGATTCCGAACCACTCACAAACATCCATGAAACCGCCAGGATTCGAAACTAAAGCTCGTGGTACCAAAGACCAGAATGCTAGATACTTGGCCATAAGGGCTTTTTTTTTTTTAATTACTCTGAGTTATGACAATGAAATAGAACTTTCTGCATAACATTCTCAATAGATAACGAAGTTTATAAAGTGGCAGATTTTCTAGAATAAGTGTTTCAAATTTGTTTGTCGCATTGGAAAACCAACTGGGTCAACAACAGTTCAGATCCCAATTTCCACCTAATCTATCCCTTTTAAAAAGCATTGATCGCCATTTATATAAAAAAGAATGTACAACAACCAACCTTATGTCTCGATCTTCTTTAAAATTGTGAAGGAAATAAAAGAGACAGTAACAGCAGCATTGTTTAGTATATCATTTATTATTAGACTTAAAAACTAAAACGTTAGTTGACAACAGAACATAAAAAAGTGTATTTTTATTCAATAAGTAACATTAATAAAGTAGCAAAACAAATACAACATGTACAAAAATATAATTATTTCAACTCGTGTACGTTACAGTACATGAGAAACACAGAAATGACGCATAAATTAAGCACAACGAGTTATATTTATTTCTTTTTTTTTTTCAGTTTTGTTACTTTCAAGCAGTACATTCACCACCACAGTTTCTTGTTATTGTAATTTCGTTAGACATGTTTATAATACAAAATCGGGTGAAATCCAACACCGTTTGACTTAGCTGCCTATTGGGCAAAATAGAGTCTGCTTACAGTCTGGCCACTCCTTCCCCAATCAGAAACAAGCTGCATAAAAAGCGAAATCAGAAAAGAGGCTGGACAGTACTGGATGTACCAGAAGCTTTGGGCAAAAAAAATTAATTTAATGATCATGGTTGGTCCTGAAAGAGTGGCCAGATGTATGCAGCATATACTTACATAAATAAATATAATAATACAAGCATTTGAGAAAACAGCAATTTGTTAGAATATTTATTTATTACATTTTTGTTTTAAATAAATAAATATTTGTTATTATACTTATTTATTTAAAACAAAAATGGCATCAACGTATCTTGCATTTTTTATTTTATGTTTTCATTTCACTTCAAATTATTTTTTTAATGCTTCAAAGAGGATATTTTTAATTAAAAAAATTATTAGAAAGAAATTATGGAATATTTTGTAAACTTATTCTGTTTCTTTTTTTGTGCTTAATAATTTGTAATCATCTCAAGATATTTCAATAAAAAGTTACCATATCTTAGTGTTTGACAACAGCAAATAAAAATCAAAGAATGCCATAATTTATATTTCCATCAAAAACCTTCAAATGGAGGGATTTATGCCATTTTATGTTGAGATCTGATGTTTATTTAGTAATAACTCTATTAAATGTTCTTTATTTTAAAAATTCAGTATTATCTGTCCTAAAATCTTAGAACGATTCATTTCTTTTTTTTTTTTTTTTTTTTTTTTTCAATTTGGAATTGAATTAAAAAAAATAATAATAAATGGCGTTTATTTTGTCTTGAGAGAATAGGCAATGTTTTAAAATTAAAAATAATACAATAAAATCCATTATTAGAGTGAAATTAAAATTATTATTTAAAAAAAAAGCCTGCTAGTTCTTATAATTGTATATCTGCAATGCTGCCTCACAGAAAGCTCAGAATGTGATTTCTGGTTTGAAGAGCGCATGCGCAAAAATTAGTGCCGCCTATTATTCATTTACTTTCTAGATAATACGAGCTGTTTTGTCATATAAAGTTTTGGAACCTTATTTTACATCTTTGAAATTTAAACCAAAGCTTAAACTCTCGGCAAAATGGAGAAATGACCTAGTTTAATGGTAACCCTAAACCACTAGAAGAAGCCAAAATGCGATATCTGTCGTTGAATGGGGGAAATTTCACACTGAGAGTCAACTATCGAGTGGCATTACAATTCGTTTGAATCGGAAACATCAGCTGTTATAAATGCACAAAAATTTTTCAAATATTTTTATTTTTAAAAGTATTCGAAAACGAAATTCGAATACTTCTAAAAATAAAAATATTTGAAAAATTTTTGTTGATGACAAAGAAGTAAAATTATGCGTAAAAAATACATTTTTGATTTTCTTTCATCTGCAAAGCAAGGTGGTTTTAATTGGTTCACAGTCATTTCAAAATAAATAAAATTAATTTTACAAAATATCCAATACTTTTATTATATGACGTACAAAACAATAATGAAATTCATTTAATAAAAAACGTTTTCACTCATTACAATTTTATTTCAAGCGCAAATTCAAAGTGGTCATTCAATTTGAAAAAATAAATAAATAATTGTATTAAAAATACACCAACAGAAATGTAGCAATTTCATATTTATCAGAAGCACAAAGAAGAAAACTGTTGTAGAAAATGGTACAAGGCAGAAATATATAAATGCTATAAAGACCCAGATAGTATAAAATTGATTAAGATCAACGGATTAAACTGGGCTGTTTATGCATTTAGAATGAATGATTTAAACCTTGTAAAGAAGCTCGTTTTGGCAAAGCCACAAGGTTAAAGGAGAAGAGGATGATCAAGTTGTGATGAATAGACGCAGTTGAGAAGGATTTTGCTGTACTAGGGGTTGAGAATTGGTGGACCCTTGTCACCCAGAAGAATGCATGGAAATCTCTTCGAAGGAAAGCCTTGGCCCTCTCTGTCGTGCTATTGATGATGATGATGATGACAAAAAAAAAAATGTTAACATATTTTAAAAGTTTCATCAAAATGTTGTTATTTTCAATATTCAATCACGCCATATTATTCCTCTCATAACAAGAAATTTAACTTGGAGGGTTATTGGGTTATTTAGGATAACTGGGTGCATTAAATCATTTTGTTTGGCAGCTGTATGTTTCCGATCGCTATTGTTACCTGTCGATTGTCAACTTTCTCTTTCAATCTCTACTTGCGACCGAAAAAAAAGTTTTGTTACAAATGAAACAGCAGAAATAAATCCTCTTCAACCCCATAGAAATGCGCAGATTAGAAGAAATAGGCGACTGCCCTAGTGTTTTAAAATTTATAGTGTCATACACTAGGCAGGATGATTATAAGAATGCATGTAATGCCCTTTGCATGGAACAAAAGGCACTATAAATATTAAAAAAATTAGAAAACTCGTCTTGAACGCAAAATTTGATGGAGCAAAGCCGAAAAAAATGGTTTATCGTACTTTTCCATTAAACTCACCTCATTTTTGCAAAATACGATAATTAATAATAATATTCAAATAATAATAAGTTTTAAAACCTAAAATTTAAAAGCTTAAATTTTAAAAAATAGTTTAAGCTTCTGTTATACATGATTAAGAAATAATTCTTCAATAAATATTTAAAAACTTTTTTTAATACGCCTTAAAATTAGCAACATAAGTCAACTGTAAGCAATGTTTTTTTTCTCTAATTATAACCTTTTTAAGACATAACTTTAGCTTTACACGTTGTAAGCCAATAAAATCAATACAAATTTTACAGTGTCATTTTGTAAAGTGAAACTACATTTTAAAAACAATAACTATAAATCACGTAATATTTGAATTCTATTCATAAGTGCATTGTATCGAAATATTTACAATGGAAACAACATAAATGATGGCATGTTTAACAGTATCAATGGAATGTCGTAGAATAAATGTGGAATGTCATAGAATAGATGAGCCCGACGATTTTCATGTAGGCAGTGATGTGATGCTCATCAATATCATATTCGTCAACTAATATGGCAGTATATATTTTTTTATTTTATTAAATAATTGAATTACTAAAAAATACCTATACTTCAATAAACTGAAGTCGACATCATTCACAATTCAATCACACTCACAAGAACATCCTTGCACTGAAATTATTCAACCCACAACAAATAAATAGCACTGTTACGTTACACAATAGAGAGTTTTTGCATACCGTATTTTGGACGTCCGTTAGCTTTTTCTCCCTAGCGCGCATGCTCACAGGAAACATTATTACAGATACGCATGCGCAATTTTTTATGAGCATGCGCGCTAGGGAGAAAAAGCTAACGTCCAAAATACGGTATGCAAAAATTCTCTAATGTCTGGTTAGATAAGCTCGCAAAGCAAGTCTTTAAATTCGCACACATCAAGATCAAGAAAGACAACAGGAGATGAAGTCAATAGCTTAAAATTATGATAAAACACTCACTGGCAAATAATTAATAATTAATTTAATGCTAATAAAAGAAAAGGCAAGTGTTTTATGCTTCAAGCTCTAGATGGTTGTGTTGTAAAATGTCACTGACAGCCATTTCGGAAGATTCATCAATACGAATCCTCAATAATATCCAACACTAGTTCATAAAAAAAAAAAATATTCGAAATTATTGTCAATTTTTTTTTTTTAATAAATTACCATCAAAAAGGAAGCAATCCTTTAACAATTTTATCGTTGTCCAAAATAATCTGAGATAAAATGTCAAAACAAATGTATCAAAATGATTCGTCATCCAAGCAATATTGTGAACAGTTTAATAATCTTTAATCTTTTAGCCAATAATAATTCTTAGCACATTGAAGACGTTATAGTATTGGTATGCAGTGAAAAGCATACAGCCTGCATTCCTACAGATTTTTGCAAATAATTTATAAAAATTTAAAAAAATGGAAAAATATTTAAAAAAAGTACTGCTTACAAAAAGTTGTTAATGTATTCCGTAATAGTAGACATCTCAGCCAATGACGTCTTCAAAGTGTTAAAAACATGTATCGAAAAATCTTTAAATATCAAGCGAGATGTTGTTTGATATTTAAAGCAAGATGTCATGTTTGCAATGCCATGTCATGCAAGATGTCATGTTTGCAATGTCATGTCATGCAAGATGTCATGTTTGCAATGTCATGTCAAGCAAGATATCATGTTTGTTTAGAATTCGTGTAAGAAATTTTGAGTGAAGTCATCGAAGATTCTCGAAACAATCCACAAACGATTTTGGGAAAGAGTCATTGAGTATTCTTGCACATTAAGAATGGGCTTGAAAATCCTCAAAGAATCTCGCCAGTGGTGATTATTGGAGAACAAGAGGCTTTCAATGCATTAGTAGAGAATCAAGTCCAGTGGCCACAAGTCCGCTGGTTGTTAATGAAGTAGTATGCCGTCAGTAGTTTTGTGGATCCTGGATGTGTAGCCTGGGGATCGGGATTTCTAATCTCTGCTGTAGGCGTGGTTGGAATAGGGTCCGGAGTAGATGGAAGATCCTGTGGTGGAGGTGCCCTTCCTTCGCCTTCTCCTGTGCACAATGCAGGCGACCAGGAGGATGACGGCCAGCATGAGCAGCACCCCCGCGATGGCGATGCCGATGGCGAACTTCCGAGTGGACACGCAGAACTCGTCTTCGGATTTGGCCGGCAGGGAGGATGGGTTCTCTGCAAAGTGAGAAGAACACTCAGATTACTTTTGGAAGGAATTGCAGTGCAGTGTTAGTGGCATAAAGATTTCAACTTTGTCTTTCGATTTCTACATTCTAAGGAGAGACTTAGATTTTCTTTAGACTTAAAAAAAAAAAATGTCTAAATGAAATTTAAAAAAGGAAAAAAAAGTTGTAATAAGTCTAAATGACTAATGAGTATGCAGATTTACTGTTATTATTTTTATTTGTCTATTTGTATACGTTATTTTATTTATAAATGTGAGAACACTTAGATTGCTTTGGAAGCATTCGATTCAATATCGCACTGTGACTGCGCAGTGCAGTGTGAATGGAATGAAGATTTGAAATTTGTCTTTCGATTTCTACATTCTAAGGTTAGACTTAGATTTTGTTTAGACTTAAAAAAGGGGGGAAAGGAAAGAAAAAAGGCTGAAATCTGCTCGGCAAATTTCAACTTATCATGTGTGAACATTCGAGAACGGATGAATAAACTCTGAAATATGCCAATGTTTAACAATACATGAGATATATGAAGCAATTGATTGGAATACTACAAGATTGGCCAAATTCAAGTAGCCACATAAATATAGCAATGTTGAATAGATCAAGAACTTCATGAAGAATGAATTGTTCAAGAATCTCTAAAAGAATATACAAAAGTAAGATAAATGTAGTCGTAAATAAAGAATGAAATATTCCCAATTCCACAAGCAACGTTATCTTCAATAGCCACACTTCAAATAAAAGCCAAATTCTTCAGAAAATTCCTTAAGATTAACGTTATTCATGAAGAATTGCAAGAGTTAAGGGGCCCAAAGTACCATTTTCAGCCAAAATTTGTCAAGGAGTTTTATTTGCTTGGCCCTCATTTTCGGATAACGTCATGGATCTAACGAGGACAACATTATTTTCACACATGATAAAAAAAAGTGTAAATGACTTTTAAGAAAAAGGACTTAAAAAGGAAAAAAGGATTTAATAAGGAAAAAATGACTTAAAAAAGGAAAAATTACTTAAAAAAGGGGAAAAAATTTATATTAAGTCATTTAGACTTATTACAACTTTTTTTTCGCTTTGCTTTATGCTACATAAAGCAATCCATCAACTAAAAGTGTTTTGAAATGATAAAGAAACTCCAATTCCATGTGCCATTAAGGATAATTTAGAAAAGGAAAGCAGTTGGCAATAAAAAAAGTGCTTTTTTTTCTGAGTATGCAAATTTACTGTTATTATTTTTATTTATCTATGTGTATATGTTATTTTATTTATAAATGTGAGAATACTTAGATTACTTTGAAAACATTCAATTCAATAACACTCTGTGATTGCACAAATGAAGTAAAATAATAAAATCACTCACATTCTATGGTGAGTGATTTTCTACAATTTTTTTTTCCTTTGCCTTCCTTATGAGACAAAGGCAAAGGTAGTGTGATTATGGAGTGCCCGGGGTAAGAGATCCCCGTAGCTCCTGTTACTTAAATATTATTAAAAATATTTACTTTAAGAAATTAAAACTTAAGAGGAAATTAAAGTTTAAGTATTTTTAAGGTTAGTAGAGATAATTAATTTGAACCATAGCTCAGGTGTTCATAACATAAAAATATTTGAGATAAAGAGAAATTAATTTAATTAAAGCAATCCATCACCTATATGTAGTTTGAAATGATAATGGAATTCAAATTCCATATGCAATAAAGAATAATTTGGAAACAGAACAGAAGACAATAGAAAAAGGTTTTTTTGAATATGTAAATTTATTACTATTATTTTTATTTTTTCATTTATTTTTGATAGGAGAAATTTCGAATAAAAATATATTCAAATAATAAAAGCCGACAATGAACGCCACAAAAAGCAGTTAGTTGGAGAGAAAATACAAAAGAAACGAATCATTTTTATTACCGAGAGATGGAAAACTTATTTACATTGCAACAAAACAGTACTTTAAGGATTCCGTGAGAATAAGTCAAATTGAAATTCCTTAAAATGGGAACACTGATACGTGGATCGAATACTACTTGTTAAATAATACTACTCTTTAAAATGTAGGTGAGGGTACGAACCATTGTCTTCCTCTTCGTCCACCTCGTTCACGTAGAGCCCGGAGTGCACTTCCACGGAGCGGTCTCGCAGGTCCTCGTCCTGGAGTCTCAGCTTCTCGAGGCTGCCCCTGTCCTGCAGTTCCCCGCTCTGCCTCTTGCGGCGACGCCGGCGCACATTGTGGCCCTCGGGATCACAGATGGGGGGCTGCACAAAGGAAGCATTGTTTAGGATGCGAATATTCTATTGTTGTGCAATTATCTGCTTATTGTGTAATGTCTGCACCACTCCCTATCTTGGAATGGCACAAAAATTCTGGAACATTAATTCTTAAATATCTGCGCCATTTCATATCTCGGAATGATGCAAATATTTTGAAAATCTTATTGTGTAACATCTTGGCCATATCATAAATCAGGGATGGCCAACTCGCGGCCCGCCTTGAACGTTTTTCCGGCCAGTGAGGTTTATCACACTTTTGCAAACTATACTTATTTTTTAATGACCAAAGTCGTGAAATACAATGTATTAAAAAAATACATTATGTGTGCATCCATGCATTCAAAACTGAACTGTCGAAAGGATGACAAAAAATGAACTTTGATTTTAAAATAATAGTCTTGCGAATATAGGACAGATATGGCCTGTTTTATTGATGAGTTTACAGTTGATTGTTGATAGCAGAGAAAACCAGACTGACAGTTCAAGTTGTTAGAGCTTTTCGTTCAACTGACACCTGCAAATCGTTTTTGTTCGAAAATGAAATGAACCCAACATAAAATACGCTCCAACATAACTACGACACCCATTACGATGTCCAAATACCTAAATTGAGAGTGGATAAACACATATCGCACTCGTAAAATAAATATTTTTGAATAATTTCATTCTTTTATTTATATATTTTTTTCTGTTACTTTATAATGTGCGTTTAGCACCATCATTATTATTATATTGTCTATGTTCACATGTAAGAATAATAGTAAGCACAAAAATAATAACTTATTCTGTTTTAATTTTTCACTCCCAAAAAATGTCTGCAGTGGATCTAAATCTTAATGGTGGGATATATAATTTAACAGGCGGCCCGCGGAGTTAGGATGCAGTTCCAAAGTGGCCCGCAAGATCATTTGGGTTGGCCACGGCAGTCATAAATATTCCACGTAAATATTCTGGAACATTGAACTGAAGCACTCCATATTTTGGAAGGATGCAAATATTTAAGAACACTTACTGTGTAATTTTCGATGAAATTTCCATGCAAATATTCTGGAGCCTTTATTGCTATATATGTACTATGCGAATATCTGCGCCATTCCATATCTTGGAATGTTGCAAATATTTTGAAACATTTATTGTGCAATATTTTGCTCATTCCATGGAAATTCCATGCGAGTGTTCTGTAACATTTATTCTTTAATATCTGCAGATTCCATATCTACAACGGTACAACTAGGCATGGGAAAACGGATGAATAATTGACATTTCATTACTTTTTTTAATGGGTTTATTGTACTTCCTTCATTCCAAGGAAGTACACCGAGGTACTATTCATTTTTTTCACTACTCAGAGACCGAGTTTCAAAAATGGGAAAATCAGTGAGCCCTTACCACGTCGTCGCAGGCTCCCGCCCTCTTGAGGCACAGCTTGACGTTGCACTTGTAGTAGACGGAGGCGGTGAAGGGGAACTTGTGGGCGGGGTAGGTGACCTGTGCCAGGGTGAGGTTCTTGCTGTACTCGAAGGGGCCCATGACGTCCGGGTCTATAGGGCAGCCGTCGTTGTTGATGAGCGGCTGCTCGGACCAGCCCAGCCCGTCCTTCACGATGCAGTTGGTCACCTTCAGGCCGTACGTATCTGGAGGGAATAAGACACATTCCATGATAAGTTTGTTTGACAGCATTTTAAAATTGAAAACAAGTAATATAAAAAAAAAAAAAAAAAATTTAAGTCAATTCCTACTTTTTTTATCACTTTATTGCATAAAAGTCCTTTATAAATAATTTTTATTCATTTTTTTTTTAAGTTAGAAAAAAAATCTCTCTCTCCTCACTCATTTATTCACATGTTTCATTTTCCATTTTGTTCTCTCCAATTTGTTCTCAGAACCCAGGATGAAAAAAGAATCTGAAAAAGAAATTTTTCCCCAGCGATCTACACGCTTCGCCACTTTATTCCTAAATTTATATCCTGCTAAATATCTTACAGAAGATAAATTTTTTTTTCTCCCATATAAAACTAAAATTAATTAATTAAATTTAATGAATGAATTAATATTTGAAAAAACTGCATTAACATTCAGTGTCATCCGCTTTAGGCTAAAAAAAATGTAATTGAACTCTAGTGGATGAACAAAAAGTATTTTATGAACGATTGGAAATTTGAACAAGATTAAATATATATAGGGAGAGAGTGAACTAAAAGCAGGAATTGAAAAAGAAATTCAGTGGGGTTAAATGCATAGTAATCACTTCATTGATTGCAAGAAGTAGAGTTTGCAAGCATCACACGTCTGAATGATTACCTCAGTCGTTTATTGAGAAAGGAAGTGTAAAAATGAAGAACTGGTTGAAATGTATTCGAAAGAATCAAGAAGAATGTGAGCTGAGTAGTTTCATTTTTGTATATTATATGTCGCGATCTGATATGGCCGAGTGTCTAGCGCTGTGGCGTTTGGTGCCACAGGTGTTGGGTTCGAATCTCGGCGGTGCTATGGATGTTTGGTGGGGTTCGGAATCTTCTTGCAACCGTAGGTATCGGTCCAGTATGACTGTTGGGCCGACCATAGACTTGTAGTGCTAAGGAGTTGACGGCAGGAAGGAATAAGATAAGTTCCAGTCGCCGTGATTTTCGCCGATCCAGTCGCCGTCGTCCAGTGTGCCGATTTTCCACAGCTTGTGCCAAGCAACATGGATGGGCGCACACTACATTGTAAAAGTTTTCTACAGCATTGTAAAATTAAGGAAAATAAGAAACAAAAAATTAAATGTGGTTAAATGTATATGAATCACTTAATTGATTGCGAGTAGTAGAGCAGGGGAGGCCCACTTTGAATATTTTTCCGGCCCATGAAATTGTTCACACTTTTATATATATTTATTTTATAACGACCAAAGTAGTGAAAACCAATGGATTAAAAATTGCATTATGTGTGAATCCCTATATTCAAAAATTGACTGTCGAAATGATGAGAAAAAAATGAACTTTGACTTTAAAATAATATTCTTGCGAATATAGGACAAATAGTGAATGCTTTATTGATGAGTTCGCAAAATAATTAAATTATATGCTGCGAACTCATGATGTGCGCGCAAGCCAAGATTTACAAAGCCAAGTGAAAGAGCGGAGGAAAGCATATCGCACTAGTCAAATAAATAGTTTTTATTGGTTTCATTTATATTTATATATATTTCATTTTGATTGTTATACATTATGTTTCTTTACAATGTACGTTTCGTATTATTCTTATTATAGTATCTATGTTTACATGTAAGAAAAACAGTAAATACAAAAATGACAACTTCTTATGTTTCAATTGTTCACTCCAAAGAAATGTCTATAGTGAGTCTCAATCTAATAGGGGGATATATAATTTTATAGGCAGCCCGCGGAGTTAGGATGCATTACCAAAGTGGCCCGCAAGATCATTTGTGTTGGCCACCCCTGCAGTAGAGTTCGCAGGCACCACACATCTGAATGATTACCTCGGTCATTTATTAAGAAAGGAAGTCTAGAAATGAAGATCTCGTTGAAATATGTTCCGAACTGAGTAATTTAATTTTTGTGTGTTTTATGTCTGCCACTGCGAGCTCATCGTAAAGCACAATGCAGTCAGTCACAGTTAGGTGCAAGCTGCAGATGCACGTGTTCATCCTACAATACGAATAAGCAGAACGGAAAAAAAGTGTCGCACATTCATACATTGTTCAGAATTCGATAACATTAAAACTGAATGCAATCCAAAATTTATTTAGTATTGTTTTTTTATTTTATTTGATTTTGTTTATTTATTTTTTTTCTTTCAAAAATTTCAAAGAAAATAGTTTTTAATTTTTTAAAAATTTAAAAAAAGGAAGACTTCTATTCACTCGTCATCTTGATTGTCTTCCGACTACAAGGAGAGTTAAAAAACAATATATAAAAAAAAATTTTAAGTCAATTCCTCAATTTTCACTCTATTGCAGAGTCCTTTATAAATAATTTTCATTCGTTTTTTTTAAGTTTATCTGGCGCCATCTATTGGTAGATATATGCAACTCAAATCTAAAAAAAAACTCAAATGAATTAATTAAATTTAATGAATGAAATAATATTTGAAAAAACTGCATTAACATCAAGTGTCATCACCTAAAAGTTCAAAAAAATGTATTTGTACTTGAGTGGATGAATAAAAAGTATTTCATGAAAGATTGAAAATTTGAACAAGATATATATATATAGGGAAAGTGTGAGCTAATAGAAGGAATTGAATGAATAAAGCACGAGGAAATGTAAATGAGGTTGGCCTATTTTTTCGAAATGTTTATCCTTGCCAAAAGGGTGGTTTGACAAAAACGGAATTGAATTATCCTCGCCAAAAGGCTGATTTGGCAAAACGGATTTGAATTATCTTCGCCAATAGGATGATTTGACAAAGCGGATTTGAATCCTCGCCAATAGGATGATTTGGCAAAGCGTTGAATTATCCTCGCCAATAAGGGGTTTGGAAAAGCGGAATTGAATTATCCGCGCCTATAGGGTGATTTGGTAAAACGTTGAATTATCCTCGCCAATAGGGTGATTTGGCAAACCGGAATTGAATTATCTTCGTCAATAGGGTGATTTGGCAAAGCGCAATCGATCTCAACATTTAAAATTTATTTCGCATGATTGCAGGATACAATTTCATGATTAAATTATATATTTGAATATGGATGCATATTTCAAATGGTATTGCCTTTTTAAAATGAATCGTCAATAGGGTGATTTGGCAAAGCGCAATCGATCTCAACATTTAAAATTTATTTTGCATGATTGCAGAATACAATTTCATGATTACATGATTATATATTTGAATATGGATGCATATTTCAAATGGTATTGCCTTTTTAAAATGCTCCACCCGATGTTCTATGTGTCGCAGGTTGCAATAATGACGTACCTTGCTCGTCCAAACGAATCATGAGGGTCAAGTAGTCTCCGATCTTGGCGTGCTCGGCGATGTGGTGCTCGCTCGGTTGGCCCATGTAGATGTGCATCGCGCAGTTGGGAAGTGGCGCCATTTCCTTGGCCGCCGTCGTGCCGATGGAGCTGTAATCAATAATTCGTTTGAAAAAGGGAAATATTATCACACATCAACGGCTTGCATGAACAGACAGAATGGCAAATCATTTTTTTCCACAACACATGCAAAAAAATATACTACCCAATTAAAATAGACGAATTCAATAAATTATTATTATAAACTGAAAATAAATTAATTGTTTCTCCCAATTCTTTTCTTTTTTTTGTCGCGCGAAAAGAACATTAACATAAGTATAGCCTACGAATTCATATACAAATAGCATGTATAATGTATCATAAAATATTTGAATACTGTAACTGCGGTTCCACCTATGCACTGCAAGATCACCTCTTGCGTCAAACAGAAGAAACCATCAGCTGGCATAGAGTCTCTCACCCCAGAGAACGCACGGCGCAACTGGCGCTGAATCCTTCCGCTAACCTCTAATTTAATGCTCTTTAAATGTACATGTTGTGTGTTAAATATTGTTTAATTTTCATTGTAATTGTGGTACTTGTGCGCGTCGAAATAAATCTTTGTGTTCTTAGACTTGTGACTCGATTCGACGACACCCAGTTCCAGCTGCACAAATAAATAACACATCGACTATGATACGATTATTTTTTTTCTATAAAGTATATGAGTATTGTTTTGAGAAGGGAGGTTTTTCGTGTCCTTGGCCCTCTTCAATTTTGGAAATTTGCACTGAAATCTATAGTTCCATAGTTTTTTTTAAAAATTTTTATGATTGTTGTTTTGCGTTTTGTTTTTACATTCGATTCCAATATAAATATAGTATCGTAAACTAAATATCTTTGTTCGAAATGTGTTGATTTTCAAGAGATTTACAGATTTCTTTTTAAACTTACTCTTCCTTGACAAAAAAGATTTTTAATTTTACTTTTTACAACACACTCATAATTTTAAGAGTGAGCTGGACATCTGCCTATTTAAAAAAATTTTTTTTTCTTTTTCTGCATGAATTGAAAAAGTGTATTATCTTTTTTTTGATAAGCAAAGTGAAATGTCAGGAGTACAGTAGCAAACAGAGTATTTTGATACGCAAAATGTACACTGGCATTTTAAAAGACAATTTGTACTCGTCTCTTAAAATGCTAACGTACTATTTGAAATTGCTTTTTCAAGGAAAGTTCATTTCTGCGTTTAGCCGGTAGATGGCAGCAGTAGGATGATGCTTTTCTTTCTTTGAATAGTGTTATTCTAAAGCATGGAAAATAAATAATGGAAAATAATAAATAAAATAGATATTTCATTTACTTTATTTTTTTTTTTAGTTAATTTTAAATTGCATTGTGAAAAAACGTTTATTGTCAAAATTACTTCGTACAAAAAATACCATGATAATTTTGGGGTTTTTTTTTCCCTCATAAGTATATACTTTAAAAATTCACTTCCCTATGGTAATATCATTACTTTAAAAATGAATCTTCGAACCGATGTCAAATTTATTTTCTGTCTTTTACAATGGAAAAAGTTTTATGAATGATTATTAGGAATAACTGGACACGAAATTTCAAATATTTCCCGAGTTAATGTTACATATTCAGTGTCCCGTTTATAGTATGAAAAAACTTCTCATTAAATAATATTTATTTATTCTCACTCATATATTGATATCTTCTTATCCAGCATCACAAGGGTGATATCATTTATTCATAGTGAAGTTCAGGCATTCATTTACACACATAATATCTCTATAAAAATGATAATAATCTTCCGTAGTAAATAAATATTAAATTAACGATTCATTAGAAAGGAACGCCGGGGGAAAAAAAGATAATTACTTACCACCGGTCATTACTTTCTCTTTAAGCATATTCAAAAGCAGTTTAAACACAGCTAAACACGTGTAAGCTATTTTTTTATGTGGAGACTCTTTATGTGGAGACTTTTTATGTTATTTTTTTAAAGGGCTGTTTTCAATACTACCGATATGAAGTTGATGTAAAGATAATTTTGGATATTAAGAGTTAATAGTCGCAGTTTTGGTACTAGACTAGTTTAGGTAAATTACTAGTATTTAGTGATTTATAATGATTGTGTCAATTCCAGTACCTATTCAGCTTAGAAAGTTATTAAGTATTTAAGAAAGAATTGCAATGCCTTTGAGTTTTCCGTTTACCAACCAGGCTTCTAAAAAAATATTTATTTTGTAATGGCCAAAGTAATGAAAAACAATGTATTAAAAAAATACATTACATGTGCATCCATCTATTCAAAAATTTACTGTCGAAATTAGGAGAAAAAATTAACTTTGATTTAAAAAAATATATATTCTTGTGAATATAGGACAGATATTGCCTGTTTTATTGATGAGTTTACAGTTATGAGTTCGCATCTTGGGAAATCTAATATAACTGTTTCTATGTTTCATTTTAAATGACCATTTTCAGTTACGCACAGTTGATAGCAGAGAAAACAAGACCCTTAATTGAAGTTGTAAGTTAAACCAAAAGTGCTAACAAAGTTTTTTTCGAAAATGAAATTAATCCAACACAAAACACACTCAGCCATAAAGGACATAACACCCATTACGAAATTAACACCTATTATGTGTAAATACCCGCATTGGGATAGATTTGCAAAAGATAAGTGAAAGAGTGGAGAAACAAATATCGCACTAGTCAAATAAATATTTTTTAATAATTTCATTTTTTTTATTTCGTTTATATTTATGTACTTTTTATATTTTATTTTGAGTGTTATTGATTTCTTTACAATATGCTTTTAGTATAGTTATCATTATATTATCTATGTTTGCATATAAGAATGATAGTAAACACAAAAACAATATCTCATTACGTTTCAATGTTTCATTCCACAAAAATGTCTGTAGTGGGTCTGAATCTAATAGGCGGATGCATAATTTTATGTAGCCTGCCCGCGGAGTTAGAATGCATTTCCTAAGTGGCCCGCAAGATAATCTGGAATGACCATCCCTGCTTTAATATGTCTCAAAGAATATGAACTGCTTCCTTCTCAATAATCTTCTTCAAAAGAGTGGAAAAAAATACCCTTCACTACTTTAACTTTTTTTTAGCTGTTTATTGTATGATCTCAACAAGCGCTGACAAATGTCTGAAAATAAATAAACTTTTAGATATCAGAGATGCAGACAAAAAAAGGAAAAAATTGTTCATGAATTTTTTGAACTAAATTGCGAAAAAAAAATCGTAGATGGCCTGCTTTGAAAAAATTCTATGGAATTATTTAAAAATGAAAAAGGTATTTATTTATTACTTCATTTTTCTTAGCATTTCAATAGTTTACAAATGTGTTGCCAACCATTCATATATAAACACAGTATATTACCGATAGACAAAAACTGAGTGCAACCCTTTCTGTGTTATTTATACTTCAACAAAATACTCTTTATAGATAGATAAGCGTGCTCTTTTCTAAAGCAGGCAATGACTTCAGCAAACAAATAAACGAAATGAAACCTTTCAACTCCAGAATGGCTGACGTCGTGGCAGGTGTTGAAAATCGTGACTAAAAGCCACTTCAAGGTTCCTTTAACAGGCATAGAATTGAAGGATGCGATCCTACGGTTGCCATTGTCTTTTTTGACTGCCAATTCACTCCGCGGCATGGAGAGGTGCAATTACTCCCCCCATCAGTCGACCTGCACGTATAATTAAGCCAGACACCATGAGTCACAACTGCATAGGAATAGTCCTATTACTCAAGGACCCATTCAACAAGTCCCGACAAAGAATTCAGTTTAAAAGGCTTGGGCACTGTAGATCTACGCTCATTTCTGACAATGATTTTTCTCATTTCCATATAAGGTAATATCTATGCGTATCTCACACTGAAACTTGAATAAGTTTTTTGGTTTTGGTTTGTCGCTCTACTGTCATCTTGTGCACAGGAGGGCAACACAAACCGGGACCTACAGTTTAAAGTAAAATGTGAATATGAGTTGTCTTTACATAAGTAGGGCCTTTTCCCCAAGTAATTTTTATTAGACCTATTCTTTATAATTGCTGAGAAAGGATCCCAGTCATATAAATAATTTCTCCCTATTTCAATAAGGCGAGCTGATGACAAGACCCCAAAGTATCTTTGCTTTGATAATAACGTATTTCCGGGAAGGTTACAAGACCATAAAGTATCTTCGGATTGGTTACAAGATCATAAAGTATCTTTAGAATGTTACAAGACAAATTACTCTTTTCAGGATGATAAGAAGACCCTAAAGTATCTCCGAGAAAATATCCCCGTAATGATTATAAGATTATTAAGTATATTCAGGGTAGTTATAAGACCACAAAGTATCGTCGGTGTGATTGTAAGACGACAAAGTATATCCGAGTTGGCTACAAAACTATAAATGTTTTTCTGGCTGGCCACAAGTATCTTTGAAATGACTAAAAAAATCCTAAATCCTTTCACACCTGAGCGGTAACAACTCAAAATGCTTCCATTAGACCAAAACTTGGAAATCGATGGAAGAACGTTAATATCTTCTTTTCAGCCAACGCCCGTCCGTGGCCTCTCGGTCATTCCACGCCGTACCGTTCAGTAAAGACTTTCCATCCCCTCGTAGCTTCTTTCGTGGCCGACATCGTCCAGTGCATTGCTAGAGGTCTGCAGCGCCGTTAGAGTCGGTGCAAAGTGGGCAGGTTGGCGAGTTAGCGACCCCGATGCGGTAGGTAGTTGTGTCCCCTAGCCATTCAGAAGGTGGCAACCGCGACTCTCCTTGGGAGGTCCTTCGGTATGTTGAAAATAAATAAACTTTTAGATATCAGAGATGCAGACAAAAAAAAAAAGGAAAAAACAATTTCTTGAATTTTTTTAACTAAATTTCGAAAAAAAAATCGTAGATGACTTGCTTTGAAAAAATTCTATGCAATTCTTTAAAAATAAAAAAAATATTTATTTATTACTTCAGTTTTCTTAGCATTTCAATCGTTTACAAATGTGTTGCCATCTATTTATATATACCCAACTTTTACCCATGGCGGCCTGCTTTTCTTGCATTATTGACATAATTCGTCACAGTTCTGTGTAAAGTCGCGAGCATGTAACATGTTCAGTAGGCAAGTATATTCATGAATAGCATATGTTTATCATTGTTCCCAAATGGAGTAAATGTCAGCAGACATCTAGGCAAACGGAGTTTTTAGAATCAAAATTATATACTTCTTAAGAATTAAGAAATACAGTACAAGAAAGGTGTAAGTAATAACAGTATAAGTTGAAAGTAATAACAGTATAAATAACAGTACAAGAAAGATATTTATTAAAAAAAATTATTTTTACTCTTAACTTTTCATGCTGATAGCATTCTTACTGCTAAGAGAGATAATAATAAGTAAAAGGAAAGAAAGCATTACTAAAAGCGTCTTACTTGGACTCGGTGTCCGAGTGCAGCGTCTTGTTCTTGGTCTGGTACCGGCACCGGACGTGGAATCCCCTGCCCAAACTGGTGACCAGCTTCGAGTGGGGTTGGATGACCACGGTGTTGAAGTACTCCACTCCTTCAGACTGAAAAGGGCACGCACAGAGTTAGTCTGCAATTTAAAGACATTATTCTTTGTGAAATAACATCACATTCAGGGGAACCTCATCTATTTAACTACTACTACTACACCACACCACATCACTGTGCCTAGAGCTGAGTTACCCCTTTACTGTTTGGGAATGATGTGGGTGAGATGAAGTCTTATTGGGCTCTGTGACGCACTACGGTCCTATGAGACCGGGATCTACTGCTTAAAGTGGATTCCGAACCACTACACACATCCATGGCACTCGGCCATCAGCCCCTCATCTATTTAACTACTTAAGTGTCGCAAATGCTGAGTTTTCTTTGTCTAAAACAGCCATGCACAAGAAGAAAAGTATCAAAACGAAAAGAGGCTATTTTCCATATTCTAATAAGGCAACCACTACCAGGAAGGCTTCACATTAGAATACTAGGAAGAAAACATACGACTGGAAGATACAGGTTTTCTTAGAAATTTATATAAAAGAGGTGGTAAAAGGCTGATTAAGTAAAAATTATTGTATGTTATGTACAACTTTTTAAATAAGAGATACGTATTTTAGCAACCGATGGAGATCTCAGCCATGCCATGGGAAAATCTGACCTCAGAGCGAGTGAAGAGTAAATTTTCGAACCATCCACTTACTAATAATAAGCTGACGAAAATAAAGCATTGTTTGACAATGCAGGGGACAGGTACGAAGCATTTGCATGCTGGAAGATGTGAAGGGGTCCTGCACATGCTTTTCCCATGATCCGCATCCTTAAATGTTAAGGCTTTTTAGCGTATAATGCGCGGCTTATAAGCGGGCAATGACAATCACAGCACCGGTCAATACTCGTTTCTGATGTTTGGAAAAGGAAGTGGACTCACCACATCGTGGCTCATGGTGTTGCAGGACCTGAGGGGCAGCCTGTAGATGATCTTGGAGCCCGCGTGCTCGTACTCCGCCAGGCAACTGGAGTTCTCGGACAGCCCCTTGGGGTAGACCATGCCGTTGAACTCCTCCCCCGACGTTGAGATCTTCACCTCGATGCTGTCGCTGTTGCACTCGATGTCCACGTCAGACAGCTTGTTGCCCACTGAAATTGGAAACGTTTTTGTTCAATTCCTTCTATTTGGTCACACTCTCACTATATATATCTTATTCAAATTTTCAATCGTTAAAAAAAAACTTTTTATTCATCCACTCACGTTCAAATACATAATACTGGATGTTAATTCATTCATTAAATTTAATTAATTAGTTTTAGTTTTTTTTTAGATTTAAGTTGCATATATCTACCAATAGATGGCGCCAGATGTAAGAGGAAAATTTCAACTTTTCTAACTTAAAAAAATGAATGAAAATTATTTATAAAGGACTTTCTGCAATGGAGTGAAAAAAGAAATTGATCTTGCAATGGCAAAGTTGGTAGAGCGTCGGCACAGAATCTTCAGGCCTTCGGATCGAATCTCGTCAAAGCATGAAATTTTTTTATTTGATTTTCAAATAAAAAGTAACTAAAATAAAATTTTTCTTTGTTGATCTAAGTAGGAATTGACTTAAAAAACTTCTTTTTTTTTTATATTACTTGTTTTTGAGTTTCTTTGGGAAAATCATAAAACCACAATTTTTGTTTTGTTTCTGGACCCCCTCGTTGGGTGCCACAGTGAAAGGGTGGAATTGGGCCATTTAGGGCCCAAGTTACACTACAATTATTCCTTGCATTATTAGTCTGATTACATTATTAGTTACGTACATCCATGCACTCTAATCAAAGTATCCGTATGATATAATTATACGACTTATTTGAAAGTAACAGGTATACTATAATTATAAGACTTTGTACTAAATATTTCTAAAATACGTACTCCAGTTCCGTTACTAGAGCATGTTTTAATCGAAAATATAAATTTTAATGTTTAATATTTTTTTATCTTGTTGTTTTCCTTTGATGGACTACAATTGTTTTTAAATTAATTTTAGCTTTCAAGTTCCGAATGTGGTCATTTTAATAAGAAAGGTACAGGGTGATTATAATGAAAGTCTCACTTTCAAAATGCTGTAAAAAAAAAAAAATGCTGTCATCACAATGAGTTCAAATTCGAACTGAAGATACTTGAAAGAGGGGGAAACGGTACGGCATTGAAAAAAAAAGTCCCAAAGTGTATGAATAGAGGGTGCTGTAAGTGTCTCAAAGAAAGTGAATTCGACTGTCAGTGACAGTTTGAATCGAAATGACAACGTATTTGGCATGAGTTGCCCATTCAACCCATTGTAGTGTTCAAACTACTAAATTGTTTGGGTTTTTTGACGGAAGAAATTGACTACCAAGTCATTCAACAGGTGTAACACCGTGAGTGGAAATCCCATCCACCACGGCAAGGTCATACCCAATGGGATGGGAAAAATCGGCGAAACTTTTTTCCTGATACCATACCGATTTCCTTTTCTTCAAGTATCTTCAGTTCAAATGTGAACGCATTGTGACGAGTGGTTCTTTTTTCTACAGCATTTTGATAGGAGGACTTCAATTATAATCACCCTATACTTTAAAATGAATCATATGATTCATCTTAATCTCAAGACACACTTGCTAAGATGACGCGGTCACGATTAATTGAGCAAAGAATACAAACTTGCCGAATGCAAGGAAAGGCAAAATATTTATTTTTATCAAGTGCATCAAAGGTTAATAGTTTTAGAATGACTGCATTCAATCAAAATATAAACAGCAAATCTTTTCCCAAGGACATATTTCAAACATTTTTTTTTTTTAAAGGGGGCGTTGTTAACAATAAATTATTAAACTGTGCAGAAAAAAAAGAAGTTAAATAGTTGAATAGAAACTAGCTATGCAACAACAAATAGTTTGTTATTGTTATACGCAAAACAACACATACAAAAAAGAAATTGTCTTCAAACACCGTCATTGAATAGGTGTTGCTAAAGACACTTAAAACCTGTTTGCTATTCTGTTTCCAAAGCCAAGCATCAGGTTTTACAAAAATAAGGATACATTTCGTCCGGTTGAACAGCAACTGCTAATAAGAAACAAAGTATAAGAAACCGGCCGCGTGTTAAGCGAAAACTCCTTATTAGGATGCGGAAACAGTTTAAAAGGAATTTTCCATTATCTTTAGATTTATTTATTAGATTGCTATCTGTTCATTTAGTTTTAAATTTTTATCATGCGGATTTTATAATTTTCAGGATGGATTGCGAATGATAGTTATTAAAGTAAATTAACACTCCTACAAGAACTTATTAAATAATAGTAAATCAAATTTTCTACAGTAAAATAATAAATTAACTCTCCTTCAACAATTTGTCGGGGCCTGATGGCCGAGTGACAAACGCTTGGTGTCAAAGGTTTCGGATTCGAGTCCCGGCGGTGCCATGAACGTTTGTAGTGGTGCGAAATCCACTTCAAGTAGTCTGTAGGTCCCTGGTCTCACATGACTGCAAGAGCGTCACAGAGCCCAGTCAAATTTCTTCTCACCCACATCTTCCCAAACTGTATAGGGGCAACACAGCTCTAGGCACAGTGATGGGGTGTGGTGTAATGTAGTAGTATAATTTCTTTTAATAAATCATCATTTTTAATAGTACGAATTCTTAATATTTGGAACAATACGATCGTTCTGATTGAAGATATGCTAAATGGAAAGAAGAAAGATTCGCATAACACTAAGAATCAAATGAAAAACAATTCAGGAAAATTATTAAAACTATTCTACCATTTAGAAAATAATTATTGTGGTAGTTACAAACTCATTTTTTGAAAGAAAGAAAGATTTTTTTTCAAATGAAAATTAGAACTTAACTCATGTTAAATGTAACTACTTTTAATGAGCCTTCTAAGTCTATGGGATTCCAACATGAATGCATCTTTGCTGTTGCTATTTCGAAGAAGATAGGCAACTGATTCAATGAGTGACATATGTGTCTCCATAAGTTTCCATATTTGTCGCAGTATTGGAATGTGCAGATTCCTCAGGGACAATTAAACAAGCACAACCAGACATGAAGCAGTTGAGCATGAACAGGTTGACACAGATGTTTGTAACACATGAAAGAAAAAGAAAAATTCTCTGCCGAAAGTGACATCCAGGAGCCATGTCACGCACATTGTCGAGGATGACACAACTTTCCTCTTTGAGAATGAGAATTATGTCCTAACATGGAAATGAACGAATCTTCTCCAAGCCATCTCCAGGAAGTGACACTGCAGTACGACAATGCATTGAAAGAAGAAGGAAACAACGCAACGGTACCTTTAGAAAGCGGATGCGATATAAGTTTTCGTGAGCGTCCAGAACAGGGATGGTCATCCCGCGGCCCACCTTGAATATTTTTCCGCCCCGTGAGATTGATCCCACTTTTGCAAAATATATTTATTTTATAATGGTCAAAGCAGTGAAAACCAATGTATTAAAAAAAACACATTGTGTGTGTATCCGTCTATTCAAAAATGAAATGCCGAAAGGATGAGATAAAATGAACTTTGATTTTAAAATGACAGTCTTGCGGATGTAGGGCAGATAGTGCCATATATTGATAATATAAGACATATATGTAGAGAAATACTCCAATTTGGAAAATCTGGCACAAAAAATTGTTAACGCTTTGGGTTCAACCTACACCAGCGAATCGTTTTTTTCGAAAATGAAATGGACCCAACACAAAACACGCTCAAACATAACGGACGCAACCCCCATTACGATGGGCAAATACCCAAATGGAGATCGATTCACATGTGAAAGAATGGAGAAACAAATGTCGCACGAGTCAAATAAATATATTTTAATGATTTAATTTTGAGTGTTCTATATTTCTTTATAATGTGTTTTCAGTATCATTATTATTATAATATCTATGGGCACATGTAAGAGTAAAAGTCAACACAAAAATAATAACTCGTTCTGTTTCAATTTTTCAGTCCAAAGAAATGTCTACAGTGGGTCTCAATCTAATAGGGGGACATATAACTTTATATGCGACACGCGGTGTTAAGATGCATTTACAAAGTAGCCCACAAGGTCATTTGTATTGGCCACCCTGGTCAAAAATATGGAACACACGTTTAAGCGTTGAACTTCAAAAAGGTTATCAGAAAGAAATTCTACAATTTGTATTCTCCTCTGTGTACGAGAAAGAAGATTTTATGGCTCTCTTAATGTCCATAAAACTGTTATGTAGTGAGTACGAACGATTCACGAAAATTCAATCGAATCGTAGGATGCTGCTTTTTCTAATGTCTTTCTACTCTTAATGTTGGAAATGGGAAACTGTAAATGCAAATAATAATAATAAAACACACTTCAAAAACTAAGTGAAATATATACTTTTTATATTCCTACATTTTAAATTCAAAATCTGCTACTTAAACTATCGGCAATCTGCGCTTTTTAAACCTCAGAAAAAAAATCAGCACCCATTAGTAGAGAGACAAATTTAGACAGAGTTGGATACAGAGACAGTTAATCTTTATGCCATAAGCAAGTAATGCACCTCTGTGACTCATTGAGCACTACCCAGGGGCCATGTGCAGCTTGAAGATAGGCACTATCCCCGCAACGCTCTACGGTCGTGTTAGACCGGAACCTGTGCTAGTTACCCCTTTATAAACCCCGAGTTACCCCTTTATAGTTTGGGAATGATGTTGTTGAGAACAAGTCTGATTGGGCTCATGTGACGCTCTACGGTCCTATGAGACCGGAGTCTACGGCTTAAAGTGGATTCTGAACCCTTACAAACATCCAAGCCACCGTCGGGACTCCAACCCAGATTTCGGGTTCGAGTCCCGCCGCTAGCCACTCGGCCATTGAGGTCCCCCAATTTTTCACTAAGGATACATATCTGGATAAATTTGAGGATAAGAATAAATTTTTCAGTAAGGATAAATGTTTATGTCAACTTAAACAAACGTCTTAAGCAAAATATAGTTTTAAAAATTATTAAAAGACAATGCCGGTACACTGGCCTTTCATTTAGGTGAAAATTATGTATGTTAAAAAACAAATCTCCGTATCTCAAAAAACAGAAAGAACAGTGGGAAATGACAGAACTATTAAAATCAGCCGTCTGCGTTCCTTTCAAGTCTGTAGACGAACACGATTTTAAGACGTGAAATGACGAATTCGGATGTGATTCAAACAAGGTCGCACAAGACTTCTTACAAATAAAAACCCATTTAAAACGATGCTTTTATTTACACGGATCTTGAACGAGTGTCGTTTATTATTGTCATTACCTGAAGGTTATTTCCAATGTCTGATAGATAATAGCGAAATCAAAGGACCGAAATGTTTTTCTTTTTAAAACTACCTTTGTCTGCTTTAAAAACCACCCATTAACTATTTGTTTGTATTTCTTTAAGTGTTATTTTCGTAGTTTTATTTTTCAAAGGGAATCATTCAATCGAGGAAGAATTGCTCTCACGTGGGATTTGCATTCATAATTCATGAAAAGGAATTTAATTATAGCATCGTTTATATCGCGGAGGGTCCTATGACGCATGCACAAAGCATGGAGCATCCTACAATTACAAACAACGCTTTTAACCTCAGGTAATTTATTTTTCAATTTCTTCTATTAGCTCACACTCTCCCTATATATATCTTCTTCAAGTTTCCAATCGTTCATAAAATATTCTTTATTCATCCACTCAAGTTCAAATACAGTTTTTTTGAACTTGTAGTGGATGACAGTTTTTTCAAATATTAATTCGGTAATTAAATTTAATTTATTCATTTTAGTTTTTTTTTAGATGTCTACCAATAGATGGCGCCAGATAGACTTAGAAAAATGAATGAAAATTATTTATAAAGGACTTTCTGCAACAGAGTGAAAAAAAAGTAGGAATTGACTTTAAAGTTTTGTTTTTATATTACTTGTTTTCATTGTAATATATATATATATATATATTGTAAATACAAATTTAGAAACAAAAACAACATATATGTAAATCAAAATTACAAAGGGAAAAGACTTGACATTCTTAAAAAAAATTACCAAAAAGCCTTAAAAACAAATTAAATGTTCTAAGGTTAACAATTTAAAAAGCTAGAAGCACCCTAATAAAAGTCCGTGTGATCAAGACATGCTTTCTCCTGTCTTCCAGTAAAGAGTACACACATCACCATTCTGTTGTCAGTTAAGAGTCCAGTCCCGAGCAAACATGTAGAGCGACCTTATTCATTTTCTCTGTCTTACATAAAACACATATAGCAGAGTTCACCATCCCTATCTTGGCCAGATGTTCGACTTCGGCCAGGCAATCGTGTGCAGTTCTTAATCTAAAATTGTCAACAGCCTCATTGCGAGTTTTTATATTCAATTTTTTACAATCATTCCCGATTGTTTCCCCAGACTGTTTCTTTGGTCTTAAATAATAATTCACTATTATGCGATGACTTAATTTTTTTCACACATAGTTCTCCTAAAAATGGCAAGAGGAATAGGACACTGTCCAGAAGCTTTTTCTGTTACTTTTTTTGCCAGAAGTTCTCTCCTTCGCTTCCATCCATTCCAACATATTATGGAAACCACTTTAAAATGTTACATTTTCATTAAGGAACTTCATTTATTTTGGTTACAATTTCAGACTCAGACTTCTTGTAAAGCGATTGCTTCAATGGTGGACCTAGAATCCCCCAGAAAACCTGATTTTGAAAAAAATAATGTATTTTAAATATAAAATTTTCACCGCCAAGGAAATTTTAGCATCTAAGTTAGGCAGATGATAACATAGTTATAACATGATAACAACAGTGAATAATAATACGTGAAATAATGTTTCTGTACGAATAAGCAGTGTAGTCATTAACTTCAGAGTTAAGTGATATTGATGATATGATAATACGCCCTGGAAAGGAGATGTTTATGTAAATTTGATTCAATGAAATCTCATCATTACAGGTGGACGATTTAAGTCGTAAGAAAAGTCCTCGACGCCTACTCGTTTTGCTATCAAAGCGGTCAGACTTTGCTACTCGTTGCATTATATTGTTCTAATACAACTGGCAAAACAGAAACAGTTCATCTTTTTGCCATAAGCAAAGACTGCACCATTGCGACTCATTGAGCACTACCCAGAGGGGAACGTGCAGCTCGAAGATAGGCTACGCGCGTCACTTTACCCCCTCACAACGCTCTCCGAACCACTCGCAAAGGACGAAACCTGTGGAACCGAGTGCTACCCGCTCAGCCATTGGGCCCCTGATAAAAGCATTTAACTGAATGGCCTCCTTAACATTCCATTTTAAGAAATTTGGGAAAATAATATTATTTTTATAAAGGAGTCTTATTGTCCTACTCCCAAAATGCTTGGACTCACCGACTCCAGATTTTCACGAGTTCCTGCTCCCTTCATCAACAAATAGCGGCCTGACAGCCAATTGGCTAACGTTCTGGCCATTGGTATCACAGGCTTCAGGTTCGAATGCTAGGAGTGCCATGGACGTTTGTGAGTGGTTCGGAATCCACCTTAAACTGTAGGTTCCGGTTTAATTAGCCCAAAGTGAGCGCAAAATGACAGCAGAGTGATAAGCCAAACAAAACAAAACTAATCATCAACACATGCTATTGATCAAACACACATGCTGTTGTTCAAAAGTATGCTGAAAAATGCTCTATCTAGAATACACACACTGTTATCTAAGATGAGTAAACATCCCATGTGAGGTGGGGGGTGATGCAGGATTCTTCGTATTGGATGAGCCAGAATCCATCTTCTCCATCCTCCCGCATCACCACTCCATCTCGACGAACAGAAGTGCTGACTCGAGTGGCTGAAGGTCGTTCAACCGAGGGACGCTCCGTCGGGCGACCGCAACCATCAGCCACAGAAGTTCAGCGGCAGAAGGCGTGGCCAAGAGAGGTCAGGAACGCCCACCTAGACCCACCCACACGCCCTCCCACCCAGTGCCAACAGACTGGTTTCAACATTGTTTCGCTCGCTTTCAGAGAACTCTTTTCATTTGCTTAGAGTTATGAGTCTGAAATGAGTTTGTTTTCCTGACATGGTGGAAACATGGAGAATCTTGAGACGAGCGACAAACAAGATTATTGCCACTCAGCGTGAGACTACTTTTTTTTTTTCAATTCCTTCTCACACTCTCCCTATATGTACCTTGTTCAAATTTTCAACCGTTCATGAAATACTATCTATTCATGCACTCAAGTTCAAATACATTTTTTTTGAACTTGTAGGGGATGACGCTTGATGTTAATACAGTTTTTTCAAATATTAATATATTTAGTTTTCTTTTAGAATTAAGTTGCATCTATCTACCAATAGATGGCGCCAGATAAATTTAAAAAAACGAATGAAAATTATTTAAAAAAGGACTTTCTGTAATAGAGTGAAAAAAAAAAGTAGGAATTGACTTTTAAATTTTTTTATATTACTTGATTTTACTTATTTTAGTATTTTTTAATTTTTTACGAGTACCATCTTTAAATTTTGAGAAACTTTATTTTTTACCATATACACTAACAGTAAGCAGCCTATTAATAATCGTACTGTTATCTATGAATTAAAGACGAGGAGGTTAAGGGGTCTGTCCCCATGGGTACTCCGTCATCGGTACGCCAGTTGCCAATAACGGAAGCAGCCAACACCTGAAGAGAGTGTTCCGAATGCAGAAAGCCTTCCTTCATTAAAAGCGTTGAGGGCCTGAAGGGTCGAGTGTCTAGCGCTCGGTGCCACAGGTTTCGGATTCGTGTCCCGGCAGTGCCATGGATGTTTGTAGTGGTTCGGAATCCACTTTAAAACGTAGGTCCCGGTCTCCTATGACTGTAAGAGCATCACGGAGCAAAAGTCAGACTTTCACCTACGGGTGCTCCATCACAACAGCAGCGGCTTCCTTCCCCTTCAACCATGAGTCCGTACGGGTTCGTGGGCTTGGTCTAGATTAGATATCGACCAAGTGGGATAAGTAACAACAACAAAAGCGTTGAACATATAGATGAAAGCAACCGTTAACACTCGAGGGCGGGAGTGTTTGGAGCTGTTCGGCTCAATTGCTTTTTTAGCCAGAGGGGAAAAAAAGCCTCTATTATCTTTCTGGGTCGTTATGTGCGGGTGGCGGTCAACGCCACCTGAACGACGGCGGAGGTCAGTCGGAGAGCCGTTGACTTTGCGGAATCGGTCTTCCGTAAAATGTTGACAACGACCCGTGCAAAAACAGAAGTGGACGACTTACACGTCACAGCTTTATTTGTTTTAACACTCGAGTTCTTACCTCAATGATAGCACTATCTGAACTTTTATATTCATTTGTTTTTTGTTAAATTCTTTGATAAGTCTGTAGGTGCATGTTTCATGTTTCAATAGCGTAATGTTCACCGGATTTCAATCGCTTCAATTTACATCTAGTGGGATTTATCTTTGATAGTTCCGTTAAAACTGTATAGACGTTCAATAATCCGGCAAAATCGCACCTCCGGCACGGCCATGGCTTCGAACGTGTCGGTTTAAACAATAAATTTATCTACCGAAATAAATAAATGTATTGTTTCCAGAATTGAAATTGCATATCTTTCTGAAATTTTCGGAGTATTCATGGCAATGTATTTTTACTTCGTGATGCTTTTACTTTCCCCATATATGAGTAATTACAGATTGCATTAATGATGACACATGAAATATTGTCAGCTACATGAAATCATTTTGGCTTGATGTTATTTAAAAGGTAACTTTTGTTTGAAATCAGAAAGGTGAATATTCTGAAATAAGAATGGAGGCAAAAGGGTTTCTACATGCCACCCTTAATCAAATTTATAACTTAAAAAAAAAAAATTTAATAACTAAAAGGAATTATTTTTTATTTTACCAAATTAAAAGTCATTAAAAATATGTATCTGCCAAATCAATCCTAATTTTTTTCCTATTTGATAAATTTGTCAATACAGCTAAGCATTCCTTGATGTTACATAGTTTTGTTCTTGTGTATTGTTTTTTTTTTTATGAAAAAAAATAATAATATGTAATCCGTTAAATTTTAAAGTATTTGAAAGGGGGAATTTAAAATATAGAAAACTTTAATTTCCTTTTTTCCTTCTATTAAACCCACCCGCAGTGAGCTCCACATTCCTATAATATATCCTGTGCCCAAATTTAATAAGTTGTTTAATATGCATATTAACAAGTAATATATATATATATATTTTAAAGTCAATTCCTACTTTTTTTTTCATTCTATTGCCGAAAGTCCTTTATAAATAATTTTCATTCATTTTTTTGAAGTTTATCTGGCGCCATCTATTGGTAGATACGTGCAACTTAAATCTAAAAAAAAAAAACTAAAATTAATCAATTAAATTTAATGAATGAATTAATATTTGAAAAAACTGTATTCACATCCTGTTTCATCCACTACAAGTACAAAAAAAAGTACAACAAGTACTACAAGTACAAAGTATTTGAACTTGAGCGGATGGATAAAAAGTATTTTATTAGAGATTGAAAATTTGATCAAGATATATAAAGGGAGAGTGTGAGCTAACCGTAGGAATTGAAACGAATTCTGAACGAATGCACCTAATTATTTAGCACTCAATGAGTCTAAATGAGACATTCTGCAATGAAATGGACATATGGACAAATGCAAAAAAGGAGAATATTTGTTTCGAGAAATGAAATAGCTACGCGTTGAAGACAACAAATAAAAAATGAATCAAATTAGCAAAATGGCAAAATCTGATGAGACCCACACGGGTCTATTTGCGCGGAAGATTCCAAGGGCTATTCTTGGAGGTGTTGAGGAAAGTGGCTGTTGGAGAAGACGGTACAACGCAGACATTTATAAATGCTACAAAGAACCAGATATTATAAAAATTTTTAGGATCAATAGATTCAGCTGGCTTGCTCATGCATTTAATATAAATGATTTAAACCCTGTAAAAAGGCTCGTTTTAGCAAAGGAGCAGGGACAAGAACAGAAGAAAAGGACGACCCAGGTTGCGATGGATAGACGCAGTTCAAAAGGATTTTGCTGTACTGAACGTTAGGAATGGGAGGTCCCTTGTCACCCTGGCGTGCTAACGATGATGGTAAAATCGATGTATAGTAATATCGCGGTACTATACTTTCTTTCATTATCGACAATACAAATTTTAATATAGCTCAGCCCTTGTGCTGGCTTCTCTGGTTTACATGCTGACGGTCCTCTGTTTCAGATTCGCCAACAAATGTGCGCTTTGAGTTCTTATGACACAACAAACCTGCAAATCGGAAAGTTAGGTTTCAGAATAGAGAAAAAAAAGGGACGAACATCCGAATATACTTCCAAATGCCGATGGTACAAGGGAATCGTTCAAATCGCACACTAGATAATGCTACATCTGCTACAAATGAAACGTTTCGACCATAAAGATTAAAAGTGCAGGCATTTGAAAACAACAATATGAAGTCAGAAAATATTTCTAAATATGTAATTTTTGTAAATTTTTAATAGTTTGAAAATTGGACTTTTATCTATCAAATTATACCTATTGTTTTGGAGTTTTTCGTTTCCATAATCAATTTTTTTGTACTTGACTACTTTCATTTCTTATTGGTAAATTAAAAAAAAATATATTTCAATAGGTATTCGTATTTATGTAACTTTCTTTCATAAGCTTTTTTATTTATTTATTTAAATTTCTTTTACCGGCTAATCGCTATAAAATTAAATAATGTGAAATTGTTCTCAAAGATCGTCCAGTGGAATCAAAGACCCTTTTATTTCAAAATGAAAATAAGATTTTTCAAGAAAGCCATATCGTTTGGAATTCAATAGTTTTTTAAAATTCGTTAAGATTGCTGTTTTGCGTTTTGTTCTTATAATAAAATCTAAATTTTATGGGTTGATGTTGTTACTAATCCCCCTGGTGTAGGAAAGCCTACACCAGGTCTAATAGACCCCGTCGCAGGTGACATAGTCCTTGCATAAGGGTAATATGCAGCTTCATTTTAACCAGGAACCACGAGGGCTGAAGGTTGACTCAACCTCAAGACAACGCTATAAATGAAGGATGGGCAAACTTTTTCGGTCGCGGGCCAAAAATCGAAAAAAATCGAGTTTAGCGGGCCAAGATAAATTTTTCGAAAATTTTAAAAACAATATACAAGTATTACGTTTAAAATGTGTTAATGAGATGAATGAAATTGCGATTTCATTTTTAAAAGTCCTCATATTGAGGTTCGAAGGGAGATGTACTGATTCTAAGGAACGAGGCTAAATGCTCATCTGTCAGTCTACTTTTGAAATAATTCTTTCTATGGTTCATAGTTGAAAATACTTGTTCACATATATAAGATGAAACAAATTTGCACTGATTTTCTGGGCGTGAGATATTAAATTTGGGAAACTTCCTTTCGATAATGATTTGTAAAACTCTTAACTTTGGCATATTTAGAAACAACTGCTTGAGATGATTGTTAGATTGCAACTCAATTGATTCAACCTGCAAATCTGACCTCACTGAATCACAATTTACGTTGAAAGGCTTGGTAAAAATATTTTTTTCCAAAAATATCCAATATCGACATGAGAGATCTAATTCACCTATATTGGATTCCTATATGTCTGCTCCCCGAGAAAGAGATAACACTTGTTGACGTCAATCTACATCTATAACTAACAAAGAACTTCCGCTTTTTAACACTTTACCGATTGAAAGCTGTCTGTGCTTGCTATTTCCGTCGATTTATGTTTTGTAGAACAAAAATAGAGAAAGTAAAAAGATCATCAGTCCTTTGAAAAAAAGGAAGAAAAAGAAATATTTAATCAAAGTAGAAAAGGAGATGTATATATAATATATAAATATATATTTCTTTTAATTTGTCTCGGACCGGCAAATTAAAATTCTATCCGCGTGCCGGATAGAACTTTCCGGCGGGCCGTAGTTTACCCATCCCTGCTCTAAGTGGTTAATGTGGATTCCGAACCACTACAAACATTCTTGGCACCGCCGGGACTAGAACCCGAAACCTGTGGATATTTTTGGGTAGCCTTTCTATAGGCACAGCCTATTATAATTTGTTTTAAAGTTAAGACTTTTAAAAATCTGAATTTCTGCGATGGCGACAACAAATAAGTTCATTGAAGTAAAACAGTCTGAAAATAATGGATAGGGTGCAAGAAAGTGTATACCTATCTTAATGAAATAAATAATTTATAAAAGCCGGGGTTTTTTTCTGTGTATACGTAACAACTCTCCCAGCAAAATGAATATGCACATAAAATTAAATAAGTAAACAAAGAAACGAAATGTCATTCATAAAATGCTTTCTGAAATGTGCGAGAAAGTCAATAGTGTCTGATGGATAATAGTTGGCAAACAAGGAGTCATTGCATTGAATCTCCATTCTATTAGAGGTCGGGAGCCCATTGGCTCGACTCCTTTCTCCAAAGAATCCTCGCAGGTTGCGCAAGGGTCCCAGGGGCCTCCGAACAAGCAGTTCCCGCTCTTTTGTCTTTCGGCCCGATCAGATAAGGAACCTGTTCCAATGAATATCTCTTCTGAAAGGACCTTCGCCATCGTCAAGGTTATTTTGGCACAAAAAGAACCCCCCCTCCCCTTCCATTATTGTTCGGATTTTCGTTTATTTCCTCGGTCGTTAAAAGTTTTTCTTCTCAAAAAGACGCCGAAAAGAGTTCTTTTCAATAAATAAAAGTCGCAGGACATAAGCTGCTTAGAATAAGGACCGGAAATGCATGATGCCGCAGAAAGACACTCATTTAAGCATACGCTTTTTATTCTTTATTCTTTATTTATTTAATTTTTCTTTTTGTGTAATCTTCTTCCGCCCTGGGTAGAAAGGAAACGGCTTTCACTTCTCGTTCTAGTGATTATTTTTAATTGGGCGATGCAAGCAGCTGGATACAGAGAGGGATTTTGGTGGTGTTTGTGGGTGGCAAGATGAGAATACAGAAAGGATATACTAGTAACTGCCATGAATATAATCGCGGATAATTACCTTTTCTTCTGCTTACCGGATTTCTCCATTCAAGTACCCTTTTGGAAAACGAAAATCTCTTGGAAGAGTGAGACTGCTTCAGTCTAATTCTCCATCGGATTAAATGTCGTGAAATTCATTGTCAACAAAAGAATTATTTTGAAGGTGAACTCCTCTGTCAATAATGATAAAAAAAAAAAAATTCGTTTTCAACCTGGCTTTTTCCTCTTCTATCCAGTCGACTGACTGGATAATAAGACACAGAGAAAAATATGAAACTCTAGAGTAATAATGGGGGCAAACATAATATTCACGTGATCATACATCTCACGTGGCTTCTACAATAAGCCCTGTCCGCTGTTGATGGCTGGTTACTTTGCCATTCATTTGTAAGGAACTGATCACTTCCTTTACTTGCGTTACAGATGACTTTCTATTGCACTGTGAAATAGACAAAAGATCCTTATAATAAGTTTATTTAACCATGCATTTCAAGGTTTAACATAAGTGACGATAGCTTGACGATCTTTGCCAACACTCTTTACTATTGGCCATTACTACTGTATATGGTGTTGGTGCTAAGATGTACTATCATGTAACGATTTTCGCAAGAATTGATTAAATTTTTTTAGCAATCAATGCATGTGATTTTAATTTCCTAAATAGTTAGCATTTATATTCTAGTGATAAATTTTCACCCCAAAATGATTAAAAAAAATATATTCATTCAAATGAACTACTTGTAGTGTTTCGCTATATTTCATCCAAAATGATCAGAGTTGGAAAGAAAGTAACAATTCTCGTTTCTACTTATTTTTATTAAGTATATAGTTGAATGGGGCTTATGGCCGAGGGACTAGCGGAGTTTTAGATGTGCTTGTGGGTGGCAAGAACAGAGAGGGATATGACTGCTATGAATACAATAGCAGAAAATGACTCTCGGATTTCTCCATTTAAGTGCCCTTTTGGAAAAAGAGATGATCAACTTCATCTTGAAATAGAGAGCTCGCTTCAGTGTAATTCTCCATTGGATTGAATGTCGGGAAATTATTTGTCTTTAAAACAATTATTTTTAAGGTGAATTCATCTCAATAATGATAAAAAAAAATTATTTTCCGACTTAACTTTTTCCTCTTCTACCCGATAAATTGACTGAACAAAGGCAAAGTTAAAACCATAGAATGGTGATATAACAGAGAAAGCTAGTATGAAGCACACATCACCTTCACGGGATCATACAACTCACGTTGTTGGGTTGTTACTAATCCCCCTGGTGCACGAAAGCCTACACTGGGTCCAGGAGACCCACGAGTTCATGAATGAGGGACTCGAATCCGAAACCTGTGGCTCCGAACGCCATACACTCGGCCATCAGGCCCCACACACTTTTCTGATTTATACAAAAGTGAGGAGAATACAATTTAATACGGAATTAATTTTTTGTCCAAGCCTATCTACAGTAATATCTGCGGTCGAACTCGCCTCCATTTTCTCTCAACTAATAGCACCCTTTGCATACACACCCTTAATAACTACCGCTTTTTAATACACCCCGCAATACCTCCCACCATCCCTACGCACCTATAGCAACTGGCGTACCGATTACGGAGTACCCATGGGGATAGACCCCTTAACTCGGCCAATCAGGCCCCTACTGATATTTTGTAAAAAGTGCCAACAAGCAACACGGATTTATAGGTTAAACCTACTTATCCGAGTCGTGGCACCCTTAAGAATCTATTTTCTCATGGCATATCTATTCGTGGTATATTATTGAATGTGTATATAAGTACACTCATATGAAGCTTACCGCACTTCTCCTTATAAAAAGTTAAGTTTCGAACCTGAAGCCTGGGATACCAAAGGCCAGAGCGCTAGCCACTTGGCCACCAGGCCAAAATAATAACTCGTAATAACTTGAGCACAACAAAAATAATAACTCATTCTGTTTCCATTTTTCCCTCCAAAAAATGTCTGTAGTGGGTCTCAATTTAATAAGGGGATATATAATTTTATAGGCGTCCCTCGGAGTTAGGATGCTTTTCCAATGTGGCACGCAAGATCGTTCGGGTTGGCCACCCCTGCACTAGCCGATAACCTCTTTGTAACGAGTTGAAATCCATCTAATTTTTTTTAAAAGAACGTGTCTTTGCATACACAGAATCACTTTCTAAGGAACTTAATTTAGTGGAGGGTTGTTTTCCGCATATGTGGAGGTGCGTCGACCACCTCCAGAGCGGCCGAGGGGTGGGCGTATCGGGCGCAAGGTCCCACCGACAACAACAAGAGAGGCGGACCTGCTCGGCAGAATGTGACGTCAGCTCCCGTATCTGGGGCGCGGGTCTACCTCTACGCGTTGCTTCCTCTCGAGTTACACAATGTCCTTCTCATAAGACAGCGCGCACCTTGGTTGTCACTTCGGGACAAACATGATCCACAGGTGACTTGGACAATCGTCACTGTCCGTTGTCAGCAGTGACGTAATGGCGGGTCACTTTCAGGGTGACTCTGCCCTTCATTTGTATTTGGAATCGATCACTTTGTTGATTTGAATTACAGGGAGAAAAATTTATTTATATTGTACTGTGGAATAGACTGCATTAATTTAGAATGAGTTTTGACATGTATACTATATTTCAGGGTTTTACATGGGCGATGGCAGCTTGGCGATTTTTATCGATCTTTACTATTGGCTATTATTCGATGCTGTTGGCGCCAAGGAAGAAAAAAGGTCTAATAACACATAACGTTTTCCAAAAGAAGCTGTTAATTTAGCTGTTTAGTGATCAGAATTACAAACAAATTAACGTTTCATCTATTTATCTTTAGTAAGCCCATGTTTCAATAAATATATGACTTGAGAAGAAGAATTTCTCGATATTTTCAGAATCGTGCTTTTTCTGAATAAATGAGGCATAGGGAAAAGAAGCCAAATGGTGATATAGCGCCAACTCTAATATAGAAAGGACGGGAGATGTTTGCTAGGAGATGTTAGATGTTTGGAACAGAAATTTGTTTCCGAGTGGCTGGCGCTCTGGGCCTCGGTAGCACAGGTTTCGGGTTCAAGTCCCGGAGGTGCCATGGCTGTTTTTGATGCTTCGCAATCCACTTTAGAGCGTAGGTCGTGGTCGCATAGGAGCTACATTCTTCAAGCTACATTAGGAGTTAAAGCGATCACGAGCTATTAGTGAATTATTTACAGTGAATCTGAAACGCATTTAATTGAATGCCTAGAAAACTGTATTGTTTGCTTCATCGACCGACCATGACACTTGTACTAATGTTTCTAAATTGAATGAAACTCTACGCTTTCAATGATGCAATATATGTATTGAACTGAAAGGTTTTAAATAGATTCATTGAGAAATGAGTCATTGACACTTTAAAAAAAAAAAAAGAATATTGTTTTTTTTTTTCTCAATGTATTCATTGGCCGTCACTCTGCTGTACTTTAGAACAATAAGATTCTCTTAGTTCAATATATGCATAATGCACAAGGGATACGATTTACATGTCAACGGGATACGTTTTACATGTTCTTCAGTTAGGAATGTTTACGTAAAGTATAAAAAGATCACTTTTTTTTAAAAAATAAATAAAAAAAAAAAAAACCTTTGATCAAATGTTATTTAAATATTTTAGCTCTGATCGTTAAGTGGGTATTTCTTAAATTGCGGGGTTCCTTATTACATATTAATTCCCCATTATGTGTTAGTTCCTCTTAATAGTTGCACATTATGCGTGCCATCCGTATATTCAAAAATAAACTGTTGAAATGATGAGAAAAAATTAGCTTTGATTTTAAAATAATATTCTTGCGAATATACGACAGATATTGCCTGTTTCATTTATGAGTTTACTACGGTTATGAGTTCACAGAATAATTAGTGGGTCTGAATCTGAATGTATAATTTTATATGCTTAATAAGGCGAGAGACGGGCGACCAAATTTTTTCGACCCCTTCATCAGAAATAGCATTATGCATAGTGAAAAACCGCTTGCCCACGCGGCGAACTGTTTTCAGGCGATGAGGTCATTTTTTGGTCGCTTGCATCTTGTCGCCTTGGTGAGCACGAGCCTCTAGGATGCATTTTCAAAGTGACCCGCAAGATCATTTGGGTTGGCTACCCCTGAGCTACACTATGCGTCACATACACTACAGTATACGTTACATATACTATGCTGTACTTTGCATTTCTTATACTAACCTAATGCTATGCAATGCATCGCATATCCTATGCATATGCAGATTTTAGCTATACCATAACTAGCATATGCTACACTCACTATACGTCACATATATCCATATCAGGTCACGCTTGTGAATTGTTGTTGTGATGCGCATGCGCAACTCAGAAGTTATTTATTTTTTTCTTAACGAGTTTGGTTTCCTTTTTATGTGGGTGACAAGTAATTCACTAACTACTTCGACTTTTTTTTTTCAATTCCTTCTGTTAGCTCACACGCTCCCTCTATATATCTTGTTCAAATTTTCAATCGTTCATAAAATACTTTTTATTCATCCACTCAAGTTCAAGTACATTTTTTGTTTTGGAACTTGTTGTGGATGGCACTGGATGTTAATACAGTTTTCTCAAATATTAATTAAGTAATTAAATTTAATTCATTCATTTTAGTTTTTTTTAGATTTAAGTCGCATGTATCTACCCATAGATGGCGCCAGATAAACTTAAAAAAATGAATGCAAATGATTTATGAAGGACTTTCTGCAATAGAGTGAAAAAAAAGTAGGAATTGACTTTAAAATTTTTTTTTTATATTACTTGTTTTTTGATTAAGGAAATAAATAGATCTGAATAAAAAGCAAGAAATATGTCCGGGTGAGCGAAGCGGTGTACGCTTTGTTCCCAATTCGATACCAAAAAAGGAATGCGCGAATTGTTTCATGGGAATGGAAGTGAAAAATTTTACTCAGACTCTTCGATGCGTGACACAAATTAAAATGGTTTTTCGGCTGCAATGTTTGTGGCCGCAGGCTGCTCGTGGAGGCAGGATCCATTTTATTTTCTACCCTACACATTTTTAAACCCATGCAATGCCTTTCATGTGTGGATGGAAAAGGTTTTTAGAAATTTAAGACCTGTGAATGACTTTATTTTTTACAAGAATATAATATTTTTTCAAAAAAAGGTTTCAGTTAGCTGGATTTATTTTTATTTTTACTCCATGGTGTAAGGTTTGTTTTGTCGCTGTACGGTCATCTTGTGCACACGAGGGCTCATTAGATTGGGATGTACAGTTTAACTTTGATTCCGGACCACGAACATCCATGCCACCGCCAGGTTTCGAACCTGGAGCCTTCGGTACCAAAGGCCAGAGAGCTAGACAATTGCTCTTTAAGCCACTCTCCCTCGTATACGAAATTTTGGATTTTGGTTTGGTTTGGTTTGTCGCTCTACGGTCATCTACTCACGACGACTAAACAGACCGGGACCTACAGTTTAAAGTGGATTCCGAACTAGTGAAAACATCCATGGCACCGCCGACGAAATTTTGGAAGCAATGTACGAAATAATTCAGAACTTAACATTTGTGTTAGTTCTGTTAAACCATCATGTGCTAAAAAAGAGTGATCAGAGTTGCAAGCAAAATAAAATTTCCTGCATCTATGTATTTATCTTTAATGAACAAGTAGTTCAATAAATGTATGAGTTGAGAAGAAGCATTTTCAGAATCACCTGTACTTTTTTTACAATTTCTAAATAAATGCGCTCAGAGAAAACACGCCAAGGGGCGATGCAACGCCAACTCTAGTACGCGAACGACGGGAGATGCATAATACTTCAACTTTCTGTTCCGTTGGAATGGTTTGGTTTGTCGCTATACGCTCATATTGGTCACACGAGGGCTAAACAAATAGGGACCTAGACCAAAGGGCCTTGTTCCTCCAGCCGCACGGACGGACTTTATGGCCAACATATTTATCGTGTTCATAATTTGTACAGAAATTGGACTCGTGGCCCAATGATAACCCCAGGTTGGAGGTTTTGGTTTGTCGCTCTACGATCATCTTGTGCACACTTTAGACTAAACAGACTGGGACCTACAGTTCAACATGGATTCCGAACCCCTCACAAACATCCATGCCACTGCCAGGACTCGAACCTGAAGCAACAAGGGTCATAGCGCTAGCCAATTGATCATCAGGCCGCTTTAGGTTGGAGGAAATTATTTCAGAAACGAGGAGTCTCAAATGACCATCAGGCCGCTTCAGGTTGGAGAAAATTATTTCAAAAACGAGGAGACTCTACGGCGATTGTGGCAGCGTCTCGCATTCCCAGCCAGGTCGCCTTATAGTTTTTCTAGTTTTACAATTATAATTTTTTTTTAGAAATTTAATACATGTGAATGACTTTTTTTTCCCCAAGAAAATAATATTTTTAAAAAATCTGGCAACTGGCGTACCGATTACGGAGTACCCATGGGGATAGACCCCTTAACTTTCTCGTCTTAATTCATATATAAAATGCACAACTAATTACAATTACTCTAAAAAATTTAAATATATGGTACTAAAAATAAATAAAAGTAAGATAAAAAAATAAAAAAAATTTAAACTTAAAGATAAAAGAATTTAAATTAAAAATTCGGTACAATAAAGGATCCGTTGTAGGTGTATACATTTAGTTGAGTCGTATAAAAAAAAAGGCATAAAGCATTATGAAAAAAAAAAAAATCTCGAGTCATCTGATTTCCCATGGTCGAAAAGTAATAAGAAATAAGTTTCCTAGAAAACGTTTTATTGGTGTAAATACGGCTGAGTTATTTTAAGTGAATAACTGTAATTTCTCTTCTCATTATGAAAGGGGTAAGGGGAAGACAGTTTTACAATTTTAAATCCTTATTCTTAAAAATAATAATAGCAGTAGTAAAAAACAATGGATCGAAAATTTTCTTAAAAATCGTCATTTCGACAACTTTTAAGTATATAGTAATTTCCAAATTTTTGTCTTCCATCACTATTTGTAATGTGTGCAATCTTTTTATTTTCTAATGCAGCTGGCAAACACTCAAACAGCTTGGTCTTGAAAGCCTTAAGTCAAGCGCAGCACAGACGTTACTCACGTTGCATTACCCAATGGGCGCGTGCAACTTGAAGATAAGCCGCTGACGCGGAATAACAATGCCCCCGAAACGCTCTACTATCCTATTAGACCGAGATCTACGATTTAAAGTGGATTCCGAACCACTACAAAGATCCATAGCACCGCTGGGACTCGAACCCGAAACCTGTGGTACCGAGCGCCAGAGCGCTAAAAACTTGGCCATTCAGGCCCCTGTGTGCAAATTTGAAACTATTTAAAAAAAATATTGATTATACAATTTCTGGTTAGAAGTTTTATTTTATTTAATAAGTTTTAGAAGTTTGTTATAAAAATTCTTCTCAAATAATTTTTTCTGTTTCTTATTAGAGAAAAGTCATTTAAATAAATGATTGAAAAATGAGCAAAAACAGGAAACAAAATTAACCTTTTTTTAAAGCATATTTCCAAGAAAAATAAATCCTATAATAAAATAATAATATAATATCCCTAAATCAATCCTATAATAATATAAATCCTATATACAATCCATAAATAAATCCTAAATTATCAATGGAAATTGCATATAATTTTGAACTACATTTGAAAGCAATCTAATGATCAATTATTTTCAAATAGGTAAGGCTCTAAATCTTTTCACACAAAATGAAATGACAGATAAGTATATCCGTTTTGGTATAAAATAGAAGAAATGGTTGAATAAAATTTTGCAATCTTTTTGCATAAAATTAGTAAAAAAAAAAATTGTAAATATTTTTCTCGCTACGTCTGTGAACTGCCAGGTTTTCCGCAAATTTGATATTGTTTAATTAAATGGTAATTGTTCGCGGTTTTCCGTTTACGAAGTAAAAGTATTTTCATTTTGGATAGGTTGGCGGAATTTATTTCATTCATAAAAAAAAAAAATCGTTGTCTATGCTAAAAAAAAAAATCATTTGTTCAAGGTCGTAACATTCAATCGTGCCAGATTTGATAAATAAAAAAAAAAAAAAAAGGAGATATTCTAGAAAAGGTTAGAATGTTCTAGTGATGTTCGAAAATCCTTCAATCATCAGTTATTTACGTCGAATGGGCCTGAATGGCCGAGTGTAAGGCGCTATACGAAAAGGCTTATTCTTTACTTTACTGAAACGCAATATAAACTTAAAATGGATCTCGAATGGCAAAGTGTCTAGAGGTCGGGAGCCCTGTACCGATTTCGGGTTCGAGTCCCGGCGAGATCATCGATACTTGTAGTGATTCGGAATCCATTTTAAGCCGTAGGTCCCTGTCACCTATGACTGTAGAGCGTCACGGAGCCCAGTCAGACTTCTGACCCACATCATTCCCAAACTGTATAAGGGCAACTCAGCTCTAAATACAGTGATATGGTGTGGTGTGGTGGTGGTGGTGGTAGTAGTAGTAGGTGGTTCGGAATTCACCTTAAATTGTAGATCCCGGTCTAATTAGCTTAAAATGTGCCCAAAATAATAGTAGAGCGACCTACGGGGCCTACGAAAAAAGTCCTCCGTAAAAAATTAATAGCCTCCAAAAATGTAAGCCGTTATTTATCTATAAAGAATAACAATCGCCGTTTTTTATCGATCTACAGGTCATAAGAGATAACGAATTAAATAAATAAAATGAACCTTCCAAAAGAAACAATTTTTTTTTTTTTTTAAACGAGTCGTCGACTCTAACATAGGAAGGTCAAACTGTGCACTTAAAAAAAAAAGGGATGGAATGTTAGGTTTTGCCGAATAGTATTAACTGGCTTTTGTAGAATTGAATTCCGTCGTTTTCCGAATTCACCCAGCGTACAAAGCGGATCATTATGAGTAGAGCGCTTTGCATTCGAACCGTAATCGCAAGTGCTTATTTATTTATTTATTTTATGCAGAGAGAACATTCCTTTGCAGGCGAGGTTGTGTTTCCTCACTTGCAGACAAGGCTGCTTTGAATGAAGTCTTTGAACGGTTGTTTCTTTCCTTATAGAGAGGAACACATTTCGCCACGCAACGCTGAACTGGGGGGGGGGGGGAGTGATTGTTGAGCGGAGACATCCATGCGAGCATCCGTATGCACAAATCCCTCTTGGAACAACGTTTAAAAGATTCACTTGGATTCAGAGGTTTAGCGATTTGAGATAACGTTGAAAAGATTTACATGGATTCTTTCTTCTGTTTTCATTTCCTTAAATCCTGAAAAATCATGGCCACTTAATTATAAAAATCGGGCCCTGAATAGCCGAGTGGCTAGCGCTCTGGCACTTGGTACCACAGGTTTCAGGTTGGAGTCCCGGCGGTGCTATGAATGTTTGTAGTGGTTCGGAATCCACGTTAAACCGTAGGTCCCCGTCTAATATATCGTAGAGCGTTGCGGGGGCATTGATACTCCGCGTCCGTGGCTTATCTTCAAATGACACGCGCCCCCTGGGTAATGCAAAGTGAGTAACGTCTGTGCAGCGCTTGCCTTAAGGCACCCAAGACCAAGCTGTCTAAGTGTTTGCCAGCTGCATTAGAAAGAAAAAAAATTATAAAAGTCAGCAACTCGATACAAGCATTTCAGTACATCGAAATCACACCCCGTTTCAAGCCAACTATTGGCTATTTCCTGAAGACGGCTTGGCGGTGGCATGGATGTTTGTGAGTGGTTCGGAATCCATGTTAAACTGTAGGTGCCGGTCTAGTTATCCCAAAGATGACCGTAGAGCGACAAACCAAACCAATCCCTGAAGACGGAAAGGTACTGCTACACCACACCAGATCACTGTGCTTAGAGCTGAGTTGCCCCTATATAGTTTGGGAAGGATGTGGTGGAGAAAAAGTCTGATTGGTCTCCGTGACGCTCTTACAATCCTATGAGACCGAGATCTACGATTTTAAAGTGGTTTCCGAACCACTACAGACATCCATGGCACCGCCGGCACTCGAACCCGAATTCTATAGTACCAAGGGCCAGAGAGCTAGACACTCGGACCAGCAGGCCCCTGCACTTTCCAGTAGCTACTTGAAAGTTTGTTGGCCTGATGGCGTGTATTGGGCAGGAAATAAGAAATAAAAAATTGACAGCCTCCAAAAATGCAAGCCGTTATTAATTTTTAAAGAATAAAAATGGTCTAAAACAGAAAAAAAATAAATATTTACCCTTCCATGGGTCAACGAATTAAATAATTGAGTAAATAAAACAAAGGTTCCAAAAAAAAAAAAAAAACCCCATTAATAATAAATAAATAATAAAAAAAAAAGAAATGAGACATCGACTCGACCCTAACTCTAACATTGAGAGGTCAAATTGTGCACTTAAAGAAAAAAAAAAGTTGGAATGGTAGCTTGTGAAACTCTGATGGTAGGCTAATCTTCCAACCGGTAGTGTTAACTGACTTCTACAGAATTGAATTCCGTCGTTTTCCGAAATCACCCAGCTTACAAAGAGGATCATTATGAGTTTTGCATTTGAACCGTAAACTCGAGTGCTTGCTTATTTATTTATTTTATTATGAGCGAAATTCTTCTGCAAAAGAGGTTTTTGCTGCTTTCAATGAAGTCTTTGAACGGTTACTTCTTTCCTAATGATGAGGAAGGCATTCACGCCACGCTGCGCTGAACTGGGGGAGTGCGTTCGAACCCCGTACTTATTGTTGAGCGGAGTTATCCATGCGAGCATCTGTATGCACAAATCCCTTTTGGTAGCAATACGTA